>OU744364.1:22089658-22592272 GCA_916610255.1 Lasioglossum lativentre | reverse complement strand
TCTGCATATTACGTTATATTATCAGGTATTTTCAATGATACACTGCATATAACTTTATATTATAAGGTATTTTCAATGATAGACTGCATATTACGTTATATTATAAGGTATTTTCAATGATTCACTGCATATTACGTTATATTATAAGGTATTTTCAATGATACAATGCATATTACGTTATATTATAAGGTATTTTCAATGATAGACTGCATATTACGTTATATTATAAGGTATTTTCAATGATACACTGCATATTACGTTATATTATAAGGTATTTTCAATGAATCACTGCATATTACGTTATATTATAAGGTATTATCAATGAATCACTGCATATTACGTTATATTATAAGGTATTTTCAATGATAGCCTGCATATTACGTTATTTTATCAGGTATTTTCAATGAATCACTGCATATTACGTTATATTATAAGGTATTATCTATGATACACAGCATATTACATTACTTTATAAGGTATTTTCAATGATTCACTGCATATTACGTTATATTATAAGGTATTTTCAATGATACACTGCATATTACGTTATATTATAAGGTATTTTCATTGAATCACTGCATATTACGTTATATTATAAGGTATTTTCAATGACAGACTGCATATTACTATATATTATAAGATATTTTCAATGATAGACTGCATATTTCATTACATTATAAGGTATTTTCAATGATAAACTGCATATTACTTTATATTATAAGGTATTTTCAATGTTACACTGCATATTACGTTATATTATATGGTATTTTCAATGAATCACTGCATATTACGTTATATTATAAGGTATTATCAATGATTCACAGCATATTACGTTATATTATAAGGTATTGTCAATGATACACTGCATATTACGTTATATTATAAGGTATTGTCAAGGATACACAGCATATTACGTTATATTATAAGGTATTTTCAATGATACCCTGCATATTACGTTATTTTATCAGGTATTTTCAATGAATCACTGCATATTACGTTATATTATATGGTATTATCAATGATACACAGCATATTACGTTATATTATAAGGTATTGTCAAAGATACACTGCATATTACATTACATTATAAGATATTTTCAATGATAGTCTGCATATTACTTTATATTATAAGGTATTTTCAATGTTACACTGCATATTACGTTATATTATATGGTATTTTCAATGAATCACTGCATATTACGTTATATTATAAGGTATTATCAATGATTCACAGCATATTACGTTATATTATAAGGTATTGTCAAAGATACACTGCATATTACATTATTTTATAATGTATTTTCAATGACGCACTGCATATTACGTTATATTATAAGGTATTTTCAATGATACACTGCATATTACGTTATATTATAAGGTATTGTCAAGGATACACAGCATATTACGTTATATTATAAGGTATTTTCAATGATACCCTGCATATTACGTTATTTTATCAGGTATTTTCAATGAATCACTGCATATTACGTTATATTATAATTTATTATCAATGATACACAGCCTATTACGTTATATTATAAGGTATTGTCAAAGATACACTGCATATTACATTGCATTATAAGATATTTTCAATGATAGTCTGCATATTACATTATTTTATGAGGTATGTTCAACGACAAACTGCACATAACGTTATATAATAAGGTATTTTCAATGAATCACTGCATATTACGTTATATTATAAGGTATTTTCAATGATACACTGCATATTACGTTATATCATAAGGTATTTTCAATGATACCCTGCATATTACGTTATATTATAAGGTATTGTCAAGGATACACAGGATATTACGTTATATTAAAAGGTATTGTCAAAGATACACTGCATATTACATTACATTATAAGATATTTTCAATGATAGTCTGCATATTACGTTATATTATCAGGTATTTTCAATGAGACACTGCATATAACTTTATATTATAAGGTATTTTCAATGATAGACTGCATATTACGTTATATTATAAGGTATTTTCAATGATTCACTGCATATTACGTTATTATATAAGGTATTTTCAATGATACAACCCAGATAGCACAAAGTCGTCTTAAATACGTCTTTTAGTCGCCTGCCGCAAGCTGTAAGTACGTCTTAAAGACGTACGTAAAGACTTTTTTTCGTCTTTTACTCGACTTTAATTGGTCTTTGACACGTCTTTGTTACAAATGTTACGTCTTACAGACCGCTTTTATACGTCTTTTGCGCGACTTACAGACGTCTTTTTGTTTCTTAAAAAAGTCGTCTGAAAGATGTAGCTTTAAGACCTCTTTTTGCCATCTTTTATACGTCTTTTAGGGTCTTTGATGCGTCTTTTATGCATCTTTTATACGTCTTTCAGACAGCTTTTCAGCATCTTTCGAGGATCTTGCAGGTGTCTTTTTAAGGGCCTTTTAGGCTTCTTTTATGCATCTTTTACACGTCTTATTAGCGGTCTTTCAGGCATCTTTTAGAGCATTGATTATTACATAGTTAGGAATAAAATAAAAAGAACGCTGAGAAACTCCCGCGCTGACCCAACCGAACTGTTGGAAACAACATTAATATTTTCTGATGTTATGCGCTGACACAGTAGAATACTATCAAGCTTTTTTTTTTTATTTAGAGGCCTTTTTTGAAACTTGTTGGTTTATTTCGGCTTGGTCCTACACACAGTTTTTATTAAGGTGGGTTTCCGAGAACCACCCGAGCGACTACTAGTTTTATATCACTTGAGAAAAATCTCAGAGGTGACGGGGGGATTCGAACCCGGGACCACGAGATCGTAGCCGCGGGCCTCATCCACTTGAGCCACTGCGACTAATCAAATTAATCAAGTTTATCAGTGTCTAATAGGCTTACAGAATAAATAAAATATAACAATTTGAAGATCAACTTAGCTTTTCACGGGAAAAACGTCAAAAATCGATTTCTGTTTTTTTTAACAACGGCGTACCTCTCTTAAAAATCTGAAAAAAATCATGAACGACACTTATAATAATATGTCGGTACTGTAAAAATATAGAGGTGGTCAATTTAAAACTTCCATGTAAAATCTGCATTTTTTCGATTTTTTTGAGGTTTTTGCTAAAGATCTGTACGAGCTGAAATTTCAATTTCGAGTAGATCGAAGTTTTATGAAGGTTCGAATATTCGAGCCGTTCGACTCATTTCTGACGTAGAAAAGCCGCCTCCAAAAAGACGACTTTACAGATATGTAAAAGACGCCACATTCAAGCCGTCTTTTTCACAGCAAAAATAAGACGAAAAAAAGCCGTCTCACCTCAGCCGTGAAAAAAACGCCTCCAAAAAGACGACTTTACAGATATGTAAAAGACGCCACATTCAAGCCGTCTTTTTCACAGCAAAAATAAGACGAAAAAAAGCCGTCTCACCTCAGCCGTGAAAAAGACGCCTCCAAAAAGACGACTTTACAGATATGTAAAAGGCGCCACATTGAAGCCGACTTTTTCACGGCAAAAATAAGACGAAAGAAAGCCGTCGCCCCCCAGCCGTAAAAAAGACGACTCCAAAAAGACGACTTTACAGATATGTAAAAGTCGTCTTTTTGCGACGTAAGACGTAAAGACGTAAAAAAGTCGAAAAAAAGACGACTTAAAGTCGTACTGTGCTATCTGGGAATGCATATTACGTTATATTATAAGGTATTTTCAATGATAGACTGCATATTACGTTATATTATAAGGTATTTTCAATGATACACTGCATATTACGTTATATTATAAGGTATTATCAATGAATCACTGCATATTACGTTATATTATAAGGTATTTTCAATGATGCACTGCATATTACGTTATATTATAAGGTATTTTCAATGATACACTGCATATTACGTTATATTATAAGGTATTTTCATTGAATCACTGCATATTACGTTATATTATAAGGTATTTTCAATGACAGACTGCATATTACTATATATTATAAGATATTTTCAATGATGGACTGCATATTACATTACATTATAAGGTATTTTCAATGATAAACTGCATATTACTTTATATTATAAGGTATTGTCAAAGATACACTGCATATTACATTATTTTATAATGTATTTTCAATGACGCACTGCATATTACGTTATATTATAAGGTATTTTCAATGATACACTGCATATTACGTTATATTATAAGGTATTGTCAAGGATACACAGCATATTACGTTATATTATAAGGTATTGTCAAAGATACACTGCATATTACATTACATTATAAGATATTTTCAATGATAGTCTGCATATTACATTATTTTATGAGGTATGTTCAACCACAAACTGCACATAACGTTATATAATAAGGTATTTTCAATGAATCACTGCATATTACGATATATTATAAGGTATTTTCAATGAATCACTGTATATTATGTTATATTATAAGGTATTTTCAATGATACACTGCATATAACTTTATATTATAAGGTATTTTCAATGATAGACTGCATATTACGTTATATTATAAGGTATTTTCAATGATTCACTGCATATTACGTTATATTATAAGGTATTTTCAATGATACAATGCATATTACGTTATATTATAAGGTATTTTCAATGAGAGACTGCATATTACGTTATATTATAAGGTATTTTCAATGATAGACTGCATATTACGTTATATTATAAGGTATTGTCAAGGATACACAGCATATTACGTTATATTATAAGGTATTTTCAATGATACCCTGCATATTACGTTATTTTATCAGGTATTTTCAATGAATCACTGCATATTACGTTATATTATAAGGTATTTTCAATGATACACTGCATATTACGTTATATTATAAGGTATTTTCAATGATTCACTGCATATTACGTTATATTATAAGGTATTTTCAATGATACAATGCATATTACGTTATATTATTAGGTATTTTCAACGATACACTGCATATAACTTTATATTATAAGGTATTTTCAATGATAGACTGCATATTACGTTACATTATAAGGTATTTTCAATGATAAACTGCATATTACTTTATATTATAAGGTATTTTCAATTAATCACTTCATATTACGTTATATTATAAGGTATTTTCAATGTTACACTGCATATTACGTTATATTATATGGTATTTTCAATGAATCACTGCATATTACGTTATATTATAAGGTATTATCAATGATACACAGCATATTACGTTATATTATAAGGTATTGTCAAATATACACTGCATATTACATTATTTTATAATGTATTTTCAATGACGCACTGCATATTACGTTATATTATAAGGTATTTTCAATGATACACTGCATATTACGTTATATCATAAGGTATTTTCAATGATACCCTGCATATTACGTTATGTTATAAGGTATTGTCAAGGATACACAGCATATTACGTTATATTATAAGGTATTTTCAAAGATACCCTGCATATTACGTTATATTATAAGGTATTTTCAATGATACACAGTATATTACATTATTTTATGAGGTATGTTCAATGACAAACTGCACATAACGTTATATAATAAGGTATTTTAATGAATCACTGCATATTACGTTATATTATAAGGTATTTTCAATGATAGACTGCATATTACGTTATATTATCAGGTATTTTCAATGATACACAGCATATTACATTATTTTATGAGGTATCTTCAATGACAAACTGCACATAACGTTATATAATAAGGTATTTTCAATGAATCACTGCATATTACGTTATATTATAAGGTATTTTCAATGAATCACTGCATATTACGTTATATTATAAGGTATTTTCAATAGTAGACTGCATATTACGTTATATTATGAGGTATTTTCAATGATACACAGCATATTACATTATTTTATGAGGTATGTTCAACGACAAACTGCACATAACGTTATATAATAAGGTATTTTCAATGAATCACTGCATATTACGATATATTATAAGGTATTTTCAATGAATCACTGCATATTATGTTATATTATAAGGTATTTTCAATGATACCCTGCATATTACGTTATATTATAAGGTATTGTCAAGGATACACAGCATATTCCCAGATAGCACAGTACGACTTTAAGTCGTCTTTCTTTCGACTTTTTTACGTCTTTACGTCTTACGTCTCAAAAAGACGACTTTTACATATCTGTAAAGTCGTCTTTTTGGAGGCGACTTTTTCACGGCTGAGGTGAGACGGCTTTTTTTCGTCTTATTTTTACCGTGAAAAAGTCGGCTTGAATGTGGCGTCTTTTACATATGTGTAAAGTCGTCTTTTTGGAGGCGTCGTTTTCACGGCTGAGGGCAGACGGCTTTTTTTCGTCTTATTTTTGCCGTGAAAAAGTCGGCTTCAATGTGGCGTCTTTTACATATCTGTAAAGTCGTCTTTTTGGAGGCGTCTTTTTCACGGCTGAGGTGAGACGGCTTTTTTTCGTCTTATTTTTGCTGTGAAAAGACGGCTTGAATGTGGCGTCTTTTACATATGTGTAAAGTCGTCTTTTTGGAGGCGTCGTTTTTACGGCTGAGGGCAGACGGCTTTTTTTCGTCTTATTTTTGCCGTGAAAAAGTCGGCTTCAATGTGGCGTCTTTTACATATGTGTAAAGTCGTCTTTTTGGAGGCGTCTTTTTCACGGCTGAGGTGAGACGCCTTTTTTTCGTCTTATTTTTGCTGTGAAAAAGACGGCTTGAATGTGGCATCTTTTACATATCTGTAAAGTCGTCTTTTTGGAGGCGTCTTTTCTACGTCAGAAATGAGTCGAACGGCTCGAATATTCGAGCCTTCATAAAACTTCGATCTACTCGAAATTGAAATTTCAGCTCGAACAGATCTTTAGCAAAAACCTCAAAAAAATCGAAAAAATGCAGATTCTACATGGAAGTTTTAAATTGACCACCTCTATATTTTTACAGTACCGACATATTATTAAAAGTGTCGTTCATGATTTTTTTCAGATTTTTAAGAGAGGTACGCCGTTGTTAAAAAAAACAGAAATCGATTTTTGACGTTTTTCCCGTGAAAAGCTAAGTTGATCTTCAAATTGTTATATTTTATTTATTCTGTAAGCCTATTAGACACTGATAAACTTGATTAATTTGATTAGTCGCAGTGGCTCAAGTGGATGAGGCCCGCGGCTACGATCTCGTGGTCCCGTGTTCGAATCCCCCCGTCACCTCTGAGATTTTTCTCAAGTGATATAAAACTAGTAGTCGCTCGGGTGGTTCTCGGAAACCCACCTTAATAAAAACTGTGTGTAGGACCAAGCCGAAATAAACCAACAGGTTTCAAAAAAGGCCTCTAAATAAAAAAAAAAAGCTTGATAGTATTCTACTGTGTCAGCGCATAACATCAGAAAATATTAATGTTGTTTCCAACAGTTCGGTTGGGTCAGCGCGGGAGTTTCTCAGCGTTCTTTTTTTTTTATTCCTAACTATGTAATAATCAATGCTCTAAAAGATGCCTGAAAGACCGCTAATAAGACGTGTAAAAGATGCATAAAAGAAGCCTAAAAGGCCCTTAAAAAGACGCCTGCAAGATCCTCGAAAGATGCTGAAAAGCTGTCTGAAAGACGTATAAAAGATGCATAAAAGACGCCTCAAAGACCCTAAAAGACGTATAAAAGATGGCAAAAAGAGGTCTTAAAGCTACATCTTTCAGACGACTTTTTTAAGAAACAAAAAGACGTCTGTAAGTCGCGCAAAAGACGTATAAAAGCGGTCTGTAAGACGTAACATTTGTAACAAAGACGTGTCAAAGACCAATTAAAGACGAGTAAAAGACGAAAAAAAGTCTTTACGTACGTCTTTAAGACGTACTTACAGCTTGCGGCAGGCGACTAAAAGACGTATTTAAGACGACTTTGTGCTATCTGGGTTACGTTATATTATAAGGTATTTTCAATGATACCCTGCATATTACGTTATTTTATTAGGTATTTTCAATGAATCATCAATGATACCATACAATGTATTATCAATGATACACAGCATATTACGTTATATTATAAGGTATTGTCAAAGATACACTGCATATTACATTACATTATAAGATATTTTCAATGATAGTCTGCATATTACGTTATATTATCAGGTATTTTCAATGATACACTGCATATAACTTTATATTATAAGGTATTTTCAATGATACACAGCATATTACATTATTTTATGAGGTATGTTCAACGACAAACTGCACATAACGTTATATAATAAGGTATTTTCAATGAATCACTGCATATTACGATATATTATAAGGTATTTTCAATGATTCACTGCATATTACGTTATATTATATGGTATTTTCAATGATACAATGCATATTACGTTATATTATAAGGTATTGTCAAGGATACACAGCATATAACTTTATATTATAAGGTATTTTCAATGATACACAGCATATTACATTATTTTATGAGGTATGTTCAACGACAAACTGCACATAACGTTATATAATAAGGTATTTTCAATGAATCACTGCATATTACGATATATTATAAGGTATTTTCAATGATTCACTGCATATTACGTTATATTATATGGTATTTTCAATGATACAATGCATATTACGTTATATTATAAGGTATTGTCAAGGATACACAGCATATTACGTTATATTATAAGGTATTTTCAATGATACCCTGCATATTACGTTATTTTATCAGGTATTTTCAATGAATCACTGCATATTACGTTATATTATAAGGTATTATCAATGATACACAGCATATAACTTTATATTATAAGGTATTTTCAATGATAGACTGCATATTACGTTATATTATAAGGTATTTTCAATGATTCACTGCATATTACGTTATATTATAAGGTATTTTCAATGATACAATGCATATTACGTTATATTATCAGGTATTTTCAATGATACACTGCATATAACTTTATATTATAAGGTATTTTCAATGATAGACTGCATATTACGTTATATTATAAGGTATTTTCAAT
This sequence comes from Lasioglossum lativentre, assembly GCA_916610255.1. Taxonomy (NCBI): domain Eukaryota; kingdom Metazoa; phylum Arthropoda; class Insecta; order Hymenoptera; family Halictidae; genus Lasioglossum; species Lasioglossum lativentre. The sequence goes on along the minus strand of OU744364.1, from coordinate 22,583,342 downwards.
GATTCACTGCATATTACGTTATATTATCAGGTATTTTCAATGATACACTGCATATAACTTTATATTATAAGGTATTTTCAATGATAAACTGCATATTACTTTATATTATAAGGTATTTTCAATTAATCACTTCATATTACGTTATATTATAAGGTATTTTCAATGTTACACTGCATATTACGTTATATTATATGGTATTTTCAATGAATCACTGCATATTACGTTATATTATAAGGTATTTTCAATGATACAATGCATATTCCCAGATAGCACAGTACGACTTGAAGTCGTCTTTCTTTAGTCTTTTTTACGTCTTTACGTCTTACGTCTCAAAAAGACGACTTATACACATTTGTAAAGTCGTCTTTTTGGAGGCGTCTTTTTTACGGCTCAGGGGAGACGGCTTTTTTTCGTCTTATTTTTGTCGTGAAAAAGACGGCTTCAAAGTGGCGTCTTTTACACATCTGTAAAGTCGTCTTTTTGGAGGCGTCTTTTTTACGGCTCAGGGGAGACGGCTTTTTTTCGTCTTATTTTTGCCGTGAAAAAGACGGCTTCAAAGTGGCGTCTTTTACATATCTGTAAAGTCGTCTTTTTAGAGGCGTCTTTTTTACGGCTCAGGGGAGACGGCTTTTTTTCGTCTTATTTTTGCCGTGAAAAAGACGGCTTCAAAGTGGCGTCTTTTACATATCTGTAGAGTCGTCTTTTTGGAGGCGTCGGTTTCGGTACTGAAAATATTTTGCCAAAATATGATTTATTATAAACACAGGGATGATTACATTTGTTGTAAGAAATAAATAGGAGAAGACTGTAGAGAAGGATGACTGATGAGGGGTAGAAAGAAAAGCCAGTATTGACGGTGAAGCCGTCCGCCAACGAGTGCGATTTATTGAGAAACTCAAGTACTTTACACTGCGAGCGTCACTGGAATAGTGACCGCTCAGGTAAATTCTAGCCGTAAGAACGCGTGTGGTGACTCGCGCTGCCCACTTTCGGCGTTCCCTCAATTCGATATTCCTCACAACGTATAAATTATTATAACATAAAAGATTGTAATAGACGCTCTTAGACAATTTAGTCGAAAGCTTATCTGCAGCATCCCATAAACACTCTCGATATCGGTAATCTAAACAATTCACTCATCATATCTCGTGGAGGACCGGGCGAACGCGTTCGAACGTGAGTTCGACGTACATGCGTACAGGCGAACAGGCGTACTACGTGATCCGCTGCGACTTTCGCCGATGCTCATTTCTACTTAAATTAGTTAAAACTCCTCAATCCGGAAAAGTCCAGAACCAATATTCTCTTTTTGGACTATGATCACAAAACTTTATCGAATGTAATGGTACAAGAAAGAGTGCTCAATTTAGCTCAGGCGCGTACCATAGCGTAGGCGCTACTCGTGGCGCTTCAGGTCTACACGCGTGTCAATAGGTTTCCGCATTACCATCGAGGTACTATTGCCAATGCGTTTTTTTTTTGTTAGTGGTATCATCCCCTGTAGGCCTATTCCACTATATCGCACAATAATTTCGGACAACAGCTGTAGAAAATTAATTAGAAAAATTAATTCGTAAAAGAAATTTAAAAAATAGTTATTAATTATATTGTTGAAAATCATGTAATTCCAGATGGTATTAAAATTTGAACAATATAATCAATAACTATTTTTTAAATTTATTTTACGAATTTATTTTTCTAATTAATTTTCTACAGCTGTTGTCCGAAATTATTGTGCGATATAGTGGAATAGGCCTACAAGGGATGATACCACTAACAAAAAAAAAACGCATTGGCAATAATACCTCGATGGTAATGCGGAAACCTATTGACACGCGTGTAGACCTGAAGCGCCACGAATACCGCCTACGCTATGGTACGCGCCTGAGCGGCTCCGAGTACTAGGACCGTCACGGGGTGCGAGATATGAAATTTGGGCTCTGAACCACCCTGGCCAGGACTCTTAGGAAACATAATCGACCGGGTCTGAACTTCTAATTGCAATATTGAGGCGTCACTTTCTTTTGCCGTAAACCCTTGCATTTCGTATACGTATATGCGGATCTATCGATGTGTGAGTGATAAGGGTGGTGGTGGTAGTTGGGTACGCACAGCCCCTTAATGCTGTCCTAAATTATGTACTCGCATTAAAGTTAAATTTAAAGTTGTTGAATTAGTGCTGCTTCCTCCCTGCAGCGATTCCTCGCCGTTGCCGTGGTGATGAGTGACTGAAAATAAAATATATATTTTGATTGAAAAGTCACTAATTACAGAAAAATGGTTTATAGATGAGTCGTGCTTCCTTATTTTAGATTTACATACCCATGTTGTTCCGTCTTATATTTATGTATGGAGAAATTCCAAGAATAGTTTCCTCCTCGGGCGAGTCGTGTTGACGTCCATGCTAGACGGTGTCATGTTCGGCCTTTTCTGTCGAGGCCGTACTACCTCCCACAGCAGATCGCTTATTGTGTCCTCCGCTTTTCGGTCCTTACTCCTGGCCTTCATGTAATCGTCTAGAAACATTAAGTAGTCATTATTTCAATTGTACATTTATGGTGTATAATAATTATAACTTACCGGAAGTGCTGTTTTTAAAAAGTTTTACAGGATGCTTCGACCATTGCGTGCTGTGTCGTTCCACTTTCTTTATCGCCGTCATGAGGAGGGCGGCCTTCTTGCAGCGGTGGCCAGTAACACGCATTCCTATCAATCGAATTTGTTGGCACAGCTTCCACTGTGGCATATTCCATGAATTGGACGACCGTCCACGTGGCTGTCTCCATTATTTCATGCGAAATATATATGACGATATAATATGTACACTCACTTTGAATATTGCCGTTAATTCTAATAATATGAAAAAATGTTATATACGCACAACTTACACGGTATAGAGAGGGGCATATTATGACACAAATATTTTCTGCGTGGGTCGAGGCATAGAGGAGATTTCAAGGTCAAAGAGATTTTTTTTAATAGAAGAACCTACTTTCTGTATCATGAATCGATAGACTATCGAATTCGGAGTAAAAATGTATTGACCTGCATATGTCCTAGATCTAATAGTTAACGAGATATTATCGAAATAATTTACTTTCTTCTTTGGATAGTATCTCGTTAACTATTAGGTTTAGGAAATATGAAGGTCAACACTTTTATACTCAGAATTTGATACTCTATCGATCTATGGTATAATAATGTTGTAGTGTGTGGCATCCTCGGTTTATACATATAACAATGAAATTAATTGAACAAATCTAGAATCTTAAGTGTGGCAATCTGAATGGAGTAATGGAAAAATTACAAATTTTTTGTCAATTTCTAATTTTACACATTTGTACGCTATATCTTTAATATTGAAAATTTGCAGTGGCCCCAAGTCACGCGGTTCCACTAGGAAAATACCCAATTGCGAGGATCTACACGGCCTCTCATAAAAATCTTTCAAAATTGAAAATTTTCTCGCAACTGCTTGATAAATGTTATTCGCGATTAGAAAATTCTTTAAGAGAATGATACTACCGTCGTTGAGGCAACAGTAGTTATCAGGTTCAGTAGTTTTTAAAACGAAATTGCTGTAAATAATCATTTTGTATTGTGTTAAAACTTCATAATCTCCTATTAACGGACCTTCTGAATGGCAATTCTCAAAAATAGGATATTTAGTATTTCCCACTTTTCCTGCAGCAAGATTACGTTTTTCGGTGTATCGTTTTACTATTTGTTGCAATGGTTTGTCGTTTTTCCTAATACACTGTAATATCATTTACAAAAAATTTTCGAAAGGGAAAGCGCTAAAATTGTCGACCGGCCCGTGAATTCTAACGTCCTGCGTGATGTGCAAAAGATTATGGACATTGTGAGTTATATGTTCTGCGCCGTACAGATCTTTAAAACTAGTGACGAAGTATACCATTAATTCCGACGCATAATCAATGAGATTCAAATATCTGGATGTTGATAAAATAGTCATTGCTGCATGCAAGGTGAGGAAATTTAAATATCTACTTTTACTTATATTATGTAATAAAACTATTGGGCCGGTGTAAAATAGAAATTGGCGAAATTCGGTGGCTTTCCATCTTTTGACCTCGGCCAAGGTGCGAGGTTTTCTATTGAATTCTTTCGGAATATTTTTAATCTGATAAGGGAATTTGAAATATTTGAAATTTTTGAATTCGATATTTTTGTCGAAGGTCTGCCACAACACCACAAATTAACTAGTAATTTCTTCACAACACCTAAGCAAACTAGATGCATATAATCTAAAGGAAATGAATCGACCATATGAATTCCCGGGATATTCATTAATACTGATGAACCAACATGATGCTCTCTTTGACTTTGCGATCTGAACTCAGAGTCTGTTCTCAAACGGATATTCTTTACATCAGGGAAACACATTCTGTTTTCTATGAAATCTCCTTCAGTCTGGCACTTAGTGCACGAATAGTATCCCGTGTGACCTTTCGTGAATTTAATTGCTGCCTTGGCAGGAGCATCGCAAATGAAACTTTTAATTTCCAAGTGATACAATTTCCCCTTAATTAACAATCCATTGTTGGCTATTTGTACTGTATCCTGAACAAAATCACTTAAAAAAAGGTTGAAATCTGTAGGCTTTTCGTAACCGTGATATATACCGACCATATCAACATTTTTATAACCCGCAATGCTACACAAAATTGGATAAACCTGACTGCCAGAGCTTTTAGATAATGGTAAACCATCTACGTTAATGTTGACTGGAATAATGTTGTTCTCGAGCGAAGAAATTGCTACATTTTTACTTAAATTCAAAACAGTATTTTGCAAGCCAAAGTGATAATATTGTCCCGGGACAACCTGTTTTGTTTCTACATTTCTACACGTTCTTAAGAGAGTCCTAGCGTCTGAAGGTAAAGTATTCGGAACTGGCATTTTTAAAAGAGATAGCAAATCGTTAATTGCACAATGAGATACATTGTGCTTTACAGCCCACCCTGCTAGCAGAACATTAAAACTTTCACGTGCAACGCTTTCTGCGGAATGGTTACTGGAATTTGGTACTTCAGATTGAATATTGTTTACAAAAATGTCACTATCAATATTTTCAACAAAATCCGAAGAAACGATATTAGAAGTCGAAGGATAATGGAGATTGTGCGGAGAATTATGCATATCTCTATTTGGAGATTTCATATTAGACGAGGCAGAGGTTCCCTGATGTAAAGATGTGTTCCAAGCAAGTGACAACCTCTTAGCACGCATATAATATTTCTGCATATTACGTTTTGCAGTCATTGCAAATTACTCTTACGCAACAGAAACAGCAACAGCAACAGCAACAACTTCCAGCAGCAACAACTTCCAGCAGCAACAACTTCCAGCAGCAACAACTTCCAGCAGCAACAACTTCCAGCAGCAACAACTTCCAGCAGCAACAACTTCCAGCAGCAACAACTTCCAGCAGCAACAACTTCCAGCAGCAACAACTTCCAGCAGCAACAACTTCCAGCAGCAACAACTTCCAGCAGCAACCGGAAAAACTGTATCCTTAAAAAAAAGGACGAAAATTAATAAAAATTTTAGCAATTAAACAAATGTAGTAGAAGCAGGGCATAAGCAAAAACACTAACTCGAACAAATGATATACCAATATGCTAATACCTACTGCTAGATTATGGAAAAAAACTACTAGTTTATACACGAAACGATTACTGACTGCACGTTGAGTACGAAAGACGCGATCTTTTAGTAATGTAATGTTTCAATCACATAAAATAGAAACTTACCTGAAATGCCAATGACGGATTTCACCTACACACCTTTTCTCAACTGGAGCACTGTATCACAAGTCCGCGCGTAACGAGTTGCATGCACAAGAACGCGTGGAAGACTAATTACAACTGTTGCAAGTTGTAAACAGTGTCGCCAGAAGCGAAGGTCGATTTTTCCTCTCCTCCTTTACCCCTTCCACGTATTAACCCTTAGCCAGTGGCGCCCCGAGTTGTGCCCCGAGGCCTGAGCCCAGAACACAATAGTAATAATGCAATAAACACGGGTAACCCGACGGCCAGCCAGGTATATGGGCATGACACCGCTAACAAGTGAATTGCTAAACTTGTTTATTTTTTATTATTTTGTCACGGAAGTGACACGAGCCAATTCGTGGCGTTCTTCCGATTAAGAAAAGACTAAACTCGATAGAATTCGGACTGTGTCTAGTGGTTTTACTCGTGAAAGTATCTGTATTTTAAATACAAATTTCTAAGATTCGGAACGTGTTCATTCAAGCCTCGAGCTGGCCAAAAGGATCTTGAATGATCCGAAGGATCTTCGAGTAAAATCCTCGAGGATCTAATTACATATTTTGCCCAACACTGCTCTATGGGCAACTTGGGCAGATGCCCGGGGCCCCGAACACGAACCAAGATCCAATATTCAAATTCTATTTTTTAGTTTTTCTCATTAAAAAATTTCAATCGTAAATTCGCGATTCTTGTCAAACAGTCTCGATTCTTGTCAGACAGTCGATCACGATTCTTATCAGACATTAATTTTTTATCGCTGCGTTTACCGCGCCGACCGAATGTTGAGGTAATTTTAACAATATTTCTAACAATTCCCGAATTTAATGCATTGGTAGAACTGTCAAATTTATCCATATTATCTATTGAACGTGATGTAACTAATATTGTTTTGATTTTAACGAACTAATTAATAATTTTGCAGCAAAAATATTTAAATGAATATTGCAATCATGAATGCATTAGATCTATATAGTTATAATTAACGCGCCACTGACCCTAGCACTCCCAACCTCCCATCGGTCACGCGGACTCCCAACGGGAGGGGGGGGAGGGTGGTGGGGCTCCTCGAGCCCATACTCTTCTTTTACTCGTTTCTCCTACGAGAAAATTATTTAAAACGAAACGTTCGTAATATTTTCAAAAGATTCGTATTTCTACAGTACCAATATTACATCTGGAAATATCAACCATGTTCTCAATAACTATATAATAGGTTGGCTCAATCCTGATATGACAAAAAAATATAATTAAAAAGGAAAGAAACGGAATACTCAACAATAGGCACGTGGGATGCATAATACATATACGGAGGCCCACTCCAACAGGCTCTAAAAGAAGGCTGATATCGGCACAGAAAAACAGCGCCAAAAATACGAAGAAATGGCAGCGATAAAGCAAACTCAGCCGTAACACACGTAGATATGGCAAAAGGCATAACAATCAACAATGACGACATGTTGGCTGAGCTTAAAAAGCAAAATGCCCTGCTACGACAGCAAAACGAGGAGCAAAAATTAAAAATCGAAGTTCTGCACAACAGACTGGACAGACTGGAAGGGAATTCTTCGCACGCTACGGCATCGAAACTAGCAGAGAAAGGCAAAAAAACCACCATCAAGTTCGACCATACGTGCAAAGAACAATAGTCACTCATCGCAGGGGACCCCTCATCATAGCGAGTCTCCCGTCAAGGCGAGCCATATACAGCCCATAATGAAACCCGAGGAAAGTCACTCATCCAGCCCAATAAAAGGAGGCCCAAACACCCCTACACGGAGTGATAAACCAATATGTATTAAACCAAGATGCTACAGCGAAACCGAAATAATACCGAAATCGTTAAAATACCGATTTCGGTATAACCGAAACCGGTTATTTTGGTTCTACCGAAACCGAAATAAATGCCGGTATTTTTCGGTTTTTCCAATGCAAAGGATGCCCCAAGTAAAAAGGAACTGCGTGCCAGGTACCTCAGACCCCTCACTAAGCAGTCACCTAAATTAGTTAAGTGTACACAATATAAATACGTTCCGTCGTAAAACACTCCGTGCGAAGGAACAAGCGCGAGTCCGAATTCAGGTAAACTCTCCACCGACGACGTATCTACCTTGGACGTCATAAAGCATTAAAGACCTTCCAGATGTACCTCCCAAGAGTCCCAAGTAAGTGATTGTTAAACATCATTTTACCACGTTTTTATTATTTAAGTCCCTGGTTCTTAACTACAAACTAACGGTTTATATACATATACAGGGTGTTTCCTACTTTTCCGGCAAGATTATTGTAGGAGCATGATCTACAAGTGAAAATACGAAAAAAATGTTATATGAAGTTTGTTTATAAACGCTATATTCTCAGGCTACATTCAATATTTGCCTATAATATTGTAATAAAGCGTTTATAAACAAACTTCATATAACATTTTTTTCGTATTTTCACTTGTAGATCATGCTCCTATACAATCTTGCCGGAAAAGTAGGAAACACCCTGTATACAGGGTGTTCGCAATAATTTGTACCAGCGTTTTTTTCGTAAACGGTAGACATTAGAAAAAAACCGAAGAGGAGGAAGTTGTAGTATAGTTTACCAATAATATGTTAGCGTATCACATTTTTTTTTATTTTCAATATTTTCTAGAAACAATGGTGACCTTCATTTTTTTTAATGAAATGCTACATTTTTTTTTACATCAAATGAAAGCTGGCATTAAGTGAGTTTAACCAGGTAGTATACTATGGTCTTTATATACGGTCATACAAGAGCAGAAATAAAAGAAATAAACTCGTAATACTCTATTCACTATACATATGTTGTATTCATGAGACTACATATCGTGTTCAATGTGACTTCCATTAGCAAGAATGTATTTCTGAGTTCTGCTGACCACGGTCCTGCTAGTTTCTACCAATGTTAACATTTTACGAGATCCACATATTTTTACACTGGAATTCTAAATGCATATACAGTGAGTGTAAAAAGTATTCGTACACCCTTTAAAATAGAATAACTTTTTTATAATTGTACCAAACGGCCTGTTTCTTTTATAATCAATTAGAAGCATTAGTTTACGAAATGATATGCAAAAAAGATTTTCTTAATAATTATAATTTACAAGGTCGCATGTAAAAATAAAAAAGGCATGTTTTAAAAGTTTTTTATTTGGGTACTTAATGAAAATTTAAAATATATGTTTTGTAGATCTAAAGTAGTTACACACATGCTGAAAATTTCATCGAAATCGATTAACATACAGACGAGCTATAAGCGGTTAAAAATGGTGAAAATCGTTGTTTTTCGCGACTTTTGGTCAGTTTTTGCGTAAAATCCACAGATTCTCACATCTTTCGATGCGTGTCGTTTTTTTCTGCGTCTAACGATTTCGATGAAATTTTCAGCATGTGTATAACTAACATAGATCTACAAAACATATATTATAAATTATCATTTAGGGCCCGAATAAAATAGTTTTAAAAAATTCCTTTTTTATTTTTGCATATAACCTTGCAATTTATAATTATTTCGAAAATCTTTTTGGCATATCAGTTCGTAAACCAATGCTTCTAATTGATTATAAAAAATCACTTCATTTTGTACAATTATAAAAAAGTTATTCTATTTTAAAGGGTTTACGAATACTTTTTACACTCACTGTATAAGTATTTACAATTTCTAAATTGTGAATTTCGAAATTATTGGTGTCACAGATTTTACACAGTTTAAGGAAACAATGCAAAGCTTTTCACTATGAAGGCTTTTCAGGTAGGTACATACTACACTCTGAAACAGTATTTATTTCTATGTTGTGTATATTTGTGCATTTAATTAATATTTAAAAGAAATCAATAATTTAGCAATTTTTCTTGTGATTTTAAAACTTCATCAAGGGTTTTGTTATACTTCCCTGTGAGTCCCCGTGTTCTATTTGATGTGATTCTATTCGGTATAGATTGACGAACAAAGTGCAAAAAGAATTGGATCTGACTCGATCTGACTCGAAGTTTTATAGCTAATTCAGTTAGAAGGTGATTGAGAATTGCAGCGCTCCATGCACGCCTGTACGTTCACGTTCAACGGGCCTCCTCTTGAATGATATAGGAACCTCTTCGAAAGAACTGTTTAGATTATAGCCATTTGAAATGTTATTCCTATGCTGCAGATAAGCCTTCGACTCGACTGAGTCCTCTGTCTTTTGTCTGCACTGGACTGCACTCAGTTGTAAATAACAGTGCGATCGAAGACTACAGAGCGAAATATTCGAAGGCGATTTTATATACGTATAACGTTTAGTTACATTTTTTAGTGTAAATTCTATTGTGTGTAGTGTATTTTTTTTAGTTTAAGTATTGTTTTGTGTAGTTTATGTTTGGTAGTAACAAGGATGTAATTAATAGACTTTTGCTCTCTTCCGATCCATATTTAACAAGTATACGACCAACACCAAGGAAAAGAACACAGCCATATCTAAAAAGCAATAAATTTGCTTCTTCCTCCTGATCTTACCATAAATGAAAACGAAGACGAAAGTGACGAGGAAAATGAAGAAGATAACGAAAATGAAGACGAGGACGAAATCAATTATGAAGATGAGGACTAAAAGTAAATACATCGTGACAGGGAAATATTACTTGATAAAGCAACGAAGATAACGAAAATTAATTGTGAGTATATCGTAATATTGTATATACAAAATATTTTTAACTTGTCATATCAACATATATCATAAATCAGATTTTATATGTGTATTGCCGCTATAGCAGTGATTTTTATAAAAATTACCTACAGCATCAAAAAGTAAAATATTTACGCTTTAAAATCGTCGATGTTTCATCAATTTCGGATTATTCTCGGCAAAGTTATGCGAATTTTAAATTAGCTCTGTCCGGCTTTTCGGTGCGAGGCAATTCATGTCAGGCGAAGATATTTTGCTTTCTGGTTCGAAAAAAATGTCGACGTTGGAAACTTGAAAGGGTGGTTTCTCAAGGTAAAAGTCTACTCTATCGCAGGATATAGTTCGATTTTCCGCTGGACCCTTTTTTTTTATATAAATTGAAACATATCCTTAAAAATGGATGCAAAAGTGGTGTCTCTCCGTCTTCAATGATTGCTTAATCATAATGTATAAATCATGGTTACCACTGGATTCGGGAAAGTCTACAGAATCTTTTGCATCCGAATATTAATCCGAGGCACTGTACATACTTAGAAAGTCAGGGGTCTTCAGTGTGGCCGATACCTGAGGTTGTGACTCCCAAGGACAACGTGCTCTTAAGGGCTCTGACCGTAGAGTGGGGGTTGGCCGGGGTGTATTTTGTACAAAGTGCATGATGGTCGATGAACTGACTTCTCGTCAGTTATCTGCCTGCAACCCTCCAGTCCGTTTCAGTTTCGCGAAGTGTCGTCCAGCCCGTATTCACCGAGTTTACACAAGTAAGTACTTTCATTGCTATTATTTGTTCCCGTTAGTGGTTTTTGCTGATGCTCTTCTGCTATATTTGTTTCATTGATACAACTTTTCATAATTAACGAACAAGTTTACTATTTAATGTATAAAGTTAGAAATTGAAGAGAAATCTGTCATTTTTCCATTTCAGCCTCAAAATGGGGGTACATGTGTTTTGTGTGTAAGTGTGTCTGGGACTGTTAATTGTGATTTCCATTTGTCTTCCTCCTTCCTCTTGGGCTTCTTCCCTTCTCCTTTTTTAACCGACTTCGAAAAAGGAGGAAGTTATTCAATTCGATCTGTATGTGCCTTTTTTTCACCGATTACGCCGAGATGGATGAACCAATCGGAACGAAACTTTTTTGCATCTTGTAGAGTATGTCCCCAGGGTGGTCCCGTTAGAAAAAATTTTGCATTTTTTCATTTATAACGACTTTTATTGCAAAAATCGTAATGCTCCATGTATATTCTTCGGCGTTTACCGATCGCGATGAAACCTTTCACATTTAGTACGCTTCACATCTATTTCCCTCCGGCATTCTTGGACTATTTTGTTCTTGTTCAACCGTTTCGTTTATTTTTCACATTTTACTGCTCTTTTCCTCGCTTCTATCCTTACTTTACCCGTTTTAATTTCTTCCAAAAATTTGATACGCTGTTGTATTGAAGTCCAAACCTAACGTCCAACTTATGTATTTCTCCTGTATTTTCTCTACTTTCATCCATCCGCAGTTTTCTGATGCGTACAGTAAGATTCTTTTCGCTATGCTTCCAAATGTTCTCATTCTTCTCTCAACATTGCTCTTGAACAGGCCTGGGCGACGCTGGCTCAAAAAAACACATGTTGCAGTTTCTCTCCTTCTCTTGCTCGGTAAGATAGACCACACCAAGGCCACTGCGACAGAGGAGTAGCAGCAACATGTGTTTTTTGAGCCAGCGTCGCCCAGGCCTGCTCTTGAACATTCTTTGTCCTATTCCCCATATCTGCGCCATTGCTATTCTTGCTTTCTTTGTGACTTCCCTTATGTATGCATCTCTCTAATTAATTGTATTTGTACACAGACAACAATGGAGGCAACGCGAAATAGGCAAAGGAGAACATGGACAGTTGTTCAGTTCGTGAATGACGGAACGGTGGAAGCGGTTCCAACTAATTGGGTGGAAGGCGATACGTGCTACTGGCCACCGCTACAAAAGTCTAAATTGCGTCATGCGATTAAAAAATTGGAAGTACCGGAAACAACTTGGAAACAGTTTGCAGTAAAGCATTTCCAAAATAGCAGTTTCGGTAAGTTAAAATAGTTATACACAAGGGCCTCATTGTGTATTATAAATTATATACAAGATTGTGTGTTATAAATTAATTCGAGGCCCGCAATAGAACAAAGCATACTAGAAATAAAAAGGAAACACATTTTTTTTATTAACGTTGCTGTTACACATACAACATATAACATATGCACAAAAATTGTTTTTTCACAAGTTTACTTTATTTGAATAAAACTATTTCATGTTTGTTTCGGAGAATCTTGGGAATGCTTTTCAGTAACGAAATTTTCAAAATTTGGTTGAATTTGTTGAACTGTAATTATTTTTTAAATTGATTGTGCGCACGCTCGAAGTTTTTGGTCGGGCCTCAAACTACTTGTAGACGGGCCACGTACATGTACAATTAAAATAATAATTATATAATGCTTCCAGATGACTACGCGAAAGCAACAAGGAAGGCGAAGGAAGCTGAGGAGACAAGCGACTTACAATCCGAGATGGAACAGGCGGGTGTACCGAAAAAGAGAAAGAGAGTCCGACCATCGTGGCTCAGCAGTGATGACGAATCATTGTCAGATGAGACTATTTTACCTTCTCCCCCAAGACAGAGGAATAAAACTCAGATGGGTATGTAAATACTAAAAGAAGCACCACCCTACATACAGAACATTAAGTATTACTGTAATTAGTAAATCTTTTTTCATGAAAATATATTTTATTTTCAGTCACTGCCATCAACGAGGATGGCTTCTCCCAATCCTTATTAGGAAATATAGGGGGAGAGAGGATGAGGCAACCAGTGGCCATCCCTGAGGCCACCAGTGTGGATGTCGAACCTCATTCGATATTACACGACAGAGAGGGATATTTAGAAGCTGGAGGTAGTGGTTGCGCCAGATGTCCCGCACGTCGGGAGACAACACTCCAAAGAGTTGTGGAGCAAAACAATATGCTCATGGTACTGCTGATGGAGGTTCTGCAGGAGGTGCAGCAGTTAAGGCAGGACGTCAAGGCGTCTACAACGTCTGCAACGAGAAGAAGGTCATTCCTCACGCTGTTCCCGAACATCATATTCCCAATAACAGGCGAGGAGGAATTGCTAATGTTCGAAAGAATATTAGAAAATCAAACAACATTCGATGAAGCAGTAAGTAAAATTTATTGCTGTAATAAATTCGCTTAACATATCTGACATATATTTATCTTTTATTTAGTTAGCAGCAGAGATGGGCAAAAATTTTATTTAAATAAAAATTTCGGATAAAGTTGGTTTATTTGTAAAATTATTCGTGGAAAGTCTTCGTAGAATTTTCTGCCAGGCCGACGAAGGCGTCGCTAGCCGTGACCAAGTGGTGGAATAAACATGATTTTGACTTTGTCTAGTGGTTTTAGCGGTCTAGTGGCCTTCGAATAATTTTACGAATTAAACTATTAGATCACAGTCCAAATTATGTTTATTCCACCACTTGGTCACGGCTAGCGACGTCTTCGTCGGCCTGGCAGAAAATTAATCGAAGACTTTCCACGAATAATTTTACTAATAAACCCACTTTATTCGAAATTTTTATTTAAATATTTTTGCCCATCTTTGGTTAACAGATCTGTTAGCATTCGAATGTCATATATACTAACAGCATTTTATTTCAGCTAGAAGAAATCTGTAATATGGGAGGTAACAGCAGCTATAATTTCGTTAGGAGAGCAATGAGCAAATTGCTCAGTGACGATCTGGCGGTCTGTTACAGCTGGATGGGCCGAAGAGGCAAAAAACCATTTCATCAGTTTCGAATGGCCACCCTCGTTATAGGTAATTATCACCCTTATTTAAATGTTATTGTTATAATGATTATCCGTGTGCAAACTAATTAACAAATAAATTTTTATTCCAGATGCAGCAGAGAAAGCACACGTACTGGGAAATCGGAAAACACACGAGAACTCGGCACAAATGTGGCTTAAGAGGGCGTCGGATCGTCTAAGATCTAAAAATATAGGCAAAAATCATTAATATGTTATTTTTTATTATTATATTATTATTTTATCTTTTATATTTTATTTTATTTTTATATATTTTATTTTAATACTTTAATTTTAAGTAGAGTTGTATGTATGTTCTATGTATTTCATAACTTTGTGGGACATCCTTGTCTCTCCTACAGAGCTGTGACTGAGAGGGAGATATGTCACTCGCAGGAGAGACAAAGACAGAAAGATAACCTAGCAGCTTGATTTTTCGATAAACTTTGAACAACTTCCTGAGGCGAAGAAGCAATATTTGATCACTTCATCTTTTAAACTTCATCTTTTTTGGAAAAGTGTACGGAAAAAAATTTCTTCTATAAAAACGTACACTTTCATTTTTTATAAAGTTTCAAGAGCCAAATTGCAAAAAAGGCTCTGTACTGAGATGCGCTGAGATGTACTGAGAATAATACCACGAATATTTCTACACAAAAATCGTGAGAAAATATTGCTTCTTCGCACTCAGGAAGTTCTTGAAAGTTCATCGAAAACTCAAGCCGCGCGGTTACTATGTCTTCGTCTCTCCTGCGAGAGACATATTTAGTTTATTTTTAGTTCGCCTCTACGCCAATAGAGGCACCACTTTCGCTCCTCCGCACTATTGTGTACAATGTAAAGTATGTAAAGGAGTGAAATGAATCTATTGGATTATCATCCTGTACACCCTGGATTGATCCAACAAATACATAAGTTTAGTAAAAATTACTTGTTGAATCTATACCACTTGAAAGTGAAAACTGATACCCTATCTCCTTTAATATTCCATTAAAATCCTGCAAGGCATCTTTCATGCATCTTCTAGCCTTCTTTTTCGCGCCTTTTTAGATATTTAGAAGAACCAAAAAGACGTATAAAAGACGTATAAAAGACCCTAAAAAGACGCCCGAAAGATGCTGAAAAGCTGTCTGAAAGACGTATAAAAGACCCTAAAAAGTCGTATAAAAGATGCATAAAAGACGTATAAAAAACCCTAAAAAGACGCCCGAAAGATGCTGAAAAGCTGTCTGAAAGACGTATAAAAGACCCTAAAAAGTCGTATAAAAGATGCATAAAAGACGTATAAAAAACCCTAAAAAGACGCCCGAAAGATGCTGAAAAGCTGTCTGAAACACGTATAAAAGACTCTAAAAAGACGTATAAAAGATGCATAAAAGACGTATAAAAAACCCTAAAAAGACGCCCGAAAGATGCTGAAAAGCTGTCTGAAAGACGTATAAAAGACCCTAAAAAGACGTACAAAAGATGCATAAAAGACGTATAAAAGATGGCAAAAAGAGGTCTTAAAGTTACATCTTTCAGACGACTTTTTTAAGAAACAAAAAGACGTCTGTAAGTCACGCAAAAGACGTATAAAAGCGGTCTGTAAGACGTAACATTTGTAACAAAGACGTGTCAAAGACCAATTAAAGACGTGTAAAAGACGAAAAAAAGTCTTTACGTACGTCTTTAAGACGTACTTACAGCTTGCGGCAGGCGACTAAAAGACGTCTTTAAGACGACTTTGTGCTATCTGGGTTACGTTATATTATCAGATATTTTCAATGATACACTGCATATAACTTTATATTATAAGGTATTTTCAATGATAGACTGCATATTACGTTATATTATATGGTATTTTCAATGATTCACTGCATATTACGTTATATTATAAGGTATTTTCAATGATACAATGCATATTACGTTATTTTATGAGGTATTTTCAATGATAGACTGCATATTACGTTATATAATAAGGTATTTTCAATGATACACTGCATATTACGTTATATTATAAGGTATTTTCAATGAATCACTTCATATTACGTTATATTATAAGGTATTTTCAATGACAGACTGCATATTACTATATATTATAAGATATTTTCAATGATAGACTGCATATTACATTACATTATAAGGTATTTTCAATGATAAACTGCATATTACTTTATATTATAAGGTATTTTCAATGATACACAGCATATTACGTTATATTATAAGGTATTGTCAAAAATACACTGCATATTACATTATTTTATGATGTATTTTCAATGACGCACTGCATATTACGTTATATTATAAGGTATGTTCAATGACAGACTGCATCTTACTATATATTATAAGATATTTTCAATGATACACTGCATATTACGTTATATTATAAGGTATTTTCAATGATAGACTGCATATTACGTTATATTATAAGGTATTTTCAATGATTCACTGCATATTACGTTATATTATAAGGTATTTTCAATGATGCAATGCATATTACGTTATATTATCAGGTATTTTCAATGATACACTGCATATTACGTTATATTATAAGGTATTTTCAATGAATCACTGCATATTACGTTATATTATAAGGTATTTTCAATAATAGACTGCATATTACGTTATATTATCAGGTATTTTCAATGATACACAGCATATTACATTATTTTATGAGGTATGTTCAACGACAAACTGCACATAACGTTATATAATAAGGCATTTTCAATGAATCACTGCATATTACGATATATTATAAGGTATTTTCAATGAATCACTGCATATTATGTTATATTATAAGGTATTTTCAATGATACACTGCATATTACGTTATATCATAAGGTATTTTCAATGATACCCTGCATATTACGTTATTTTATCAGGTATTTTCAATGAATCACTGCATATTACGTTATATTATCAGGTATTTTCAATGATACACAGTATATTACATTATTTTATGAGGTATGTTCAATGACAAACTGCACATAACGTTATATAATAAGGTATTTTAATGAATCACTGCATATTACGTTATATTATAAGGTATTTTCAATGATAGACTGCATATTACGTTATATTATAAGGTATTTTCAATGATACACTGCATATTACGTTATATTATAAGGTATTTTCAATGAATCACTTCATATTACGTTATATTATAAGGTATTTTCAATGAATCACTGCATATTACGTTATATTATAAGGTATTATCTCAAGGATACACAGCATATTACGTTATATCATAAGGTATTTTCAATGATACCCTGCATATTACGTTATTTTATCAGGTATTTTCAATGAATCACTGCATATTACGTTATATTATAAGGTATTATCAATGATACACAGCATATTACGTTATATTATAAGGTATTGTCAAAGATACACAGCATATTACATTACATTATAAGGTATTTTCAATGATAAACTGCATATTACTTTATATTATAAGGTATTTTCAATGATACACAGCATATTACGTTATATTATAAGGTATTGTCAAAAATACACTGCATATTACATTATTTTATGATGTATTTTCAATGACGCACTGCATATTACGTTATATTATAATTTATGTTCAATGACAGACTGCATCTTACTATATATTATAAGATATTTTCAATGATACACTGCATATTACATTATATTATCAGGTATTTTCAATGATACACAGTATATTACATTATTTTATGAGGTATGTTCAATGACAAACTGCACATAACGTTATATAATAAGGTATTTTAATGAATCACTGCATATTACGTTATATTATAAGGTATTTTCAATGATAGACTGCATATTACGTTATATTATAAGGTATTTTCAATGAATCACTTTATATTACATTATATTATAAGGTATTTTCAATGAATCACTGCATATTACCTTATATTATAATGTATTTCCAATGATACACTGCATATTACATTATATTATAAGGTATTTTCAATGATATACATCATATTACATTATATTATAAGGTATTTTCAATGATTAACTGCATATTACGTTATATTATAAGGAATTTTCAATGATACACTGCATACTACGTTATATTATAAGGTATTTTCAATGATACACTGCATATTGCATTATATTATAAGGTATTTTCAATGATACCCTGCATATTACGTTATTTTATCAGGTATTTTCAATGAATCACTGCATATTACGTTATATTATAAGGTATTATCAATGATACACAGCATATTACGTTATATTATAAGGTATTGTCAAAGATACACAGCATATTACATTACATTATAAGGTATTTTCAATGAATCACTTCATATTACGTTATATTATAAGGTATTTTCAATGACAGACTGCATATTACTATATATTATAAGATATTTTCAATGATAGACTGCATATTACATTACATTATAAGGTATTTTCAATGATAAACTGCATATTACTT
This sequence comes from Lasioglossum lativentre, assembly GCA_916610255.1. Taxonomy (NCBI): domain Eukaryota; kingdom Metazoa; phylum Arthropoda; class Insecta; order Hymenoptera; family Halictidae; genus Lasioglossum; species Lasioglossum lativentre. The sequence continues at coordinate 22,564,630 of OU744364.1, read as the reverse complement.
TATATTATAAGGTATTTTCAATGATACACAGCATATTACGTTATATTATAAGGTATTGTCAAAAATACACTGCATATTACATTATTTTATGATGTATTTTCAATGACGCACTGCATATTACGTTATATTATAAGGTATGTTCAATGACAGACTGCATCTTACTATATATTATAAGATATTTTCAATGATACACTGCATATTACGTTATATTATAAGGTATTTTCAATGATAGACTGCATATTACGTTATATTATAAGGTATTTTCAATGATACACTGCATATTACGTTATATTATAAGGTATTTTCAATGAATCACTGCATATTACCTTATATTATAATGTATTTCCAATGATACACTGCATATTACATTATATTATAAGGTATTTTCAATGATATACATCATATTACATTATATTATAAGGTATTTTCAATGATTAACTGCATATTACGTTATATTATAAGGAATTTTCAATGATACACTGCATACTACGTTATATTATAAGGTATTTTCAATGATACACTGCATATTGCATTATATTATAAGGTATTTTCAATGATACCCTGCATATTACGTTATTTTATCAGGTATTTTCAATGAATCACTGCATATTACGTTATATTATAAGGTATTATCAATGATACACAGCATATTACGTTATATTATAAGGTATTGTCAAAGATACACAGCATATTACATTACATTATAAGGTATTTTCAATGATAGTCTGCATATTACGTTATATTATCAGGTATTTTCAATGATACACTGCATATAACTTTATATTATAAGGTATTTTCAATGATAGACTGCATATTACGTTATATTATAAGGTATTTTCAATGATTCACTGCATATTACGTTATATTATAAGGTATTTTCAATGATGCAATGCATATTACGTTATATTATCAGGTATTTTCAATGATACACTGCATATTACGTTATATTATAAGGTATTTTCAATGAATCACTGCATATTACGTTATATTATAAGGTATTTTCAATAATAGACTGCATATTACGTTATATTATCAGGTATTTTCAATGATACACAGCATATTACATTATTTTATGAGGTATGTTCAACGACAAACTGCACATAACGTTATATAATAAGGCATTTTCAATGAATCACTGCATATTACGATATATTATAAGGTATTTTCAATGAATCACTGCATATTATGTTATATTATAAGGTATTTTCAATGATACACTGCATATTACGTTATATCATAAGGTATTTTCAATGATACCCTGCATATTACGTTATTTTATCAGGTATTTTCAATGAATCACTGCATATTACGTTATATTATCAGGTATTTTCAATGATACACAGTATATTACATTATTTTATGAGGTATGTTCAATGACAAACTGCACATAACGTTATATAATAAGGTATTTTAATGAATCACTGCATATTACGTTATATTATAAGGTATTTTCAATGATAGACTGCATATTACGTTATATTATAAGGTATTTTCAATGATACACTGCATATTACGTTATATTATAAGGTATTTTCAATGAATCACTTCATATTACGTTATATTATAAGGTATTTTCAATGAATCACTGCATATTACGTTATATTATAAGGTATTATCTCAAGGATACACAGCATATTACGTTATATCATAAGGTATTTTCAATGATACCCTGCATATTACGTTATTTTATCAGGTATTTTCAATGAATCACTGCATATTACGTTATATTATAAGGTATTATCAATGATACACAGCATATTACGTTATATTATAAGGTATTGTCAAAGATACACAGCATATTACATTACATTATAAGGTATTTTCAATGATAAACTGCATATTACTTTATATTATAAGGTATTTTCAATGATACACAGCATATTACGTTATATTATAAGGTATTGTCAAAAATACACTGCATATTACATTATTTTATGATGTATTTTCAATGACGCACTGCATATTACGTTATATTATAATTTATGTTCAATGACAGACTGCATCTTACTATATATTATAAGATATTTTCAATGATACACTGCATATTACATTATATTATCAGGTATTTTCAATGATACACAGTATATTACATTATTTTATGAGGTATGTTCAATGACAAACTGCACATAACGTTATATAATAAGGTATTTTAATGAATCACTGCATATTACGTTATATTATAAGGTATTTTCAATGATAGACTGCATATTACGTTATATTATAAGGTATTTTCAATGAATCACTTCATATTACATTATATTATAAGGTATTTTCAATGAATCACTGCATATTACCTTATATTATAATGTATTTCCAATGATACACTGCATATTACATTATATTATAAGGTATTTTCAATGATATACATCATATTACATTATATTATAAGGTATTTTCAATGATTAACTGCATATTACGTTATATTATAAGGAATTTTCAATGATACACTGCATACTACGTTATATTATAAGGTATTTTCAATGATACACTGCATATTGCATTATATTATAAGGTATTTTCAATGATACCCTGCATATTACGTTATTTTATCAGGTATTTTCAATGAATCACTGCATATTACGTTATATTATAAGGTATTATCAATGATACACAGCATATTACGTTATATTATAAGGTATTGTCAAAGATACACAGCATATTACATTACATTATAAGGTATTTTCAATGATAGTCTGCATATTACGTTATATTATCAGGTATTTTCAATGATACACTGCATATAACTTTATATTATAAGGTATTTTCAATGATAGACTGCATATTACGTTATATTATAAGGTATTTTCAATGATTCACTGCATATTACGTTATATTATAAGGTATTTTCAATGATACAATGCATATTACGTTATATTATCAGGTATTTTCAATGATACACTGCATATTACGTTATATTATAAGGTATTTTCAATGAATCACTGCATATTACGTTATATTATAAGGTATTTTCAATGAATCACTGCATATTACGTTATATTATAAGGTATTTTCAATAATAGACTGCATATTACGTTATATTATCAGGTATTTTCAATGATACACAGCATATTACATTATTTTATGAGGTATGTTCAACGACAAACTGCACATAACGTTATATAATAAGGCATTTTCAATGAATCACTGCATATTACGTTATATTATAAGGTATTTTCAATGAATCACTGCATATTATGTTATATTATAAGGTATTTTCAATGATACACTGCATATTACGTTATATCATAAGGTATTTTCAATGATACCCTGCATATTACGTTATTTTATCAGGTATTTTCAATGAATCACTGCATATTACGTTATATTATCAGGTATTTTCAATGATACACAGTATATTACATTATTTTATGAGGTATGTTCAATGACAAACTGCACATAACGTTATATAATAAGGTATTTTAATGAATCACTGCATATTACGTTATATTATAAGGTATTTTCAATGATAGACTGCATATTACGTTATATTATAAGGTATTTTCAATGATACACTGCATATTACGTTATATTATAAGGTATTTTCAATGAATCACTTCATATTACGTTATATTATAAGGTATTTTCAATGAATCACTGCATATTACCTTATATTATAATGTATTTCCAATGATACACTGCATATTACATTATATTATAAGGTATTTTCAATGATATACATCATATTACATTATATTATAAGGTATTTTCAATGATTAACTGCATATTACGTTATATTATAAGGTATTTTCAATGATTCACTGCATATTACGTTATATTATAAGGTATTTTCAATGATACAATGCATATTACGTTAAATTATCAGGTATTTTCAATGATACCCTGCATATTACGTTATATTATAAGGTATTGTCAAGGATACACAGCATATTACGTTATATTATAAGGTATTTTCAATGATTCCCTGCATATTACGTTATTTTATCAGGTATTTTCAATGAATCACTGCATATTACGTTATATTATAAGGTATTTTCAATGATAGACTGCATATTACGTTATATTATAAGGTATTTTCAATGATACACTGCATATTACGTTATATTATAAGGTATTTTCAATGAATCACTTCATATTACGTTATATTATAAGGTATTTTCAATGAATCACTGCATATTACGTTATATTATAAGGTATTGTCAAAAATACACTGCATATTACATTATTTTATGATGTATTTTCAATGACGCACTGCATATTACGTTATATTATAAGGTATGTTCAATGACAGACTGCATCTTACTATATATTATAAGATATTTTCAATGATTCACTGCATATTACGTTATATTATAAGGTATTTTCAATGATACAATGCATATTACGTTATATTATCAGGTATTTTCAATGATACACTGCATATTACGTTATATTATAAGGTATTTTCAATGAATCACTGCATATTACGTTATATTATAAGGTATTTTCAATGAATCACTGCATATTACGTTATATTATAAGGTATTTTCAATAATAGACTGCATATTACGTTATATTATCAGGTATTTTCAATGATACACAGCATATTACATTATTTTATGAGGTATGTTCAACGACAAACTGCACATAACGTTATATAATAAGGCATTTTCAATGAATCACTGCATATTACGATATATTATAAGGTATTTTCAATGAATCACTGCATATTACGTTATATTATAAGGTATTTTCAATGATACACTGCATATTACGTTATATCATAAGGTATTTTCAATGATACCCTGCATATTACGTTATTTTATCAGGTATTTTCAATGAATCACTGCATATTACGTTATATTATAAGGTATTTTCAATGATACACAGTATATTACATTATTTTATGAGGTATGTTCAATGACAAACTGCACATAACGTTATATAATAAGGTATTTTAATGAATCACTGCATATTACGTTATATTATAAGGTATTTTCAATGATTCACTGCATATTACGTTATATTATAAGGTATTTTCAATGATACACTGCATATTACGTTATATTATAAGGTATTTTCAATGAATCACTTCATATTACGTTATATTATAAGGTATTTTCAATGAATCACTGCATATTACCTTATATTATAATGTATTTCCAATGATACACTGCATATTACATTATATTATAAGGTATTTTCAATGATATACATCATATTACATTATATTATAAGGTATTTTCAATGATTAACTGCATATTACGTTATATTATAAGGTATTTTCAATGATTCACTGCATATTACGTTATATTATAAGGTATTTTCAATGATACAATGCATATTACGTTAAATTATCAGGTATTTTCAATGATACCCTGCATATTACGTTATATTATAAGGTATTGTCAAGGATACACAGCATATTACGTTATATTATAAGGTATTTTCAATGATTCCCTGCATATTACGTTATTTTATCAGGTATTTTCAATGAATCACTGCATATTACGTTATATTATAAGGTATTTTCAATGATAGACTGCATATTACGTTATATTATAAGGTATTTTCAATGATACACTGCATATTACGTTATATTATAAGGTATTTTCAATGAATCACTTCATATTACGTTATATTATAAGGTATTTTCAATGAATCACTGCATATTACGTTATATTATAAGGTATTGTCAAAAATACACTGCATATTACATTATTTTATGATGTATTTTCAATGACGCACTGCATATTACGTTATATTATAAGGTATGTTCAATGACAGACTGCATCTTACTATATATTATAAGATATTTTCAATGATACACTGCATATTACATTATATTATCAGGTATTTTCAATGATACACAGTATATTACATTATTTTATGAGGTATGTTCAATGACAAACTGCACATAACGTTATATAATAAGGTATTTTAATGAATCACTGCATATTACGTTATATTATAAGGTATTTTCAATGATAGACTGCATATTACGTTATATTATAAGGTATTTTCAATGAATCACTTCATATTACGTTATATTATAAGGTATTTTCAATGAATCACTGCATATTACCTTATATTATAATGTATTTCCAATGATACACTGCATATTACATTATATTATAAGGTATTTTCAATGATATACATCATATTACATTATATTATAAGGTATTTTCAATGATTAACTGCATATTACGTTATATTATAAGGTATTTTCAATGATACACTGCATACTACGTTATATTATAAGGTATTTTCAATGATACACTGCATATAACTTTATATTATAAGGTATTTTCAATGATAGACTGTATATTACGTTATATTATAAGGTATTTTCAATGATTCACTGCATATTACGTTATATTATAAGGTATTTTCAATGATACAATGCATATTACGTTATATTATCAGGTATTTTCAATGATACACTGCATATTACGTTATATTATAAGGTATTTTCAATGAATCACTGCATATTACGTTATATTATAAGGTATTTTCAATGAATCACTGCATATTACGTTATATTATAAGGTATTTTCAATAATAGACTGCATATTACGTTATATTATCAGGTATTTTCAATGATACACAGCATATTACGTTATATCATAAGGTATTTTCAATGATACCCTGCATATTACGTTATTTTATCAGGTATTTTCAATGAATCACTGCATATTACGTTATCCCAGATAGCACAGCCTGCCCGAGCCTACCACCTGACTCAGCGTGCCGAGCCCCTGACCTACAGGTTACGGGCCAACACAACGCTTGGATCGGCTCGAGGCCCAGGCCGGTTGATTCATGCCGGGCTTTTATGCGCGCAATGGCGCAAATAATGCCTGTAGTGGGCTCGAGCCCAGGGCCTGACGGCCGTGCCGGTATTCAGCCTGTTTTTGAGAGGGCAGCACGGTCACACTAATGTGGCCAATCAGTGCTTCGATTGAGCCCAACTTTTCTCATAGAGCGGGTCGCATGGAAATGAGAGTGCTCACGCCTGGGGTTTGGCCGTGCCACTTTTGTTTCCACATCATGTTTAGCCTGGAACAGCTCCTACATCAACTTTAGCATGGAACAGAACCTACACCATCTTTAGCAGGAAACAGAACCCACTTTACTGTTAATACATCTGTGGCCTGGATCGGAACTAGCATCAACCAAAGCTTCGTGCGCCATTACCGTTCATTAGAAACTGCTTTGTGTGATGTTACCATGACGAAGAATCCGTTAAATTTTGTTTTTTGAAGTTTATTTTTTAATCTTGCCAAAGTAGTACATATCGGATCGGCACGTTCGAGTTCGACAACGTTATTGTTTTTCGATCGAATTCTGTTTATGTTAGAAGTGAGACAATAATAAAGTCGCGGTAAATTGTTCGACCCCTCGCCGTGCAATTTTCTTTACAGTTACACTGATTAAAATGTCTTTACGAAAAAAAAGAAAAAAAGTTTCGTAGAAGGAAAACGAAAATTTATATTTCTTGTATGGCAACAATTATTTTAATGCTTGAACATGGATTACAAACGAATCAAACTTTATTTCATCTAAAAAGAAACACGTTACATAGTCTTATTATTGTTAGACTTTGTTAAAATCAATATCGCGAGTGAAAATGCAACAATTTTGAATTTCATCGATACAATTTTACTTAGCACTAAATTAATTTTATTACGCCGCAGGGGGTTGGTGAAGGGATAATATATAAATTACACAAAATTGAGAATTTAAAATTTACTAATATTCTTTATTAATTCATTAAGGTTACAATATTTTCATAAACCTAAATCTACTATGTTATGATTAAGACGTTGTTGCATCTGCTTCCCCAAACTTGTTGCCAGTAGAGCAAGTTTTGACATAAACTGGATACCTAAAAAATACAAGAAAATCATTAATATACAATATATTCACACTGGTACAATGGCATAATTAGATATGCTTACCACACTAGAAATTGGAGGTTCTCTTCTTCTCCAGTTGCCGTGGCTTCCTGCTCCTCCTCCTCCTTCGAGAAACTGATTAAATTTCAATAGGTTTCCGCATTACCTTGGAGGTACTATTGACAATGCGTTTTTTTTACAGTGGTATCCCCAGTAGGCCTATTCCACCATGTCGTTGCAGTGCCTTCCGCACTGAACGAAGTTCCCAACCTAAAAAAAAACATTTGTTTGCATATTAATAGATCAGATATACTTACTTTTAGTACAATTTTACTATCAACGCGCGAACGAAGTTCCCCGCTCGCCCGCCCCCTCTAAGCTGCCTTATAGGCAAGAGGAACTTGATCCATCCATCATATCACAACTTTGATAGGCGAGAGGAACTTGGTCCATTCTTCATATCACTGAAGTGGATGGATCGGTCGGGGAACTTGGTCAACCTTTACACGAAGTGTTTTTGTTTGGATAGTATACTTACACACTCCTTCGGAGTCTCCCTGTTATGATTGTTCAGCGGGATGCAATTCGAAATTGTTGGACCAGTTTTCCCGGGCGTCGGCGCGGGCGGCATTAATTTCACTGGCACTGGCACTGGCACTGGCGTCGCCGTTCTGTGACCGGAGCCGCTGTTTTGTTGCCTTCAGCGCAGATTTCGCAGCGTTGGCGAATTCTGCTCGGTCCGTTCTGGGCAACGATTTGTTCCTCCATAAAGCCGCTGTAACATTCATTTGAATGTAGATAAATATTGCTAAACAATAAATTAATCAAGACAAACAATTAATAATGAAATTAAATTAAATCAAAGGCTTACCATACATGGCCTCCATAATCTTCGCGCGCTGCAGTGGCTTGAAGCCACTGGCACCCGCCCACACGTACTCTGACAGTGCATTGCCCGCGAAAGCCTCTCGGAAGCAACGGTTCACCACGTCTCTTACGTTGCGGCCGCCCAATTGGGCCAAGAATGTTACCTGAAAAAACAATAAACATCAATTTGCATATTCATTAATTTGATGTACTTACTTTTACTGTGTGTGTAATGCAATATACTTACAACAACGCTGAACTCGGTTGCGTTACAAGTGTCAAATGCCACTATCTCGTCCGCAGAGCTTAAGGGCAGGTACCTGGGTTGTTCTCCCCCGTACTCTACCGACACTATTGCCCGTACCTCACTGTTGGAGCAACGAAAAATTAATAAACAAAAACATCATTTAAACAAATACTAAGAATGATGTAATACTCACTCCACCGTGCTGTACGCCCGGTCCACGAGGTCCCGCGATTGCGCGAGCTCTCCCTTTACTTCCACGAGCTCCCTCTTGACATCCACGAGCTCCCCCTTCACTTCCACGAGCTCCCCCTTGACTTCCACGAGCTCCGTCTTGAATTCCGCTAGCTGTTGCGTCATTTGCTGCATGCTAAAACAAATGCAAACATTACACCATGTACTATGAAATGTAATTGCAATTATTACTAAAGAAAATATATATGCAACTTACCATTGCCACATTTCTATTAGCAGCTGATCACTCACCTCTGCGGGGGGAAGGGAATCAGGTACAGGGACGGGGGAAGTAGAATGATAAACAAAGGCGGGGGAGGGGGCATCATTCTCAGGGACGGGGGAAGTGGAATTATAAACAAAGGTGGGGGAGGAGGCAACATTCTCAAGGACGGGGGAAGTGGAATGGTACACAAGGGCGGGGAAGGGGGCATCATTGTCAGGGACATGGGCAGGGGAATGTTGTACAGAGGTGAGGGGGGTATCTTCTACGCACTCTTCCAGCGTATAAGTTACGCCATGCATGTCTAGCGCTAAAGCAGCGACGTCATCGTAGTCGGCCGCGGGCGGCATCCTCCTCTTCTTGCAAGGTGGCTCGCCCTTTGGGTTACTCGTCCTCTTCTTGCGCGGTGCCTCGTTCGCCGAGTTAGTCCTAAACTTTTGGGGTTTCCTTACTTCCCTTTTCGGGCGCACTCCCATCTGAAAAATATGGATATATTGAAAAACATTGAATCCTGTTTTTTATACAGGGTGAATCACGAATCGTGATCAGTAAAGATCACTATCTGTTATTAGCAGTGCGATTGAAAATCTTTTTATCAACTTTTGCATGGTTTCAGGAGAGCTTTAACGTGATTATAAAAAATTTTTCGTCAACTATTTTTTTAAATGTTTTTTCGAGGTAACTTTGAATTTTTTGCGAATAAACATATAATTTTTTTACGCCTATCTGTTAGAGGATTTCAAGGCGAATTCGGAAACGTATCATAACGATTTTTTTTTTATAAAAAATTTGCTATACACGTTCAAGTTTCTTTGAAAGCATGTACATATGTGATAAAAATATTTTCGATCGGACAGCTAATTACATAGTAATCTCTACTTAACCTTCCGTCGGGCGCAATATCTGGACCGCCGAGTTCGGGCGCAATGTGCTTGATGGGCCCACATTCAAAAAACATGATAAACATCTCATTGAGTTCATTTAAACACCTGCTGTTAGGGAAATAGTGCACTTGGTGCCGTCTATACCCGTAGGGCCGCCCTTTTGGGCCCTCCCCAAGGATGGGGGTGACTATTTTCGAGGTATCTAAATCTAAATGATCGCGCTGTGCCTCTCAGATCGGTTGCGCCCGACGGAAGGTTAATGATCACAATTCGTGATTCTCCCGGTATATCAAAACTAATGAAATCATTTTTTCGTTGAAATGATTTAATAACCCACTAGTTTGAAGAAACGCAATAAAAATAAGTAAAACCAAGTATTTAAAGGTTTATACTTGACGAGTGAGAGATCACTTGACGAACGAGATCACGAAGGTATATTGTATTCTCATATATAAAATATAATAAAATTAAACATAATTAAGTATTTGAACGTTTATTTGACGTACATCACTTGACGAATGATCACCCGACGTATCGCTGCGATTGTCGCTGGCACTCCTTGTACAACCCCAGGCAGAATGTTTCCGATCGGAGGCATTGATACGGATTTTAGAGAAAACATTCACAATTCAGAAGTATAAAATATTACTTTATGGAAAAACATAAGCTTTATTTTTTAACTTCTGGCGATACAAATAAAAAAATAAGGTATCACCAGAAATTAAAAAATTCGATGATGAGAAGCAAGTTAAAAAGATTAAATACTTCATACATGAGAATACGGTATACCTTCAAACTAGTGATTTCATTAGTATTGTTAACAAACATCGATTTGAACTGACCCCCGCCCCACCCTTGATCAAAAACTTTAACAACTAGAAATAGTAGAAATGTATAAACTTAAAACTTACAGAATTCATGATGTCCTTGAGTACTACACTTCTGAACACTGCACTAGGTCACTGAAAAACCGACGCGCGTAAGGGTGCGTAACGAGAACGGACTGACAATGAGAAGGCAAGTGGATCGCGTATCACAAGTGACAGACACTTCTGCCGATGGCCGATGGGATATTGAGCAGTGATGCCGAAATCGTGGTACTGTGGTACTAATAAGCCGTGGAACTAGACCCCCCACTATGACCTACCGTTGCCCCTACAGTCCTTCTCCAACGAGCTCGCGCGCTACACGCACTAGCGTACTTGTGTCATATAGTAGAGGTACGCTAGTGCGTGTAGCGCGCGAGCGCGTTGGAGAAGGACTGTAGGGGCAACGGTAGGTCATAGTGGGGGGTCTAGTTCCACGGCTTAGTACCACAGTACCACGATTTCGGCATCACTGCCCCTGAGTCGATGGTTTCCCTTTCCCTGACGTATCGTCGTATCCGTGTCGATCACGCTTGCCCGTGTTGGTGCCTTTTGGAATGTTTTTGCAAACAGATTTGCAAGTGCTACCCGTTCGCGTTCGTGCGTGCTGAAATGCTCGCCGTCGTTCCCTGAGCTGATGGATCAACCGCACGCTTGTAATAAAGTATATGTAAATGTATATAATAACATCTCCAAAAAATTCAAATCATTTAGTCTCGAATCTGCTGTCATTAATGCTTCGTACAGACCTGAGCAGTGTCGTCAATTTTTACGGATCTATTGTTGCGGGATATCGTTGTCGTCGAAACACATTACAGACCGGATTTTTTCGAAGTTTCTGCTGTGAGGATGAAAGTTACACTTGTCGGTTTTACCGCAGGTGTATGTTGGGCAATTTTTAACGTCATTACATATAAAAAAAAACAATTGTGTTTGGAAAAAGAAATTGTGTTTGGCAAATGAAGAATGATGTACTGAAAAAAGAAACTTTGCCGCCAACAGGATTCGAACCTCAGTTTAGCTGCTTCGTAGTCCAACTTCGCCAATCGGCGATGTAAGCGCAACGCACATTCTGGCATGCATCGCGCAGAATACAATTTTCCTTTCCCTTGAATCACATTTATTTGATCAAGGTCACAGTGATTTTGGGAAGCGGGAGTCAAACAATTTTTTTCGGATCCACATATTTATCAAACTTACGTTTTTAAAAACCAAGAAAATTAAAACAATATGCGAATGCTGCAGTTCAGTTTTTTTCAAGAACCAGATGATCAATGGAATAATAGTTAAAATGCACGACAATTAAAAATCATGTTATCTAGTTTATCCCTTTTCCACTAATTCATTTTTTCATGTAATTGTTTCAGTTTACATAACTAAACGCAGAATACATTTTGTCGTTAGATTATCCGAACTCTTGGAAAGTAGTGATAACTGAATGCTTTGATTACGATGTCCTGACTGACAATGAGTTGAGATAGGTATACAAACTCTTCACAGATTTCATTCTGTTATCGTCTAAATTATAGTATTGTTATGAATATTCCAACATTACCAATTATGATAGTTTTAATGCTAATCATTTGAACCATGATGTAATAGATTATTTGAATGCCCTTTATAAATATAAGAAGAAGTATATATTTCACAGAGTACAATATCAAAACAATGCGTTTGATTGTGGAGCATTTGCAATTTATTTTGCAACATTACTATGCTATAACAAGGAACCAAGCGAGCAACAAGCATACGATGTTGGTTTAATGCGACGCCATATAGCAAACATTTTGATAAGTAGAAAACTATTGAACTTCCCTGAGAATGTATAATCTTCTTAAAACGTTCAATAAATAATGATAATAATATACTGCACCTAACGAATCGGGAAGTTCTTTCTGTGGCTCGTGGAGAGTCACACACAAAATAACATCCGTACCACCAACCCTCTCGCGAGCTCGCAAAGCAAGCGAGCTACAACATCCCCACCCGCGAAGCTCGCGAAGCGAGCGAGCAACAACCCCCCTCTAGTTTATTTCATAATCTTATAGCTGGCGTCAAGACAAATCCAACGACCTACTTATTTATGACCATGAGCCCATAAATAACGCTACAATATTTTATTCCAGTTTTTCAGCGAAATACCCCACTGTGCGACATCGACCGCGGGACGGCCGTCGCGCGATTGAATTTCGGTGCAGCGTCCACTGCAAATAATTTTCATGTCGCCAATTTTGAAGTTTCCGTATTTTTAAAAACGGGTCTGTAAAGAGGACACTTGGGGCTATATTATCATTATTTTTATTTTTTTTATTTTCTGGTGCTTTGATAGCAATGCACCTGTTTAAAACAATTGCAAAATAAACTATGAAAATAAATATTTTCTGAACTAAAATAATTTTTAATAAATACTCTGATGGTTTCACTATGAGTACCCAAAACTAAGTTTCATCGTTTTGTTACTTTAGCCGTTATAATTTAATGAAAAACTTGTGACTTCGGGTATTCGGAGTGTTTTCATTTTCTTACAATTAGTTTTAAAAATCTTAAGCTTAATAAATGTGGATTCGAAAAAATCGTTTGTCTCGCTCTTCCCAAAACCATTGTTCAAACATGTTTAAACAATCGTAATGTATTAATATTGGATATCACTGTATTTGGGAAAGTCTACAGAATATTTTGCTGCAAAGAACAATTCAATATCTTTTATAACATTGCAATATTTGTTTACAGTTGAAAAATATGTCTTTTTTACGGACGTGACTTCCTTGCAATTTTTTTAGAGAAAGCCTCTCTTAAATGCATTTAGTTCTTTATTACTTTATTGTCGGAGCCACGAAGAAAGACTCTGAAATCTTCCGATGCCTCAATGGCAATTATGTCAACGCTGCGCCGGGCAGCAGGCCGGCGATGTTTGATGTCGGCTCGGGTATATCGGTGTGAACACCACTACATTGACACAATGAATCGAATTTTCAAACTACTTAATTTTCATTATTTTTTTATGAGATTTTACTGGCTTATTCCTGGCATTTTTCTGATTAAAACAAGACCAAACACGATATAATTTGGCCCATATTTACTCTACATGTGAAGCATAATTTATAATTTATCATATATTTAACATATGCTATAGCATATGTTTAAATAGACAACTTAACATTCACGTTCTTGGAAACAAAAGTACATACATATACGAATTTTATGTAAGAAGGACAAGAGTCAACTTGGCACTCTTGTCTGAATCGTTGTATGGCGGCCCTGGCGCTGCCCTACGCCGCTGTCACTTTAGAAAACTCCTTACACATAATTTCCTTGCCATCTTCCTTTCCTATTGTTCTCCGTTCTACGTGGGTCTGGCCAGTCCTGGTACACATCTGGCGACCAGATTCATGCAGGCCTAATCCTCTCCTGTGTCTCTTCCAGGTTCAAGGTGAGGGCCTAGCGAACATTTTCTGTTTTATGACATTCTTACTTGATTGCCTTTTTCCACTCTTTGCGTTTTTATAGAAAAATGCCAGCAATAAGCCAGTAAAATCTCATAAAAAAATACCATTCTGAGAAATAGCTTCGCTGTCGATCGCCCAATAATGACCCGACCATTTGCATGCCCAATGTTTTATTGCACGTGCCGATAGCCGCAACGCTATCGTACGTCGCACAGTGGTGCAAAATCCCCAAGACGTGGCAATAATTCGTTTATTATGTCATTTTAAAAAATCTATGTGTATTGAAATACATTACATTATTAATGCATCGATCATAGATTGTAATAGAACCTAAGCACAAACACTGACATTGGAAACAACTGCGACATACATTTTAAGGAAACAATTTTTTCTCATTTCTTTGTTGTTTTTGTGTATATGTACTCCTTGATTTTCGAAAGTTTCATAGTGTAGATATTATTCAGTGCGGTGAGTACATTACTTCAAATTATAAAAAATACAAAGCTAATTATTAATTTTTTTGTATATTGTTGAGACAGAGTCCCACCGATTTTTATTTGGTTATAATCCAAAAGTTTGCGACTTTTTGTGACTTTCCGACAAATAAGGTCACGATGGTTTTGAAAAGAACTAATTTAAACGTACATACATCTTATTCTAATATATAAAACACAATGGAAAATAATAATAATAAAGTATTTGAACATTTTGAGTTACAAAATACAAGAAGCACCTCACATCTCGTCATCACTTGACATATCGCTGGTATTGCTACTGGCACTTTCTGCAGGCTGTGTGTTGCTGTAATGTAATATAAATTAGATATATATTGTTCATAATTATACTTTTATTTATAGAAGAAGGTGAGTACTTAATCTTTTCAACTTACGTATTTTCATCGACGAAGTTTCTAACTTCTTGTCTAACTTTTTTTCTTCGATACAATTTTAATCGATCTTCTATTAAGATTAATGATATTATAGGATCTGTTAAGTAGACTGCTCGATTGAAAACGTCTAATAGTCTGTTCTTTCGACTATTCTGTCTCGAATGAAGAGTCATATTCTTCCTATACAGTTTGTGCAGCGCGATCGAACAGACCCTAAGCGGTACCCAGTTAATACCTTTATGACAGGGTTATTAAATTTTTCTACGCCCGGTAAAAGTAATGTATCACCAGGATACGTTTCACTACCCCAAACTATATAGGTATGGGGTTTTTACATGACGAAATAAAAGCCTTCGAACATCTGGTGCAAATTTCCTACAGAACAAACGGACGTCGGACGAAAACGGATGCACTGTACGCGCGGCCTAACCAGATGCGGTGTCCTCGAGTCCAATCGCTGATAGCCCCCCGGGTGGCTTGCAGATGTAGGGGTTGCAACAAGGCACTTGAGGCAAGGCCACTTTCCCGGAAAAAATCTAGTAAGATTTCATTAGAAAAATGCCACGAACATTGTTGGTGAAAGTCCCATTTGGAGGTGAACACAACTAAAGCTAGGTGCTTGAAGCGGCCCCTAGGCCGAAGGCCGAACATGTGGAAACCAGATACGGTGCAGTTTCAGGCACCCAGCCGCGCTGAGCCCAAAACACGACGATTTTTGGCATTTTATGGCAAGGGCGGTGTACCTGCAGGTACACACGGCATGCCGAGAAATAAAGTGGCTGTTTCCCCCTTTGGAAACCAGGGTAAAATTTATATACCGATATTCTGCCAAGAGGCGGTACCACCGAAACCAAAAAGAAGACCGGTATTTTTTCCATTTCTCCAGTGCTTAGGATACCCCAAATAAAAAAGGAACTGCATACCACTTACCCCACAACAGTCGAGAAGCTCGGTCACGAATGTATTATTATTTGAGCCGCTCAGTGCACACATCGATTAACTCCATAAAACGAAAAGTTGAGAAACGCGATGATGTAATGTATATTGTTTTTAAAAATTCCTCTGATAATATGAATTCAAATATATAATGTAGAATGCATAATTGCAGATATAGCTTTCATGTAACGGTATATAAAATTAATAAGAAAGAATAGCCAACAAACAATCGTCAGTAATGTTACAGTTTTTATGTGACTGGTGGAGTTAATCGATTTGGCAACTGAAAAAAGTAATAAAGTTTTTAGTCTTTACATTTTTAAGTTTTTTATTACAGAAAAAGTTAGTTATTATACATTTTTATCACAGCTTTTCCATAAAAATGAATGTTGGCAGTTCGGTTATAAGGTCTGAGAGACTCTACCTTGCTTTTCATGTGTTTATGGTTATTAGACCTTTCCTTGATGGCGCGCAGTGGCTTAAGTGGATGAGGCCGCGGCTACGATCTCGTGGTCCCGGGTTCGAATCCCGCCGTCACCTCTGACGTTTTTCTCAAGTGACACAAAACTGCGGCTGCCCGGGTGGTTCGGAACCCACCTTAATAAAAGAGTAGGTCCAAGCCTGAGAAAGATTGCCAAGCTGGCGGAGCCAGGCCCGAAAGGAAAAAAAGACCTTTCCTTGAGAGGTAAAATGATACTAAGTAAAATAAAAACGATAAGTATCTTCTTTGCTTTCAGTCTTAACGACACATGGGTATATTTCCAATGCTTTACAATATACAATATTGAAGTAAGGCTGAATAACATATGTTATTATTGGAATCGTTATGTAAACAATTTTTTATCTAAATAATGTCCAACTATATAGATATTATCTACATACAGTGATCCGAATGAATATTGGGACGCTCTGAAAAAGACTGTTTTAATATTGCACCATACGATCTGAACTTTTGTTGGGAAACTTGAGCAATTAGTTTACTGCGGGATGTGTAAAGAAATTGTTTCATGAATTGCAATTGATCAGAATTGTAGGAAAAATACTAAAAGTTGCATTTAAAAACTTTTTTATGTATGTGTGTTTCGGGCCCCATGTCGAAACTTAAAAAAATATACTTTGTAGATCTGTGTAGATCTGTGTAAATCTGTGTAAATCTGTGTAAATCTGTGTAAATCTGTGTAAATAAAAATATGTACTGTGAGAGTTTCATCGAAATCGGTTGATGCTGATGAAGACTGTGAAAATCTGCAATTTTTACCATCTTCAAACGGTTGAAGCTCTTTGCAACGTCGACCGGTTTCGACAAAATTTTCGGAATATGTTTTATTGACACAGATCCACAAAGGGTATTTTTTAAATTTTCATTATACGCCCATACACACACAAGTGTGGTGCTCTTAATGTCTTTATTCGTGGAAACGTCCGTAGAATTCGATGGCTCTCGTTAATCTGCATCTCTCGCGCAATTACCGCTGTAACGCACATACAATTTGGCTAGGTGTCGCTAATCGCCTCTCTTGCTCACTCTCTCTCACTCACACTCTCTTGCTCACACTCTCTCACTCACCCATACGACATATGGTTACATGGTGACCATAGTTCGGCCATTCCTGCATTTTCGACGCCCTCGTCGATGCATTTACAATAACAATTTCGTTCCGTACATATATACGTTTACTGCTTATCTTATATTTACTCTATTTCTATTTTGCGGGGTTTACACTGTAGCGCGCGTTTGTGTTCGATTTTTATATTCTCCTGCGCTCATACCGATGTGTTTTAGTTTGTCTACTGCTACAATTCCACGGTACGCTCGCTGACTTTGCTGTTCGCCCTCAATGTCGCGTATTTTCGGAAAGTAATATGTTTCCTTCACTTTGCTCAAGGTTTTTTCAATTCCCAAGTGAAAAAACCGGCTATATCTTGGCTTGGTTTCTTTCTATAATTTTGAGCATCCAATATAAGACTCATCTCACTCTCGTCTGATGGGAAGCTGTCTGTTAATAATTCTTTCCATTGTGCCCATGTCCGCTGGACACGTGGTAGGCTGTCTCGCCATTTCCGTGCTACACCCTTTAATTTGGCAAGAGCATAGTGTCGTATCGCTACCTCGTCCCAGTTGTACAGGTCTCCATATTCCTCCATTTTCTCAATCCATTCCTCGATGGTTAGCTCGTTTGTGACGGGATCAAACGCCGGCAGCACACTCGTCGTATCTCGAAAATGCCTACTCCTCTCGTCTTCGTAAAACTCCCCGTTTGTCGCCATTTCGGAGGATAAAATTGCGTATTCGCCCCTACTGGCCGCGATTTTAGTCCGAAATGTAATGCAGCTGCAGATGCGGTTCGACAAACGAACCGACACGTTAACGACGTAATACGCGCCACGTGCTCCAAAGTTTCGCGCACTTCTTATTACGACTGCTCCGCCCGTTTTCCGCGTTCTTAACCGAATCGCTAATATCGATTAAAATACTAATATCGCGATCGACTACACTCGATTGTGTGAAACGTAGTGATCCCACTTCTGATAACTGTGGTGCTCTTAATGTCTTTATTCGCGGAAACGTCCGTAGAATTCGATGGCTCTCGTTAATCTGCATCTCTCGCGCAATTACCGCTGTAACGCACATACAATTTGGCTAGGTGTCGCTAATCGCCTCTCTTGCTCACACTCTCTCACTCACACTCTCTCACTCACACTCTCTTGCTCACACTCTCTCACTCACCCATACGACATATGGTTACATGGTGACCATACAAGTTGCAAAATGCAATTGTTAGTGTTCCTATAGCGAACTGATTGCTCAAGCTTCCCCAAGAAGTTCAAATCGCGTAGTACAATTGTTCGACCGCGTCCGTAATTATCCGCCGCGACGAAGAGGGTTTTCCCTGTTCTTTGTATCCGAGTCAAGGACGCAAACTGGAGGACCGAGAACGGTTTATGCCTAGTGACATAGACCAGACCGGACGCCCTTTATTTATGATTTTAGTGCGGGTCGGTCCCAACGTAATCATGTGCGCGCCAAACCTAACGAACCTCGAGCGAAAGACGAAAAAGACGGTTGGACCCAGATGTTTGTTTTTCTTTGTTATCGAAAAGGCTACGTTCGAGAGGAGTCGGAGAAAGTCGCCAGAATAACATTTTTCCCGATTCATTGGACAAGGGACAAAAAGTTAGTAGTGCGCGATACTGTCTTACATTGGCAGATGAATTAATATACTTTCCGATCGAACATATATTCTCATACGACTAACAAGGGGTCCTCAGAGTCAATCTCTGCTAGGGTGTGCCAAGCATAACCCCCTTATAAGTCATATACATCATACATGGGTCCTCAGAGTCAATCTCTGCTAGGGTGTGCCAGGCACAAACCCAAATACTCTCGAAAGAGTTAATCGAAACTATATTTCTCAAAATGCGTATTTCATATACGCACACATACATTCGACGGATCCCACGGAGCCACTCTCCACCAAGCTGTGCAAGGCACACATATTCATTCGTATGGGATCCGGCGGAATCGATTAATACTTAATTACGATATCATATCATGTTAATAAACGCTCACGCACCTTCACCGTCGTTTCTTTGTATTTTTCTGTATCATTTTATTTTCTGGGGTTGTTTATGCAATAAGGCTTTTTCCCCAACGAGCCATTAAATTATTCAAGTTCTTTTCGGCTCAATTCTGTTTTATTTATTTATAATTATTCCTTACCAATTTACATGTCCTCATATTAATTTGAAACACGGAACTTCTCCATGTTGGAGAGGTTTCGACGATACAACAATATTTACAAAGTCATCGTCTTTTTTTATAAAAGTTGATTTTTGGCAAAAGTGGTCATGATTTCCAATCCGGAACTCTGTGCGACGCGACGCGATGGTGCGCCAGAGAGGGGTACCCAGCGGTTGGGGTGGGGGAAACGGCCCACGGGGACCGCTGCCGCTGATTCAGTTCTCAGTTCTCGTTCGTTTAGATCGGTCGTGATATAGCTTCGTTCTGTGGGGACACTTGCGAGTGCGGTCAACGTTGTGATATAAGCGATTGACTCCTTGGATTACGTGAGTTACGAGGATAACCTGCACTGTGTGGAAGGAAGGTAGGTATTTGTGTCTAAAATTTATATTGTTTGTTCGGTTTCACTTTGCCCTAATGACTCCCAAAATCTTGAAAACGTCTGTCTCGCGAAAACCATTTCGGAAACTAAGTGATAGCCAGAAACGCCGTATTTCGAACGAAATAAGGGCGCATTTGCACTACTCGCGTAATAAAACAGCCCCCGCGAATGTTGGCACTGTGGAGGACATATCTTCATCTTCTTCATCTGTCCATAATCTTAATATTCAGAATTTACAAGACATGCCTAGCACGTCTTCTTTTTCAATTTCGTTACACGATGAAACAGCCCGGAACTCTGCTGACGCTGTTATAGAACAATCTTTTCGCGATCGTTTGGCATCTTGTTTTGTAGATAATAATATATCACACAGCCAGGGCAATAGCCTACTAAGCCTTCTGCGTACTCACTCGTGTCTTCGCGATTTACCTAGCGATGTCAGAACACTTATCGGCACACCACGCGGCAGGGCCATCACGTCTGTGGTGTCGCCGGGCCTATATATTCATTTCGATGTAAAATTAAAAATAGTACAGTTTTTACTTAAATCTGCCAAGACCATTCCCGACCATTTACAAGTAGATTTTCACGTAGATGGCTGCACATTAGACAAAGCCAACACGATACAACTTTGGCCAATTCAAATTAGAATCATTAATATTAAAAACAGCAGGCCCATTATAGTAGGGATTTATAAAGGCGAACACAAGCCCGCGGATCCCGTAACTTATCTTGAAAAATTTGTCGCCGACATCGACTCGATCATGTCGAATGGAGGCATTGTTTTAGAAGGTAGGACAATTCCCGTAGATTTGCGTTGTTTTATTGCTGATGCGCCGGCCCGAGCATTAATTCTTAACCACAAAGGGCATACATCTTGGCAACCTTGCTCAAAATGCAAAGTTCGTGGTAAACGGGAAGAAAACCGTATGGTTTTCCCTGGGGTTAACCATGACCTCCGAACCGACCATGAATATGCACAAATTCTTTATAATCATCACCATAAGGAAGGTCACAGCCCGTTAGCTTCTCTACCCATGGGAATGGTTTCGCAGGTACCATTTGACTACATGCACCTGGTATTGCAAGGTGTTACGAAAAAGGTGATATCTGCCCTGATGTGTGGTACTTATTCCAAAGCGGTAAAATTACCTTCGCAGACAATCCGTAAAATCTCTGAGAGGATGAAATTAATGTATATGTATTGCCCTTCTGATTTTGTTAGACGTCCCAGACCATTAACTCATTTTACAAAATTCAAAGCGACTGAATTCCGTCAATTTCTTTTATATACCGGCCCCGTTGTAATGTACGAACTGCTGAATAATGAACGCGTGTATACCCACTTCTTGCTTCTGCACAGTGCCATTCGCATACTCGTTTCACCCTCCCTCGTAAAGACACATCTTCAGTTTGCAAGAATAGCTTTAAAACAATTTGTTCGCTCTTGTCAATACCACTACGGCCCAACATTCCCTTCGTACAACGTCCATGGCCTTCTGCATTTGGCGGATGACGTCGAAAAATTCGGTACATTGGATTCATTTTCAGCTTTCCCGTATGAAAGCAACATGTTGTTTTTCAAAACAAGATTCAGAAAGCCCGGGCTACCTTTGTCACAGTTTGCCAACAGAATTGCTGAAATAGAATGTCATGGTACCAGTGAGGAAGTTGGTGATTCTTCCACCACTGTCCGTGCTTTTATGATGTTTCGCAACAATATTGGCGCGGTTTTTTACCGCAAAATTCAATT
This sequence comes from Lasioglossum lativentre, assembly GCA_916610255.1. Classification (NCBI taxonomy): domain Eukaryota; kingdom Metazoa; phylum Arthropoda; class Insecta; order Hymenoptera; family Halictidae; genus Lasioglossum; species Lasioglossum lativentre. Next base: position 22,542,329 of record OU744364.1, on the reverse strand, counting down.
TTCTAATTTATTGCTTTCAATAAATAATCGCGATAATTGCTGCATGTTACGCGACGGATCGATTTGCCTTGTTTCATCAATTTGTCCCTACGGAGATACTTTTACATTAGGCGTGAAACGGTTTCAAACCGTAAACGAGTTTTACAATATTTATTTGCCATCTACGTGTTTTGAAATTTTTAAATGTGCATCTCTGAGCACAGAAATAGTCCTTGTTAGCTTGGAAAATGTTAGGGCAAAGTGCTACCGTATGCCGTTAATCAGTAAGAGTCAGAACTACGACAGCACATTGAAAATCACCGAATGGGTTGTCGCAGTCCTTGCTCACGCTGAAAATGTGTAATTTTTTTTTTCATAGTTGCTGTCGCAATAAGGGGGTGTTTTCCAGCACACGACGCTGGCGCGTGAACACACACATCGCTAGAGTACACTCACACACCGCTAGACCACGTACACGTACGCGAGCATTGCAAGGATCCGGGAATCCACTTCTGATTTCTCGATAATGCAAAGACGGGGTTTTTTAGTAGTCAAAATCGCTAAATGAAAGATTAATCTAGTCACCTGTTTGCCTCAAAAGGCCTTCTTTTACGTTTCCGAGCAATGGTTTTGCAATATTTGGCTGCTTGTTGCCAGTCAGATGGCGCTGCACTCACGCCGGCGTACTAAATAGTCATGTTTTGAGGCAAACAGCGGACTAGATTAATCTTTCATCTAGCGATTTTAACTACTAAAAAACCCCGCCTTTGCATTACCGAGAAATCAGAAGTGGATTCCCGGAACCTTGCAATCCTCGCATACGTATACGTGGTCTAGTGGTGTGCGAGTGTACTCTAGCGATGTGTGAGTGTTCACGCGCCAGCGTTGTCTGCTGGAGATTCGCCGAAATTATCATGCAACATAGTGGAATAGGCCTACTGGGGATACCACTGAAAAAAAAACGCATTGTCAATAGTACCCCCGGGGTAATGTGGAAACCTATTGAAATGTAATCAGTTTCTCGGAGGAGGAGGAGGAGCAGGAAGCCACAGCAACTGGAGAAGAGGAGGACCTCCAAATTCTGGTGAGGTGAATATATCTAATTATGCCATTGTACCAGTGTGAATATATTGTATATTAATGATTTTCCTTGTATTTTTTAGGTATCCAGTTTATGCCAGAACATACTCCGAGGAGGTGGAGGAAGCCACGGCAACCGAGGAAAAGGCGGATCTCCAATTTCTAGTGTGGTAAGCATATCTAATTATGCCATTGTACATGTGTGAATATATTGTATATTAATGATTTTCTTGTATTTTTTAGGTATCCAGTTTATGAAAGAACATGCTCCGAGGAGGAGGAGGAAGCCACGACAACCGGGGAAAAGGCCGATCTCCAATTTCTAGTGTGGTAAGCATATCTAATTATGCCATTGTACCAGTGTGAATATATTGTATATTAATGATTTTCTTGTATTTTTTAGGTATCCAGTTTATGCCAGAACATGCTCCGAGGAGGAGGAAGCCACGACAACCGGAGAAAAGGCGGATCTCCAATTTCTAGTGTGGTAAGCATATCTAATTATGCCATTGTACCAGTGTGAATATATTGTATATTAATGATTTTCTTGTATTTTTTAGGTATCCAGTTTATGAAAGAACATGCTCCGAGGAGGAGGAGGAAGCCACGGCAACCGGGGAAAAGGCCGATCTCCAATTTCTAGTGTGGTAAGCATATCTAATTATGCCATTGTACCAGTGTGAATATATTGTATATTAATGATTTTCTTGTATTTTTTAGGTATCCAGTTTATGAAAGAACATGCTCCGAGGAGGAGGAGGAAGCCACGGCAACCGGAGAAAAGGCCGATCTCCAATTTCTAGTGTGGTAAGCATATCTAATTATGCCATTGTACATGTGTGAATATATTGTATATTAATGATTTTCTTGTATTTTTTAGGTATCCAGTTTATGAAAGAACATGCTCCGAGGAGGAGGAGGAAGCCACGACAACCGGAGAAAAGGCCGATCTCCAATTTCTAGTGTGGTAAGCATATCTAATTATGCCATTGTACCAGTGTGAATATATTGTATATTAATGATTTTCTTGTATTTTTTAGGTATCCAGTTTATGTCGAAACCTGCTCTACTGGCCACAAGTTTGGGGAAGCAGATGCAACAACGTCTTAATCATAACATAGTAGATTTAGGTTTATGAAAATATTGTAACCGTAATGCCTTAATAAAGAACAATATTAGTAAATTTTAAATTCTCAATTTTGTGTAATTTATATATTATCCCTTCACCAACCTCCTGCGGCGTAACAAAATTAATTTAGTGCTAAGTAAAATTGTATCGATGAAATTCAAATAAATTTTCTTTTCCTTTCTACGACACTTATTTTAATTTCATTTTTTTTTCTTACTATTTCCTTTTCCGTCCTTGCATGTGCACAAAATATCCATTCAAAAGTCATCAATATGAATTTAAATAAATATTACTTTTGTCGGTAAAAAGGGAGACTGCTACGCATTTGCACAGTAGAAATTTACTTTATCGACATCTGCCACAATGGTGCGACCCGCCCTGTATTCTGTATAATGGCAATCGACACATTAGTGCGACCGTGCTGCCCTCTTACGGGGCAGTCACTAGACTTTTTCCAGGATTGCAAGGGTGCGGGATTCGCGTTCTCATTTCTCAATAATACAAAAATTTGATTTTTCAGTAGTCAATAACGCTAGATAAAAGATCAATCTAGGCCGTGATCGCCCTCGAAAGTCCTATTTTTACATTTACGAGTCGTAGTTTGCATCATACGAAAGCATACAACTGCGCATCTAGCTATTTTCATAACATATATGCTGCCGAATAATGCAAATTACGCCTCGTATAGGAAAAAAAAAACTTTTGAGTGCGTAGATTGATCTTTTATCTGGCGTTTTTGACTACTGAAAAAACCCGTGTTTGTATTATCACGAAATGAGAACGCAAATTCCGCACCCTTGCAATCTTGTAAATGGGCTGAATCCCGGCCCGGCCGTCAGGCCCTGGGCTCGAGCCCACTACTGGCATTTTTTGTGCCATTGCGCGCACAAAAGCCCGGCCGGAATCGAGCCGGTGTGCTGTCTGGGATATTATAAGGTATTATCAATGATACACAGCATATTACGTTATATTATAAGGTATTGTCAAAGATACACAGCATATTACATTACATTATAAGGTATTTTCAATGATAAACTGCATATTACTTTATATTATAAGGTATTTTCAATGATACACAGCATATTACGTTATATTATAAGGTATTGTCAAAAATACACTGCATATTACGTTATATCATAAGGTATTTTCAATGATACCCTGCATATTACGTTATTTTATCAGGTATTTTCAATGAATCACTGCATATTACGTTATATTATAAGGTATTATCAATGATACACAGCATATTACGTTATATTATAAGGTATTGTCAAAGATACACAGCATATTACATTACATTATAAGGTATTTTCAATGATAAACTGCATATTACTTTATATTATAAGGTATTTTCAATGATACACAGCATATTACGTTATATTATAAGGTATTGTCAAAAATACACTGCATATTACATTATTTTATGATGTATTTTCAATGACGCACTGCATATTACGTTATATTATAAGGTATGTTCAATGACAGACTGCATCTTACTATATATTATAAGATATTTTCAATGATACACTGCATATTACATTATATTATCAGGTATTTTCAATGATACACAGTATATTACATTATTTTATGAGGTATGTTCAATGACAAACTGCACATAACGTTATATAATAAGGTATTTTAATGAATCACTGCATATTACGTTATATTATAAGGTATTTTCAATGATTCACTGCATATTACGTTATATTATAAGGTATTTTCAATGATACACTGCATATTACGTTATATTATAAGGTATTTTCAATGAATCACTTCATATTACGTTATATTATAAGGTATTTTCAATGAATCACTGCATATTACCTTATATTATAATGTATTTCCAATGATACACTGCATATTACATTATATTATAAGGTATTTTCAATGATATTCTGCATATTACATTATATTATAAGGTATTTTCAATGATACACAGCATATTACGTTATATTATAAGGTATTGTCAAAGATACACAGCATATTACATTACATTATAAGGTATTTTCAATGATAGTCTGCATATTACGTTATATTATAAGGTATTTTCAATGATACACTGCATATAACTTTATATTATAAGGTATTTTCAATGATAGACTGCATATTACGTTATATTATAAGGTATTTTCAATGATTCACTGCATATTACGTTATATTATAAGGTATTTTCAATGATACAATGCATATTACGTTATATTATCAGGTATTTTCAATGATACACTGCATATTACGTTATATTATAAGGTATTTTCAATGAATCACTGCATATTACGTTATATTATAAGGTATTTTCAATGATACAATGCATATTAAGTTATATTATCAGGTATTTTCAATGATACACTGCATATTACGTTATATTATAAGGTATTTTCAATGAATCACTGCATATTACGTTATATTATAAGGTATTTTCAATGAATCACTGCATATTACGTTATATTATAAGGTATTTTCAATAATAGACTGCATATTACGTTATATTATCAGGTATTTTCAATGATACACAGCATATTACATTATTTTATGAGGTATGTTCAACGACAAACTGCACATAACGTTATATAATAAGGCATTTTCAATGAATCACTGCATATTACGATATATTATAAGGTATTTTCAATGAATCACTGCATATTATGTTATATTATAAGGTATTTTCAATGATACACTGCATATTACGTTATATCATAAGGTATTTTCAATGATACCCTGCATATTACGTTATTTTATCAGGTATTTTCAATGAATCACTGCATATTACGTTATATTATAAGGTATTATCAATGATACACAGCATATTACGTTATATTATAAGGTATTGTCAAAGATACACAGCATATTACATTACATTATAAGGTATTTTCAATGATAAACTGCATATTACTTTATATTATAAGGTATTTTCAATGATACACAGCATATTACGTTATATTATAAGGTATTGTCAAAAATACACTGCATATTACATTATTTTATGATGTATTTTCAATGACGCACTGCATATTACGTTATATTATAAGGTATGTTCAATGACAGACTGCATCTTACTATATATTATAAGATATTTTCAATGATACACTGCATATTACATTATATTATCAGGTATTTTCAATGATACACAGTATATTACATTATTTTATGAGGTATGTTCAATGACAAACTGCACATAACGTTATATAATAAGGTATTTTAATGAATCACTGCATATTACGTTATATTATAAGGTATTTTCAATGATAGACTGCATATTACGTTATATCATAAGGTATTTTCAATGATACACTGCATATTACGTTATATTATAAGGTATTTTCAATGAATCACTTCATATTACGTTATATTATAAGGTATTTTCAATGAATCACTGCATATTACCTTATATTATAATGTATTTCCAATGATACACTGCATATTACATTATATTATAAGGTATTTTCAATGATATACATCATATTACATTATATTATAAGGTATTTTCAATGATTAACTGCATATTACGTTATATTATAAGGTATTTTCAATGATACACTGCATACTACGTTATATTATAAGGTATTTTCAATGATACACTGCATATTGCATTATATTATAAGGTATTTTCAATGATACCCTGCATATTACGTTATTTTATCAGGTATTTTCAATGAATCACTTCATATTACATTATATTATCAGGTATTTTCAATGATACACAGTATATTACATTATTTTATGAGGTATGTTCAATGACAAACTGCACATAACGTTATATAATAAGGTATTTTAATGAATCACTGCATATTACGTTATATTATAAGGTATTTTCAATGATAGACTGCATATTACGTTATATTATAAGGTATTTTCAATGATACACTGCATATTACGTTATATTATAAGGTATTTTCAATGAATCACTTCATATTACGTTATATTATAAGGTATTTTCAATGAATCACTGCATATTACCTTATATTATAATGTATTTCCAATGATACACTGCATATTACATTATATTATAAGGTATTTTCAATGATATACATCATATTACATTATATTATAAGGTATTTTCAATGATACACAGCATATTACGTTATATTATAAGGTATTGTCAAAGATACACAGCATATTACATTACATTATAAGGTATTTTCAATGATAGTCTGCATATTACGTTATATTATCAGGTATTTTCAATGATACACTGCATATAACTTTATATTATAAGGTATTTTCAATGATAGACTGCATATTACGTTATATTATAAGGTATTTTCAATGATTCACTGCATATTACGTTATATTATAAGGTATTTTCAATGATACAATGCATATTACGTTATATTATAAGGTATTTTCAATGATACAATGCATATTACGTTATATTATCAGGTATTTTCAATGATACACTGCATATTACGTTATATTATAAGGTATTTTCAATGAATCACTGCATATTACGTTATATTATAAGGTATTTTCAATGAATCACTGCATATTACGTTATATTATAAGGTATTTTCAATAATAGACTGCATATTACGTTATATTATCAGGTATTTTCAATGATACACAGCATATTACATTATTTTATGAGGTATGTTCAACGACAAACTGCACATAACGTTATATAATAAGGCATTTTCAATGAATCACTGCATATTACGATATATTATAAGGTATTTTCAATGAATCACTGCATATTATGTTATATTATAAGGTATTTTCAATGATACACTGCATATTACGTTATATCATAAGGTATTTTCAATGATACCCTGCATATTACGTTATTTTATCAGGTATTTTCAATGAATCACTGCATATTACGTTATATTATAAGGTATTATCAATGATACACAGCATATTACGTTATATTATAAGGTATTGTCAAAGATACACAGCATATTACATTACATTATAAGGTATTTTCAATGATAAACTGCATATTACTTTATATTATAAGGTATTTTCAATGATACAAAGCATATTACGTTATATTATAAGGTATTGTCAAAAATACACTGCATATTACATTATTTTATGATGTATTTTCAATGACGCACTGCATATTACGTTATATTATAAGGTATGTTCAATGACAGACTGCATCTTACTATATATTATAAGATATTTTCAATGATACACTGCATATTACATTATATTATCAGGTATTTTCAATGATACACAGTATATTACATTATTTTATGAGGTATGTTCAATGACAAACTGCACATAACGTTATATAATAAGGTATTTTAATGAATCACTGCATATTACGTTATATTATAAGGTATTTTCAATGATAGACTGCATATTACGTTATATTATAAGGTATTTTCAATGATACACTGCATATTACGTTATATTATAAGGTATTTTCAATGAATCACTTCATATTACGTTATATTATAAGGTATTTTCAATGAATCACTGCATATTACCTTATATTATAATGTATTTCCAATGATACACTGCATATTACATTATATTATAAGGTATTTTCAATGATATACATCATATTACATTATATTATAAGGTATTTTCAATGATACACAGCATATTACGTTATATTATAAGGTATTGTCAAAGATACACAGCATATTACATTACATTATAAGGTATTTTCAATGATAGTCTGCATATTACGTTATATTATCAGGTATTTTCAATGATACACTGCATATAACTTTATATTATAAGGTATTTTCAATGATAGACTGCATATTACGTTATATTATAAGGTATTTTCAATGATTCACTGCATATTACGTTATATTATAAGGTATTTTCAATGATACAATGCATATTACGTTATATTATCAGGTATTTTCAATGATACACTGCATATTACGTTATATTATAAGGTATTTTCAATGAATCACTGCATATTACGTTATATTATAAGGTATTTTCAATGATACAATGCATATTAAGTTATATTATCAGGTATTTTCAATGATACACTGCATATTACGTTATATTATAAGGTATTTTCAATGATTCACTGCATATTACATTATATTATAAGGTATTTTCAATGAATCACTGCATATTACGTTATATTCTAAGGTATTTTCAATAATAGACTGCATATTACGTTATATTATCAGGTATTTTCAATGATACACAGCATATTACATTATTTTATGAGGTATGTTCAACGACAAACTGCACATAACGTTATATAATAAGGCATTTTCAATGAATCACTGCATATTACGATATATTATAAGGTATTTTCAATGAATCACTGCATATTATGTTATATTATAAGGTATTTTCAATGATACACTGCATATTACGTTATATCATAAGGTATTTTCAATGATACCCTGCATATTACGTTATTTTATCAGGTATTTTCAATGAATCACTGCATATTACGTTATATTATAAGGTATTATCAATGATACACAGCATATTACGTTATATTATAAGGTATTGTCAAAGATACACAGCATATTACATTACATTATAAGGTATTTTCAATGATAAACTGCATATTACTTTATATTATAAGGTATTTTCAATGATACACAGCATATTACGTTATATTATAAGGTATTGTCAAAAATACACTGCATATTACATTATTTTATGATGTATTTTCAATGACGCACTGCATATTACGTTATATTATAAGGTATGTTCAATGACAGACTGCATCTTACTATATATTATAAGATATTTTCAATGATACACTGCATATTACATTATATTATCAGGTATTTTCAATGATACACAGTATATTACATTATTTTATGAGGTATGTTCAATGACAAACTGCACATAACGTTATATAATAAGGTATTTTAATGAATCACTGCATATTACGTTATATTATAAGGTATTTTCAATGATAGACTGCATATTACGTTATATCATAAGGTATTTTCAATGATACACTGCATATTACGTTATATTATAAGGTATTTTCAATGAATCACTTCATATTACGTTATATTATAAGGTATTTTCAATGAATCACTGCATATTACCTTATATTATAATGTATTTCCAATGATACACTGCATATTACATTATATTATAAGGTATTTTCAATGATATACATCATATTACATTATATTATAAGGTATTTTCAATGATTAACTGCATATTACGTTATATTATAAGGTATTTTCAATGATACACTGCATACTACGTTATATTATAAGGTATTTTCAATGATACACTGCATATTGCATTATATTATAAGGTATTTTCAATGATACCCTGCATATTACGTTATTTTATCAGGTATTTTCAATGAATCACTTCATATTACGTTATATTATAAGGTATTTTCAATGATACACAGCATATTACGTTATATTATAAGGTATTGTCAAAGATACACAGCATATTACATTACATTATAAGGTATTTTCAATGATAGTCTGCATATTACGTTATATTATCAGGTATTTTCAATGATACACTGCATATAACTTTATATTATAAGGTATTTTCAATGATAGACTGCATATTACGTTATATTATAAGGTATTTTCAATGATTCACTGCATATTACGTTATATTATAAGGTATTTTCAATGATACAATGCATATTACGTTATATTATCAGGTATTTTCAATGATACACTGCATATTACGTTATATTATAAGGTATTTTCAATGAATCACTGCATATTACGTTATATTATAAGGTATTTTCAATGAATCACTGCATATTACGTTATATTATAAGGTATTTTCAATAATAGACTGCATATTACGTTATATTATCAGGTATTTTCAATGATACACAGCATATTACATTATTTTATGAGGTATGTTCAACGACAAACTGCACATAACGTTATATAATAAGGCATTTTCATTGAATCACTGCATATTACGATATATTATAAGGTATTTTCAATGAATCACTGCATATTATGTTATATTATAAGGTATTTTCAATGATACACTGCATATTACGTTATATCATAAGGTATTTTCAATGATACCCTGCATATTACGTTATTTTATCAGGTATTTTCAATGAATCACTGCATATTACGTTATATTATCAGGTATTTTCAATGATACACAGTATATTACATTATTTTATGAGGTATGTTCAATGACAAACTGCACATAACGTTATATAATAAGGTATTTTAATGAATCACTGCATATTACGTTATATTATAAGGTATTTTCAATGATAGACTGCATATTACGTTATATTATAAGGTATTTTCAATGATACACTGCATATTACGTTATATTATAAGGTATTTTCAATGATACCCTGCATATTACGTTATTTTATCAGGTATTTTCAATGAATCACTGCATATTACGTTATATTATCAGGTATTTTCAATGATACACAGTATATTACATTATTTTATGAGGTATGTTCAATGACAAACTGCACATAACGTTATATAATAAGGTATTTTAATGAATCACTGCATATTACGTTATATTATAAGGTATTTTCAATGATAGACTGCATATTACGTTATATTATAAGGTATTTTCAATGATACACTGCATATTACGTTATATTATAAGGTATTTTCAATGAATCACTTCATATTACGTTATATTATAAGGTATTTTCAATGAATCACTGCATATTACCTTATAATATAATGTATTTCCAATGATACACTGCATATTACATTATATTATAAGGTATTTTCAATGATATACATCATATTACATTATATTATAAGGTATTTTCAATGATACACAGCATATTACGTTATATTATAAGGTATTGTCAAAGATACACAGCATATTACATTACATTATAAGGTATTTTCAATGATAGTCTGCATATTACGTTATATTATCAGGTATTTTCAATGATACACTGCATATAACTTTATATTATAAGGTATTTTCAATGATAGACTGCATATTACGTTATATTATAAGGTATTTTCAATGATTCACTGCATATTACGTTATATTATAAGGTATTTTCAATGATACAATGCATATTACGTTATATTATAAGGTATTTTCAATGATACACTGCATATTACGTTATATTATAAGGTATTTTCAATGAATCACTGCATATTACGTTATATTATAAGGTATTTTCAATGAATCACTGCATATTACGTTATATTATAAGGTATTTTCAATGATACACTGCATATTAAGTTATATTATCAGGTATTTTCAATGATACACTGCATATTACGTTATATTATAAGGTATTTTCAATGAATCACTGCATATTACGTTATATTATAAGGTATTTTCAATGAATCACTGCATATTACGTTATATTATAAGGTATTTTCAATAATAGACTGCATATTACGTTATATTATCAGGTATTTTCAATGATACGCAGCATATTACATTATTTTATGAGGTATGTTCAACGACAAACTGCACATAACGTTATATAATAAGGCATTTTCAATGAATCACTGCATATTACGATATATTATAAGGTATTTTCAATGAATCACTGCATATTATGTTATATTATAAGGTATTTTCAATGATACACTGCATATTACGTTATATTATAAGGTATTTTCAATGATACCCTGCATATTACGTTATTTTATCAGGTATTTTCAATGAATCACTGCATATTACGTTATATTATAAGGTATTATCAATGATACACAGCATATTACGTTATATTATAAGGTATTGTCAAAGATACACAGCATATTACATTACATTATAAGGTATTTTCAATGATAAACTGCACATTACTTTATATTATAAGGTATTTTCAATGATACACAGCATATTACGTTATATTATAAGGTATTGTCAAAAATACACTGCATATTACATTATTTTATGATGTATTTTCAATGACGCACTGCATATTACGTTATATTATAAGGTATGTTCAATGACAGACTGCATCTTACTATATATTATAAGATATTTTCAATGATACACTGCATATTACATTATATTATCAGGTATTTTCAATGATACACAGTATATTACATTATTTTATGAGGTATGTTCAATGACAAACTGCACATAACGTTATATAATAAGGTATTTTAATGAATCACTGCATATTACGTTATATTATAAGGTATTTTCAATGATAGACTGCATATTACGTTATATCATAAGGTATTTTCAATGATACACTGCATATTACGTTATATTATAAGGTATTTTCAATGAATCACTTCATATTACGTTATATTATAAGGTATTTTCAATGAATCACTGCATATTACGTTATATTATAAGGTATTATCTCAAGGATACACAGCATATTACGTTATAATATAAGGTATTTTCAATGATAGCCTGCATATTACGTTATTTTATCAGGTATTTTCAATGAATCACTGCATACTACGTTATATTATAAGGTATTATCTATGATACACAGCTTATTACGTTATATTATAAGGTATTTTCAATGATTCACTGCATATTACGTTATATTATAAGGTATTTTCAATGATAGACTGCATATTACGTTATATTATAAGGTATTTTCAATGATTCACTGCATATTACGTTATATTATAAGGTATTTTCAATGATACAATGCATATTACGTTATATTATCAGGTATTTTCAATGATACACTGCATATTACGTTATATTATAAGGTATTTTCAATGAATCACTGCATATTACGTTATATTATAAGGTATTTTCAATGAATCACTGCATATTACGTTATATTATAAGGTATTTTCAATAATAGACTGCATATTACGTTATATTATCAGGTATTTTCAATGATACACAGCATATTACATTATTTTATGAGGTATGTTCAACGACAAACTGCACATAACGTTATATAATAAAGCATTTTCAATGAATCACTGCATATTACGATATATTATAAGGTATTTTCAATGAATCACTGCATATTATGTTATATTATAAGGTATTTTCAATGATACACTGCATATTACGTTATATCATAAGGTATTTTCAATGATACCCTGCATATTACGTTATTTTATCAGGTATTTTCAATGAATCACTGCATATTACGTTATATTATAAGGTATTATCAATGATACACAGCATATTACGTTATATTATAAGGTATTGTCAAAGATACACAGCATATTACATTACATTATAAGGTATTTTCAATGATAAACTGCACATTACTTTATATTATAAGGTATTTTCAATGATACACAGCATATTACGTTATATTATAAGGTATTGTCAAAAATACACTGCATATTACATTATTTTATGATGTATTTTCAATGACGCACTGCATATTACGTTATATTATAAGGTATGTTCAATGACAGACTGCATCTTACTATATATTATAAGATATTTTCAATGATACACTGCATATTACATTATTTTATGATGTATTTTCAATGACGCACTGCATATTACGTTATATTATAAGGTATGTTCAATGACAGACTGCATCTTACTATATATTATAAGATATTTTCAATGATACACTGCATATTACATTATATTATCAGGTATTTTCAATGATACACAGTATATTACATTATTTTATGAGGTATGTTCAATGACAAACTGCACATAACGTTATATAATAAGGTATTTTAATGAATCACTGCATATTACGTTATATTATAAGGTATTTTCAATGATAGACTGCATATTACGTTATATTATAAGTTATTTTCAATGATACACTGCATATTACGTTATATTATAAGGTATTTTCAATGAATCACTTCATATTACGTTATATTATAAGGTATTTTCAATGAATCACTGCATATTACGTTATATTATAAGGTATTATCTCAAGGATACACAGCATATTACGTTATAATATAAGGTATTTTCAATGATAGCCTGCATATTACGTTATTTTATCAGGTATTTTCAATGAATCACTGCATACTACGTTATATTATAAGGTATTATCTATGATACACAGCTTATTACGTTATATTATAAGGTATTTTCAATGATTCACTGCATATTACGTTATATTATAAGGTATTTTCAATGAATCACTGCATATTACGTTATATTATAAGGTATTTTCAATGAATCACTGCATATTACGTTATATTATAAGGTATTTTCAATAATAGACTGCATATTACGTTATATTATCAGGTATTTTCAATGATACACAGCATATTACATTATTTTATGAGGTATGTTCAACGACAAACTGCACATAACGTTATATAATAAGGTATGGTCAAAGATACACAGCATATTACATTACATTATAAGGTATTTTCAATGATAAACTGCATATTACTTTATATTATAAGGTATTTTCAATGATACACAGCATATTACGTTATATTATAAGGTATTGTCAAAAATACACTGCATATTACATTATTTTATGATGTATTTTCAATGACGCACTGCATATTACGTTATATTATAAGGTATGTTCAATGACAGACTGCATCTTACTATATATTATAAGATATTTTCAATGATACACTGCATATTACATTACATTATAAGGTATTTTCAATGATATACATCATATTACATTATATTATAAGGTATTTTCAATGATTAACTGCATATTACGTTATATTATAAGGTATTTTCAATGATACACTGCATACTACGTTATATTATAAGGTATTTTCAATGATACACTGCATATTGCATTATATTATAAGGTATTTTCAATGATACCCTGCATATTACGTTATTTTATCAGGTATTTTCAATGAATCACTTCATATTACGTTATATTATAAGGTATTTTCAATGATACACAGCATATTACGTTATATTATAAGGTATTGTCAAAGATACACAGCATATTACATTACGTTATAAGGTATTTTCAATGATAGTCTGCATATTACGTTATATTATCAGGTATTTTCAATGATACACTGCATATAACTTTATATTATAAGGTATTTTCAATGATAGACTGCATATTACGTTATATTATAAGGTATTTTCAATGAATCACTGCATATTACGTTATATTATAAGGTATTTTCAATAATAGACTGCATATTACGTTATATTATCAGGTATTTTCAATGATACACAGCATATTACATTATTTTATGAGGTATGTTCAACGACAAACTGCACATAACGTTATATAATAAGGCATTTTCAATGAATCACTGCATATTACGATATATTATAAGGTATTTTCAATGAATCACTGCATATTATGTTATATTATAAGGTATTTTCAATGATACACTGCATATTACGTTATATCATAAGGTATTTTCAATGATACCCTGCATATTACGTTATTTTATCAGGTATTTTCAATGAATCACTGCATATTACGTTATATTATAAGGTATTATCAATGATACACAGCATATTACGTTATATTATAAGGTATTGTCAAAGATACACAGCATATTACATTACATTATAAGGTATTTTCAATGATAAACTGCATATTACTTTATATTATAAGGTATTTTCAATGATACACAGCATATTACGTTATATTATAAGGTATTGTCAAAAATACACTGCATATTACATTATTTTATGATGTATTTTCAATGACGCACTGCATATTACCTTATATTATAAGGTATGTTCAATGACAGACTGCATCTTACTATATATTATAAGATATTTTCAATGATACACTGCATATTACATTATATTATCAGGTATTTTCAATGATACACAGTATATTACATTATTTTATGAGGTATGTTCAATGACAAACTGCACATAACGTTATATAATAAGGTATTTTAATGAATCACTGCATATTACGTTATATTATAAGGTATTTTCAATGATACACTGCATATTACGTTATATTATAAGGTATTTTCAATGAATCACTGCATATTACCTTATATTATAATGTATTTCCAATGATACACTGCATATTACATTATATTATAAGGTATTTTCAATGATATACATCATATTACATTATATTATAAGGTATTTTCAATGATTAACTGCATATTACGTTATATTATAAGGAATTTTCAATGATACACTGCATACTACGTTATAATATAAGGTATTTTCAATGATAGCCTGCATATTACGTTATTTTATCAGGTATTTTCAATGAATCACTGCATACTACGTTATATTATAAGGTATTATCTATGATACACAGCTTATTACGTTATATTATAAGGTATTTTCAATGATTCACTGCATATTACGTTATATTATAAGGTATTTTCAATGAATCACTGCATATTACGTTATATTATAAGGTATTTTCAATGAATCACTGCATATTACGTTATATTATAAGGTATTTTCAATAATAGACTGCATATTACGTTATATTATCAGGTATTTTCAATGATACACAGCATATTACATTATTTTATGAGGTATGTTCAACGACAAACTGCACATAACGTTATATAATAAGGTATGGTCAAAGATACACAGCATATTACATTACATTATAAGGTATTTTCAATGATAAACTGCATATTACTTTATATTATAAGGTATTTTCAATGATACACAGCATATTACGTTATATTATAAGGTATTGTCAAAAATACACTGCATATTACATTATTTTATGATGTATTTTCAATGACGCACTGCATATTACGTTATATTATAAGGTATGTTCAATGACAGACTGCATCTTACTATATATTATAAGATATTTTCAATGATACACTGCATATTACATTACATTACAAGGTATTTTCAATGATATACATCATATTACATTATATTATAAGGTATTTTCAATGATTAACTGCATATTACGTTATATTATAAGGTATTTTCAATGATACACTGCATACTACGTTATATTATAAGGTATTTTCAATGATACACTGCATATTGCATTATATTATAAGGTATTTTCAATGATACCCTGCATATTACGTTATTTTATCAGGTATTTTCAATGAATCACTTCATATTACGTTATATTATAAGGTATTTTCAATGATACACAGCATATTACGTTATATTATAAGGTATTGTCAAAGATACACAGCATATTACATTACGTTATAAGGTATTTTCAATGATACACTGCATATTACGTTATATTATAAGGTATTTTCAATGATACACTGCATATAACTTTATATTATAAGGTATTTTCAATGATAGACTGCATATTACGTTATATTATAAGGTATTTTCAATGATTCACTGCATATTACGTTATATTATAAGGTATTTTCAATGATACACTGCATATTACGTTATATTATAAGGTATTTTCAATGATACACTGCATATTACGTTATATTATAAGGTATTTTCAATGAATCACTGCATATTACGTTATATTATAAGGTATTTTCAATGAATCACTGCATATTACGTTATATTATAAGGTATTTTCAATAATAGACTGCATATTACGTTATATTATCAGGTATTTTCAATGATACACAGCATATTACATTATTTTATGAGGTATGTTCAACGACAAACTGCACATAACGTTATATAATAAGGCATTTTCAATGAATCACTGCATATTACGATATATTATAAGGTATTTTCAATGAATCACTGCATATTATGTTATATTATAAGGTATTTTCAATGATACACTGCATATTACGTTATATCATAAGGTATTTTCAATGATACCCTGCATATTACGTTATTTTATCAGGTATTTTCAATGAATCACTGCATATTACGTTATATTATAAGGTATTATCAATGATACACAGCATATTACATTATATTATAAGGTATTGTCAAAGATACACAGCATATTACATTACATTATAAGGTATTTTCAATGATAAACTGCATATTACTTTATATTATAAGGTATTTTCAATGATACACAGCATATTACGTTATATTATAAGGTATTGTCAAAAATACACTGCATATTACATTATTTTATGATGTATTTTCAATGACGCACTGCATATTACCTTATATTATAAGGTATGTTCAATGACAGACTGCATCTTACTATATATTATAAGATATTTTCAATGATACACTGCATATTACATTATATTATCAGGTATTTTCAATGATACACAGTATATTACATTATTTTATGAGGTATGTTCAATGACAAACTGCACATAACGTTATATAATAAGGTATTTTAATGAATCACTGCATATTACGTTATATTATAAGGTATTTTCAATGATAGACTGCATATTACGTTATATTATAAGGTATTTTCAATGATACACTGCATATTACGTTATATTATAAGGTATTTTCAATGAATCACTGCATATTACCTTATATTATAATGTATTTCCAATGATACACTGCATATTACATTATATTATAAGGTATTTTCAATGATATACATCATATTACATTATATTATAAGGTATTTTCAATGATTAACTGCATATTACGTTATATTATAAGGAATTTTCAATGATACACTGCATACTACGTTATATTATAAGGTATTTTCAATGATACACTGCATATTGCATTATATTATAAGGTATTTTCAATGATATACATCATATTACATTATATTATAAGGTATTTTCAATGATTAACTGCATATTACGTTATATTATAAGGTATTTTCAATGATACACTGCATACTACGTTATATTATAAGGTATTTTCAATGATACACTGCATATAACTTTATATTATAAGGTATTTTCAATGATAGACTGTATATTACGTTATATTATAAGGTATTTTCAATGAATCACTGCATATTACGTTATATTATAAGGTATTTTCAATGAATCACTGCATATTACGTTATATTATAAGGTATTTTCAATAATAGACTGCATATTACGTTATATTATCAGGTATTTTCAATGATACACAGCATATTACGTTATATCATAAGGTATTTTCAATGATACCCTGCATATTACGTTATTTTATCAGGTATTTTCAATGAATCACTGCATATTACGTTATATTATAAGGTATTATCAATGATACACAGCATATTACGTTATATTATAAGGTATTGTCAAAGATACACAGCATATTACATTACATTATAAGGTATTTTCAATGATAAACTGCATATTACTTTATATTATAAGGTATTTTCAATGATACACAGCATATTACGTTATATTATAAGGTATTGTCAAAAATACACTGCATATTACGTTATATCATAAGGTATTTTCAATGATACCCTGCATATTACGTTATTTTATCAGGTATTTTCAATGAATCACTGCATATTACGTTATATTATAAGGTATTATCAATGATACACAGCATATTACGTTATATTATAAGGTATTGTCAAAGATACACAGCATATTACATTACATTATAAGGTATTTTCAATGATAAACTGCATATTACTTTATATTATAAGGTATTTTCAATGATACACAGCATATTACGTTATATTATAAGGTATTGTCAAAAATACACTGCATATTACATTATTTTATGATGTATTTTCAATGACGCACTGCATATTACGTTATATTATAAGGTATGTTCAATGACAGACTGCATCTTACTATATATTATAAGATATTTTCAATGATACACTGCATATTACATTATATTATCAGGTATTTTCAATGATACACAGTATATTACATTATTTTATGAGGTATGTTCAATGACAAACTGCACATAACGTTATATAATAAGGTATTTTAATGAATCACTGCATATTACGTTATATTATAAGGTATTTTCAATGATAGACTGCATATTACGTTATATTATAAGGTATTTTCAATGATACACTGCATATTACGTTATATTATAAGGTATTTTCAATGAATCACTTCATATTACGTTATATTATAAGGTATTTTCAATGAATCACTGCATATTACCTTATATTATAATGTATTTCCAATGATACACTGCATATTACATTATATTATAAGGTATTTTCAATGATATACTGCATATTACATTATATTATAAGGTATTTTCAATGATACACAGCATATTACGTTATATTATAAGGTATTGTCAAAGATACACAGCATATTACATTACATTATAAGGTATTTTCAATGATAGTCTGCATATTACGTTATATTATCAGGTATTTTCAATGATACACTGCATATAACTTTATATTATAAGGTATTTTCAATGATAGACTGCATATTACGTTATATTATAAGGTATTTTCAATGATTCACTGCATATTACGTTATATTATAAGGTATTTTCAATGATACACTGCATATTACGTTATATTATAAGGTATTTTCAATGATACACTGCATATTACGTTATATTATAAGGTATTTTCAATGAATCACTGCATATTACGTTATATTATAAGGTATTTTCAATGAATCACTGCATATTACGTTATATTATAAGGTATTTTCAATGATACAATGCATATTAAGTTATATTATCAGGTATTTTCAATGATACACTGCATATTACGTTATATTATAAGGTATTTTCAATGAATCACTGCATATTACGTTATATTATAAGGTATTTTCAATGAATCACTGCATATTACGTTATATTATAAGGTATTTTCAATAATAGACTGCATATTACGTTATATTATCAGGTATTTTCAATGATACACAGCATATTACATTATTTTATGAGGTATGTTCAACGACAAACTGCACATAACGTTATATAATAAGGCATTTTCAATGAATCACTGCATATTACGATATATTATAAGGTATTTTCAATGAATCACTGCATATTATGTTATATTATAAGGTATTTTCAATGATACACTGCATATTACGTTATATCATAAGGTATTTTCAATGATACCCTGCATATTACGTTATTTTATCAGGTATTTTCAATGAATCACTGCATATTACGTTATATTATAAGGTATTTTCAATGATACACTGCATATTACGTTATATTATAAGGTATTGTCAAAGATACACAGCATATTACATTACATTATAAGGTATTTTCAATGATAAACTGCACATTACTTTATATTATAAGGTATTTTCAATGATACACAGCATATTACGTTATATTATAAGGTATTGTCAAAAATACACTGCATATTACATTATTTTATGATGTATTTTCAATGACGCACTGCATATTACGTTATATTATAAGGTATGTTCAATGACAGACTGCATCTTACTATATATTATAAGATATTTTCAATGATACACTGCATATTACATTATATTATCAGGTATTTTCAATGATACACAGTATATTACATTATTTTATGAGGTATGTTCAATGACAAACTGCACATAACGTTATATAATAAGGTATTTTAATGAATCACTGCATATTACGTTATATTATAAGGTATTTTCAATGATAGACTGCATATTACGTTATATCATAAGGTATTTTCAATGATACACTGCATATTACGTTATATTATAAGGTATTTTCAATGAATCACTTCATATTACGTTATATTATAAGGTATTTTCAATGAATCACTGCATATTACGTTATATTATAAGGTATTATCTCAAGGATACACAGCATATTACGTTATAATATAAGGTATTTTCAATGATAGCCTGCATATTACGTTATTTTATCAGGTATTTTCAATGAATCACTGCATACTACGTTATATTATAAGGTATTATCTATGATACACAGCTTATTACGTTATATTATAAGGTATTTTCAATGATTCACTGCATATTACGTTATATTATAAGGTATTTTCAATGATAGACTGCATATTACGTTATATTATAAGGTATTTTCAATGATTCACTGCATATTACGTTATATTATAAGGTATTTTCAATGATACAATGCATATTACGTTATATTATCAGGTATTTTCAATGATACACAGCATATTACATTATTTTATGAGGTATGTTCAACGACAAACTGCACATAACGTTATATAATAAGGCATTTTCAATGAATCACTGCATATTACGATATATTATAAGGTATTTTCAATGAATCACTGCATATTATGTTATATTATAAGGTATTTTCAATGATACACTGCATATTACGTTATATCATAAGGTATTTTCAATTATACCCTGCATATTACGTTATTTTATCAGGTATTTTCAATGAATCACTGCATATTACGTTATATTATAAGGTATTATCAATGATACACAGCATATTACGTTATATTATAAGGTATTGTCAAAGATACACAGCATATTACATTACATTATAAGGTATTTTCAATGATAAACTGCACATTACTTTATATTATAAGGTATTTTCAATGATACACAGCATATTACGTTATATTATAAGGTATTGTCAAAAATACACTGCATATTACATTATTTTATGATGTATTTTCAATGACGCACTGCATATTACGTTATATTATAAGGTATGTTCAATGACAGACTGCATCTTACTATATATTATAAGATATTTCCAATGATACACTGCATATTACATTATATTATCAGGTATTTTCAATGATACACAGTATATTACATTATTTTATGAGGTATGTTCAATGACCAACTGCACATAACGTTATATAATAAGGTATTTTAATGAATCACTGCATATTACGTTATATTATAAGGTATTTTCAATGATAGACTGCATATTACGTTATATTATAAGGTATTTTCAATGATACACTGCATATTACGTTATATTATAAGGTATTTTCAATGAATCACTTCATATTACGTTATATTATAAGGTATTTTCAATGAATCACTGCATATTACGTTATATTATAAGGTATTATCTCAAGGATACACAGCATATTACGTTATAATATAAGGTATTTTCAATGATAGCCTGCATATTACGTTATTTTATCAGGTATTTTCAATGAATCACTGCATACTACGTTATATTATAAGGTATTATCTATGATACACAGCTTATTACGTTATATTATAAGGTATTTTCAATGATTCACTGCATATTACGTTATATTATAAGGTATTTTCAATGAATCACTGCATATTACGTTATATTATAAGGTATTTTCAATGAATCACTGCATATTACGTTATATTATAAGGTATTTTCAATAATAGACTGCATATTACGTTATATTATCAGGTATTTTCAATGATACACAGCATATTACATTATTTTATGAGGTATGTTCAACGACAAACTGCACATAACGTTATATAATAAGGTATGGTCAAAGATACACAGCATATTACATTACATTATAAGGTATTTTCAATGATAAACTGCATATTACTTTATATTATAAGGTATTTTCAATGATACACAGCATATTACGTTATATTATAAGGTATTGTCAAAAATACACTGCATATTACATTATTTTATGATGTATTTTCAATGACGCACTGCATATTACGTTATATTATAAGGTATGTTCAATGACAGACTGCATCTTACTATATATTATAAGATATTTTCAATGATACACTGCATATTACATTACATTATAAGGTATTTTCAATGATATACATCATATTACATTATATTATAAGGTATTTTCAATGATTAACTGCATATTACGTTATATTATAAGGTATTTTCAATGATACACTGCATACTACGTTATATTATAAGGTATTTTCAATGATACACTGCATATTGCATTATATTATAAGGTATTTTCAATGATACCCTGCATATTACGTTATTTTATCAGGTATTTTCAATGAATCACTTCATATTACGTTATATTATAAGGTATTTTCAATGATACACAGCATATTACGTTATATTATAAGGTATTGTCAAAGATACACAGCATATTACATTACGTTATAAGGTATTTTCAATGATAGTCTGCATATTACGTTATATTATCAGGTATTTTCAATGATACACTGCATATAACTTTATATTATAAGGTATTTTCAATGATAGACTGCATATTACGTTATATTATAAGGTATTTTCAATGATTCACTGCATATTACGTTATATTATAAGGTATTTTCAATGATACACTGCATATTACGTTATATTATAAGGTATTTTCAATGATACACTGCATATTACGTTATATTATAAGGTATTTTCAATGAATCACTGCATATTACGTTATATTATAAGGTATTTTCAATGAATCACTGCATATTACGTTATATTATAAGGTATTTTCAATAATAGACTGCATATTACGTTATATTATCAGGTATTTTCAATGATACACAGCATATTACATTATTTTATGAGGTATGTTCAACGACAAACTGCACATAACGTTATATAATAAGGCATTTTCAATGAATCACTGCATATTACGATATATTATAAGGTATTTTCAATGAATCACTGCATATTATGTTATATTATAAGGTATTTTCAATGATACACTGCATATTACGTTATATCATAAGGTATTTTCAATGATACCCTGCATATTACGTTATTTTATCAGGTATTTTCAATGAATCACTGCATATTACGTTATATTATAAGGTATTATCAATGATACACAGCATATTACGTTATATTATAAGGTATTGTCAAAGATACACAGCATATTACATTACATTATAAGGTATTTTCAATGATAAACTGCATATTACTTTATATTATAAGGTATTTTCAATGATACACAGCATATTACGTTATATTATAAGGTATTGTCAAAAATACACTGCATATTACATTATTTTATGATGTATTTTCAATGACGCACTGCATATTACGTTATATTATAAGGTATGTTCAATGACAGACTGCATCTTACTATATATTATAAGATATTTTCAATGATGCACTGCATATTACATTATATTATCAGGTATTTTCAATGATACACAGTATATTACATTATTTTATGAGGTATGTTCAATGACAAACTGCACATAACGTTATATAATAAGGTATTTTAATGAATCACTGCATATTACGTTATATTATAAGGTATTTTCAATGATAGACTGCATATTACGTTATATTATAAGGTATTTTCAATGATACACTGCATATTACGTTATATTATAAGGTATTTTCAATGAATCACTTCATATTACGTTATATTATAAGGTATTTTCAATGAATCACTGCATATTACCTTATATTATAATGTATTTCCAATGATACACTGCATATTACATTATATTATAAGGTATTTTCAATGATATACATCATATTACATTATATTATAAGGTATTTTCAATGATTAACTGCATATTACGTTATATTATAAGGTATTTTCAATGATTCACTGCATATTACGTTATATTATAAGGTATTTTCAATGATACAATGCATATTACGTTAAATTATCAGGTATTTTCAATGATACACTGCATATTACGTTATATTATAAGGTATTTTCAATGAATCACTGCATATTACGTTATATTATAAGGTATTTTCAATGAATCACTGCATATTACGTTATATTATAAGGTATTTTCAATAATAGACTGCATATTACGTTATATTATCAGGTATTTTCAATGATACCCTGCATATTACGTTATATTATAAGGTATTGTCAAGGATACACAGCATATTACGTTATATTATAAGGTATTTTCAATGATTCCCTGCATATTACGTTATTTTATCAGGTATTTTCAATGAATCACTGCATATTACGTTATATTATAAGGTATTTTCAATGATAGACTGCATATTACGTTATATTATAAGGTATTTTCAATGATACACTGCATATTACGTTATATTATAAGGTATTTTCAATGAATCACTTCATATTACGTTATATTATAAGGTATTTTCAATGAATCACTGCATATTACGTTATATTATAAGGTATTATCAAGGATACACAGCATATTACGTTATATTATAAGGTATTTTCAATGATACACTGCATATAACTTTATATTATAAGGTATTTTCAATGATAAACTGCATATTACTTTATATTATAAGGTATTTTCAATGATACACTGCATATTACGTTATATTATAAGGTATTTTCAATGAATCACTTCATATTACGTTATATTATAAGGTATTTTCAATGACAGACTGCATATTACATTACATTATAAGGTATTTTCAATGATAAACTGCATATTACTTTATATTATAAGGTATTTTCAATGATACACAGCATATTACGTTATATTATAAGGTATTGTCAAAGATACACTGCATATTACATTATTTTATGATGTATTTTCAATGACGCACTGCATATTACGTTATATTATAAGGTATGTTCAATGACAGACTGCATCTTACTATATATTATAAGATATTTTCAATGATACACTGCATATTACATTATATTATCAGGTATTTTCATGATACACAGTATATTACATTATTTTATGAGGTATGTTCAATGACAAACTGCACATAACGTTATATAATAAGGTATTTTAATGAATCACTGCATATTACGTTATATTATAAGGTATTTTCAATGATAGACTGCATATTACGTTATATTATAAGGTATTTTCAATGATACACTGCATATTACGTTATATTATAAGGTATTTTCAATGAATCACTTCATATTACGTTATATTATAAGGTATTTTCAATGAATCACTGCATATTACGTTATATTATAAGGTATTATCTCAAGGATACACAGCATATTACGTTATAATATAAGGTATTTTCAATGATAGCCTGCATATTACGTTATTTTATCAGGTATTTTCAATGAATCACTGCATACTACGTTATATTATAAGGTATTATCTATGATACACAGCTTATTACGTTATATTATAAGGTATTGTCAAAGATACACTGCATATTACATTACATTATAAGGTATTTTCAATGATTCACTGCATACCCAGATAGCACAAAGTCGTCTTAAATACGTCTTTTAGTCGCCTGCCGCAAGCTGTAAGTACGTCTTAAAGACGTACGTAAAGACTTTTTTTCGTCTTTTACTCGTCTTTAATTGGTCTTTGACAAATCTTTGTTACAAATGTTACGTCTTACAGACCGCTTTTATACGTCTTTTGCGCGACTTACAGACGTCTTTTTGTTTCTTAAAAAAGTCGTCTGAAAGATGTATTTTTAAGACCTCTTTTTGCCATCTTTTATACGTCTTTTAGGGTCTTTGATGCGTCTTTTATGCATCTTTTATACGTCTTTCAGACAGCTTTTCAGCATCTTTCGGGGATCTTGCAGGCGTCTTTATGCATCTTTTACACGTCTTTTTAGAGGTCTTTCAGGCATCTTTTAGAGCATTGATTATTACATAGTTAGGAATAAAAAAAAAAGAACGCTGAGAAACTACCGCGCTGACCCAACCGAACTGTTGGAAACAACATTAATATTTTCTGATGTTATGCGCTGACACAGTAGAATACTATCAAGTTTTTTTTTTTATTTAGAGGCCCTTTTTTACACAGTTTTTATTTACCGTGGGTTTCCGAGAACCACCCGAGCGACTACCAGTTTTATATCACTTGAGAAAAATCTCGGAGGTGACGGGGGAATCGAACCCGGGACCACGAGATCGTAGCCGCGGGCCTCATCCACTTGAGCCACTGCGACTATTCAAATTAACTTAATTTTCTAATTATTTCTTGTAGGGAAATAAAGGTTATGAATATTACGCGCAGCTTGTTCACTACACTTGCAGTTTATTAATACTATGAACAGTGTTCGTATTACACTTATTATTACTTGTAATTATATTTGTTCAGGTACAATAGGTTCTTAATACGTGTTTCAACAGTGGCGGTTAGACTCAGACTAAAAGGAAAAGACGCAAGAGGGCGCATTGATTCCAGAAACTTCCAACATTTCTGTGAAATGTTCAAGGATTATCAGTGTCTAATAGGCTTACAGAATAAATAAAATATAACAATTTGAAGATCAACTTAGCTTTTCACGGGAAAAACGTCAAAAATCGGTTTTTGTTTTTTTTAACAACGGCGTACCTCTCTTAAAAATCTGAAAGAAATCATGAACGACACTTATAATAATATGTCGGTACTGTAAAAATATAGAGGTGGTCAATTTAAAACTTCCCTGTAAAATCTGCATTTTTTTCGATTTTTTTGAGGTTTTTGCTAAAGATCTGTTCGAGCTGAAATTTCAATTTCGAGTAGATCGAAGTTTTATGAGGGCTCGAATATTCGAGCCGTTCGACTCATTTCTGACGTAAAAAAGACGCCTCCAAAAAGACGACTTTACAGATACGTGAAAGACGCCACTTTGAAGCCGTCTTTTTCACGGCAAAAATGAGACGAAAAAAAACCGTCTCCCCGCAGCCGTAAAAAAGACGCCTCCAAAAAGACGACTTTACAGATATGTAAAAGACGCCACTTTGAAGCCGTCTTGTTCACGGCAAAAATGAGACGAAAAAAAGACGTCTCCCCGCAGCCGTAAAAAAGACGCCTCCAAAAAGACGACTTTACAAATGTGTATAAGTCGTCTTTTTGAGACGTAAGACGTAAAGACGTAAAAAAGACTAAAGAAAGACGACTTAAAGTCGTACTGTGCTATCTGGGTATTACGTTATATTATAAGGTATTTTCAATGATACACTGCATATTACGTTATATTATAAGGTATTATCAATGATACACAGCATATTACGTTATATTATAAGGTATTGTCAAAGATACACTGCATATTACATTACATTATAAGATATTTTCAATGATAGTCTGCATATTACTTTATATTATAAGGTATTTTCAATGATACACTGCATATTACATTACATTATAAGGTATTTTCAATGATTCACTGCATATTACGTTATATTATAAGGTATGTTCAATGACAGACAGCATCTTACTATATATTATAAGATATTTTCAATGATAGACTGCATATTACGTTATATTATCAGGTATTTTCAATGATACACAGTATATTACATTATTTTATGAGGTATGTTCAATGACAAACTGCACATAACGTTATATAATAAGGTATTTTCAATGAATCACTGCATATTACGATATATTATAAGGTATTTTCAATGAATCACTGCATATTATATTATATTATACGGTATTTTCAATGATACACTGCATATTACGTTATATCATAAGGTATTTTCAATGGTACCCTGCATATTACGTTATATTATAAGGTATTGTCAAGGATACACAGCATATTACGTTATATTATGAGTTATTTTCAATGATACCCTGCATATTACGTTATTTTATCAGGTATTTTCAATGAATCACTGCATATTACGTTATATTATAAGGTATTATCAATGATACACAGCATATTACGTTATATTATAAGGTATTGTCAAAGATACACTGCATATTACATTACATTATAAGATATTTTCAATGATAGTCTGCATATTACGTTATATTATCAGGTATTTTCAATGATACACTGCATATAACTTTATATTATAAGGTATTTTCAATGATAGACTGCATATTACGTTATATTATAAGGTATTTTCAATGATTCACTGCATATTACGTTATATTATAAGGTATTTTCAATGATACAATGCATATTACGTTATATTATCAGGTATTTTCAATGATACACTGCATATAACTTTATATTATAAGGTATTTTCAATGATAGACTGCATATTATGTTATATTATAAGGTATTTTCAATGATTCACTGCATATTACGTTATATTATAAGGTATTTTCAATGATACAATGCATATTACGTTATATTATAAGGTATTGTCAAAGATACACTGCATATTACATTATTTTATGAGGTATGTTCAATGACAAACTGCACATAACGTTATATAATAAGGTATTTTAATGAATCACTGCATATTACGTTATATTATAAGGTATTTTCAATGATACACTGCATATTACGTTATATAATAAGGTATTTTCAATGATACACTGCATATTACGTTATATAATAAGGTATTTTCAATAAATCACTGCATATTACGTTATATTATAAGGTAGTTTGAATGACAGACTACATATTACTATATATTATAAGATATTTCCAATGATAGACTGCATATTACATTACATTATAAGGTATTTTCAATGATAAACTGCATATTACTTTATATTATAAGGTATTTTCAATTAATCACTGCATATTACGTTATATTATAAGGTATTATCAATGATACACTGCATATTACGTTATATTATAAGGTATTTTCAATGATACCCTGCATATTACGTTATATTATAAGGTAATGTCAATGACAAACTGCACATAACGTTATATAATAAGGTATTTTCAATGAATCACTGCATATTACGTTATATTATAAGGTATTTTCAATGATAGACTGCATATTACGTTATATTATCAGGTATTTTCAATGATAGACTGCATATTACATTATTTTATGAGGTATGTTCAATGACAAACTGCACATAACGTTATATAATAAGGTATTTTCAATGAATCACTGCATATTACGTTATATTATAAGGTATTTTCAATGAATCACTGCATATTACGTTATATTATAAGGTATTTTCAATAATAGACTGCATATTACGTTATATTATCAGGTATTTTCAATGATACACAGCATCCCAATCAGCACAGAGACAGCTCAAAGAGAGCTCAAAGCTGTCTGCCGCAAGACATTCAGACGTCCGAAAGCCGTCGGCGAATGTCTCCGGAGCGTCTCTGGAAGGGCTCCGGAAGGTCGTTTGTTACAAATCTGTCTGTCTTAAAGTCGTCTTTAGAATGACTGTTGGTCGTTTTTCAGTCATTGTAGAGACGTATTTTTTACATCTCACAGGCCTCCAAAGGCATGTTTCAGACATCTTTCACGACTTTGTCGGGCGTCGATAGACAGCTTTTAGACATCTTTCAAAGACATCTGAAAGTTACCTTGTAAAGACATCTTTTAAAAAAAAGTTATAACAAAAATTAGAAACTATCCATATACATATACTTTTCTCTATGCAATGCTTGAGGAAATATTCCAATTTGTCTTCGAAAAGACCTTATTACAATTCAGAAATTTCTATGCAGTTGGCGGGATTCGAACTCGGGATGACCGTTTACTTGATGATGTGCTTCCTCGCTGAGCCATGCGAACCTTGTTACGTTTATTACTTTTTATTCTTATAAAAGTTCAAATCATATGAAATCATATAATTAAAAGAGATAAACTTCTATTAAAAAATTAAATGACACGCACGAATTCAAAGTAAATTAAAAGTAAACATTTTACTTCCAATATATTGAATAAAGATTTATTTTATATTTGAAACCAATATTTCATTCGTAATATGAAAGTTGTATGTCTTCCATATTCTGGAACAAATATTTTTCCATGATAAACATAAAGTATTCCCTGCATATTTAAAAAAAAAATATTTTTTTCATAATATGAAATAAATATTATCTGTATATTAGGAAAAAATATTCTTTTTCTAATATTAAATAAAGATTCACTTTATAATGAGAAAAAATGTTTTTTTCATAATACGAAATAACAATAAATAAATATTATCTGTACATAAGGAAAAAAATATTCGATTTCTAATATTAAATAAAGATTCATTTTATAATTAGAAAAAAATATTTTTTTCATAATATGAAATAAATATTATCTGTATATCAGGAAATACATATTCCACTTCTAATATTAAATAAAGATTCATTTTAAATATAAATATTATCATATAAATATATAATGTTTTGAAAATTAATTTTTTTATCATTCTAAGAAATAGCAAAATTAAAAACCAGTATATTTTAGCCATTGTACTAAAAGACAGCTACCTTCAGCCGCAAAAACAACGTCTCCGGAAAAACGTCTCTCAGTCGGCTTAACGATATCTTTTATGGAGACGTTGTTTTTACGACTGAAATGAGACGGCTCAAAGACAGCTACCTTCAGCCGCAAAAACAACGTCTCCGGAAAAACGTCTCTCAGTCGGCTTAAAGATATCTTTTATGGAGACGTTGTTTTTACGACTGAAATGAGACAGCTAAAAGACGTTCAACCTCTGCCGTGAAAACGACGTCTCCATAAAGATATCTTTAAGCCGACTCAAAGACGTATCTTTGGGACATAAGACGTTCAGACGGGAAAACGCCGTGTAAGAGACAGCTTTGAGACGACGTGTGCTGATTGGGATATTACATTATTTTATGAGGTATGTTCAATGACAAACTGCACATAACGTTATATAATAAGGTATTTTCAATGAATCACTGCATATTACGATATATTATAAGGTATTTCCAATGAATCACTGCATATTACGTTATATTATAAGGTATTTTCAATGATACACTGCATATTACGTTATATTATAAGGTATTTTCAATGATACACTGCATATTACGTTATATTATAAGGTATTGTCAATGATACACTGCATATTACATTATTTTATAAGGTATTTTCAATGATACACTGCATATTACATTACATTATAAGGTATTTTCAATGATAGACTGCATATTACGTTATATTATAAGGTATTTTCAATTATTCACTGCATATTACGTTATATTATAAGGTATTTTCAATGATACACTGCATATTACGTTATATTATAAGGTATTTTCAATGATTCACTGCATATTACGTTATATTATATGGTATTTTCAATGATATACATCATATTACGTTATATTACAAAGTATTTTCAATGATACCCTGCATATTACGTTATATTATAAGGTAATTTCAATGGTACACTGCATATTACATTACATTATAAGGTATTTTCAATGATAGACTGCATATTACGTTATATTATAAGGTATTTTCAATTATTCACTGCATATTACGTTATATTATAAGGTATTTTCAATGATACACTGCATATTACGTTATATTATAAGGTATTTTCAATGATTCACTGCATATTACGTTATATTATATGGTATTTTCAATGATACACAGCATATTAGGTTATATTATAAAGTATTTTCCATGATATACATCATATTACGTTATATTACAAAGTATTTTCAATGATACCCTGCATATTACGTTATATTATAAGGTAATTTCAATGGTACACTGCATATTACATTACATTATAAGGTATTTTCAATGATAGACTGCATATTACGTTATATTATAAGGTATTTTCAATTATTCACTGCATATTACGTTATATTATAAGGTATTTTCAATGATACACTGCATATTACGTTATATTATAAGGTATTTTCAATGATTCACTGCATATTACGTTATATTATATGGTATTTTCAATGATATACATCATATTACGTTATATTACAAAGTATTTTCAATGATACCCTGCATATTACATTACATTATAAGGTATTTTCAATGATAGACTGCATATTACGTTATATTATAAGGTATTTTCAATTATTCACTGCATATTACGTTATATTATAAGGTATTTTCAATGATACACTGCATATTACGTTATATTATAAGGTATTTTCAATGATACACTGCATATTACGTTATATTATATGGTATTTTCAATGATATACATCATATTACGTTATATTACAAAGTATTTTCAATGATACCCTGCATATTACGTTATATTATAAGGTAATTTCAATGGTACACTGCATATTACATTACATTATAAGGTATTTTCAATGATAGACTGCATATTACGTTATATTATAAGGTATTTTCAATTATTCACTGCATATTACGTTATATTATAAGGTATTTTCAATGATACACTGCATATTACGTTATATTATAAGGTATTTTCAATGATTCACTGCATATTACGTTATATTATATGGTATTTTCAATGATACACAGCATATTAGGTTATATTATAAAGTATTTTCCATGATACACTGCATATTACATTATTTTATAAGGTATTTTCAATGAACGAACTGCATATTACGTTATATTATAAGGTATTTTCAATGATACACTGCATATTACATTACATTATAAGGTATTTTCAATGATATACATCATATTACATTATATTATAAGGTATTTTCAATGATGCACTGCATATTACATTATATTATAAGGTATTTTCAATGATATACATCATATTACGTTATATTATAAAGAACTTTCAATGATACACTGCATATTTCGTTATATTATAAGGTAATTTCAATGATATACATCATATGACATTATATTATAAGGTAATTTCAATGATACACTGCATATTACGTTATATTATAAGGTATTTTCAATGATTAACTGCCCAGTCAACCAGACCTGCTTCGAGCCGATATCGATCATAGCCTGCAATCATACGATGCGAGCAGATGGCGGGCATTATGGCGTCAGATCGACACTCGAAGCCGAGTATGCCCTCTATCTGCTCTAAATTGGACAGCACACCGTGCCAGCAGATACAATGACAAATGCGGAAGTAGAAGTATTAGCGTTTGACGGCAGGGTGTGCTCGCCACAACCTGAGGGCAGAATGCGGGCAGATGGAAGGCACACCGTGCCTTCGTTATAGAGGGCAGGTCGGTCGCACTAATGTGGTGGATGTCGTTATAGAGAGCAGGTCGATGGTGATAATGCACAGACTTGTGATTGTCACATCGGTCGATGTCACCACATCCACCGATGTGTTACATTAGTGTTAAGTTAGCATTAGAGATCTTATACATGGCCTCGCGCGTGTACCTCGCGCATAGCGGTCGGCGACGCGCGAGGCCGAAGGCATTACGTGTCGCGCCCTAGCGATCCCTACCTTTGCGTCCTCGCTTATCACTCCCACTATAGAACCATCCCCACTCTGCGGCCGATCTAGATCGAAGGACCTCAGAGCGGCTCATTAATTAACCACTTCGGTTCCTGACTCCAGCGAGACTTCTTCTCCTGGTAGCTCTCTTGCGTTACTATACCGAGCGTTACTAGTTCCCATCATTTCCTAAATCACGCGTACTTAAATCCGTTAGCATAGGTTATATTTAGTTAAGTTAGTATTAGACATAATCTTGTTCCTTACTCACATATATATATATATATCATCATACCAGAGTCTATATTCAATTATATTTCCATTCCCTAACGTTGCGTGTCATACCAATACACACCACCAGTAATACTAGTTATAGCATTCGACCTACGTATTCACCACTGCATGTCCGAAGCCTACCAGGGCTCGATGCGTTCTCCGAGATCCACCGGAATACGTAGCTCGGCACTACTAATCATTATCTCGATTTCCTGGTGATTGGTATCACATGCCGCGTCGCGCCGGACGACGATATCAGCTGCGGAAAGCGTTCGCGAACCAGGCTGAACACCTCGTCCCATATTGGACCGACCTGCTGGGCGTACACACGGTGCCAACCATCGTGTCCAACACCCCATTTACCGGGAAGGTACGAGTTCTATCCGAGACTACTTGGAGGGCTCCCACTCCCCTGACTCTACCTCCGGTTACCGCGTACGACGGAAGCCTGAGGAAGTTGGCCGCGAGGAAACAGCTCTACGCCGGTATTGACGGCAACTCGGTGTACAACCCTCCGGTAGTAAATACAACGGAGCGTAAATCGGGGGATTAGGCGTCGTGATCCCGAGTCAGACGACGGACGAGCTTGCCGCGTGGACTCAAAGGTTGAGTCATAATTGTCAACCGTCCCTAGACCGCGTAATAATCGATCACCGGATCGAAATCAACCGCGGGACGTAACAATTTGGTGGCAGCGGTGGGATAGCTTCAACCGTCACGATGCCGAACAATCCTGCTGAAAACACGCGATCGAAGAAATCGGGGGCTGACACCGCAGAATTGTCCGCCGACGAACTCTCGCTCTTGCAAAATCAATTGAGAAACAAAGAACTCCGACTTCGCGAGGAAACTTCGCGACTAGAAGCCAATCAAGCCGCCTTTAAGCAACAGTGCGACGACGCGCAAGCCGATATCGAACGAGAAAAGGCTAGAATCATGCAGAGATCACGCGAAATGTCAACTCATAGTTCGGATTCCGAACGCGACGCGTTGCTCAAAGAAAACGATAGCCTGCGTAAAGAAATTCTCGCCGCGAGAAATAATATACCGATATCCGCGACGCCGCGTCATTCACGAAATCACGCAGAAGACATCGAACCAATTCCGCGACAAACCCCGCGCGTAGCTGCCTCATATGGAGGTTCGGGATCACATCTACTACCGGGCGATTTGGAGCAAGAAAGCGCGCGGTACACTATCAAAGCCGCAATCGATTCCGTACCCATCTTCGATGGGGAAAATATTACGGTCCTCCAGTTTACTCGAGCCTGCCAGCGTGCCCGTGACATTGTCCCCGCGCAGACGGAACGCACGCTCGTGAAGCTAATCGTAAGCAAGTTGCGCGGAGGAGCTTACGCAGCCGTTGAAGACAAACATTTCGATTCAGTAGCCGGACTCTGTAATCGTTTAAAAGATGTCCTAGGACCTCATCATACCGTAGAACACTATCAGGGTGAAATGTCCAACATCTATATGAAAAAGAACGAACACATATTGAAATATATAAGTCGCGTCAAGGATCTACGTGTCGCGATTATAGAGTGTGATAGAGAGAGAGCGAACATGGATAGCATTGATAAACTAACAAAAGAAAGTTTCCTTCGCGGCCTCGCGACTAACCTCCGAACGGAAGTACGTCATGTACGTCACGAACCCTTGCATAAAGTTTATGACGAAGCTGTCTACTGTTATAAGGAACTTGAGCTTGACCAGACAAGATACGAACGTGACGATAAACAGGTTCGATTTCCGCGTTCCGATTATCAAAATAGCTTCCGGAATGAATCGCGATACGCCAGGTCGTCGTCTCCGTCTCAAATGAATAACAGATGCGACTCCCGGTATGCCAGATCGCCGTCTCCATTTCAAATAAACACTAGATATGACCCCCGGTACGACCAAACACGAGACAGTAACAGATACGAGCCACGCCAGACAGACACCTCATATCAACCGCGCGGCCTAAACAACTTCGTATCACAGGATGATAGATATACTGGATCCCTCAATAACAAACCTCGCGGTGATAGGTATACCGATAACCAAGCGCTGTCCATATATCGCGATACAGCTCGTTCCCCACCTGCCAGGAACGATAACTTTTTCGGACAGAACCGCGACTCTCACACCCCGTCGCAAAGACCGTATACGCCGCCACAGCGTCGCGAAGTTAATACAGCAACCCCCCGCTCTCTCACTAAACACTGCAACTACTGCAAGACACCGGGTCACGACATACACGAGTGTCGAAAACGCGAATATAACAATAAAATGCGCAATCAACAGGCGGGAAACGGCTCAACCCTCCCGTCAACACCGAATCACCGACGGGAGGAGACAAGCCTCAAGTCAGTCAGGGCCATCGCGACCGGAACGAAGTCGGAGGAGAACGACGAGTCTCCCGAATAACCTTTCGGCCCGACACCACTGTACCTCATATTATAATCGCAATTCCTGAATTGCTTAAGGCCGTACAAATGATGGTGGATACCGGAGCCGAGCTGAACTTAATCAAGGCCTCCCATCTCAGGCCCGACGTGTTGATAGATACGGGAAACAAAACCAGCATCTCCGGGATCACCGCTGAAACCGTCTCAACCCTCGGGTCCACTAAGCTGACGCTCGCGTGCGCCGCCGTCGAGTTCCAGGTAGTCCCGGACTCATTCCCAATTCCATCCGACGGAATTCTAGGCTCTGCGTTCTTTTCTAATGGCGCAGAGATCTCATATCTCAAACGGTGCATGACATGGCGAGGGAACGAGTTCCCTTTCGTTTCAATAGAACGCCTGATTCTTAAACCACGCACCTCTACGTACGTAGCAGTTAGCGCTACCGGGTCGGAATGTGGCTACATACCGAAGTGTGAAATCGCGCCAGGGGTCCTGATACCCCATTGTTTAGCAAAAATCTCCGGCGGTAAGGCATTGATACAATGCGTAAATACGTCTTCCGAAACCGTTGACCTTCCTATGCCGTTCATGGAGCTAGAGGAGGTGGAAAGGGTCGTGAATCCTTCAGAGCCGGAAACTAAACTTACTATCTCCAATTCAAGTTCTACTACTTCAAGTTCTAAATCCAGCCCCAAGTCTTTCGGGGACCGTAAATCAATATCTTCAATTTCTAATTCACGCTCTCTTGCCTCGCGGTGTGAAGAGATCATGGGTATAATCAGCACCGATCATCTCAGCGAGGAAGAGAGACAGCATGTTCACGAAACCGTCGCTGAACATTCGGATCTTTTCCACCTCCCTGGCGACTGCCTGGGTAAAACAAATAAGGTGGAACACCGAATTCTAACGACCGACGAGATGCCGATACATGTTAAGCAATATCGCTACCCGCCAATCCACAAGAACGAAGTCAATCGTCAAATGAAGGAGTTATTAGAACAAAATATTGTTTCTCCGTCGAGCTCGCCTTTCAATAGCCCCTTGTGGATTGTGCCCAAAAAATCGGATGAGCATGGAAATAAAAAATGGCGCATGGTCATCGATTTCCGTGCTCTGAACGAGAAAACCGTTCCGGACGCGTATCCTCTGCCGAGCATATTGGAAATACTCGACCAACTCGGCAGCGCGAAATATTTTAGCGTTTTTGATCTCGCGAATGGTTTCCACCAAATTGGTATGCACAAAGACGACGCCGCGAAAACCGCCTTTTCGACCCCATATGGTCATTATGAGTATAAGCGCATGCCATTTGGCCTACGAAATGCTCCCGCAACGTTCCAGCGATTAATGGACAACATTCTTTCAGGCCTTCAGGGCACAGAACTCTTCGTCTATTTAGACGATATCGTTATATATTCACGCAGTCTCGCGGAACATCGCGCGAAGTTCAACAAACTCGCTTGGAGGTTGCGAGACGCAAACCTAAAACTACAACCGTCTAAATGCAGATTTCTACATCGCGAAGTCGCATACCTCGGCCATATCATTGGCGAGGACGGCGTTCGTCCATGTCCTAAAAAAAATAGAGGCAGTCCGCGATTTTCCCAGGCCGCGTAACATTAAAGGTGTTCGTGAATTCCTTGGCTTGGCAGGTTATTACAGGCGATTTATAGGAAAATTTTCCCAAATTTCAAAACCACTTACCATCCTTCTTAAAAAGGATACCAAATTCGAATGGAAGCGGGACCAAGAGATAGCTTTCTGCACGCTTCGCGAAATATTGACAACGGAACCTTTACTTCAGTACCCAGATTTCGCGAAAGAATTCAATATCACAACCGATGCCTCGGGATATGCTATTGGCGGGATACTCAGTCAAGATGAACCAGGGAAAGACCGACCGATAGCGTACGCATCCAGATTGCTCCATGGCGCGGAATTGAACTATTCAACGATTGAGAAAGAATGCTTGGCAATAATCTACTGCGTTCAACATTTCCGCCCGTACATTTACGGACACAAATTCAATCTAATCACCGATCATCAGCCATTAGTATGGATGAATTCGGTCAAAGATCCTACGTCAAGGCTCCTCCGGTGGAGATTAAAATTGGCCGAATTCGATTACAAAATAACGTACAAGACAGGTAAAACAAATCTAAACGCAGACGCACTCTCCCGGAATCCTGTCCAAACGTTACCAATTTCCTCTGACTCCGACCCATTCGCCATCTTTTACGACCCTACGGAGACGACGCTATCTTACACCACTTCCCAACACGCCAACCCGCCAACAGTCACACAGCAACGTTCCCCCTCCCCAGGACCAGTTCCCACTAAATGTCCCTCGTACTTTAGTCTATCACCATCAAGTCCACCTAGATGCCCATCACCGACTTCCATACGGTCACCAACGCATTCCTCCCCCCCCGGGACGGTCGCCGCCGCGATCACCTACTCCCAAACGGTCGCCATCGCGCCTTCATCGAAGCTCCTCCTCCTCGAGACGGTCGCCACCGCGCGCTCCGATTCTCGAGCAGCCACCATCGCGCCCTCCCTCTCCAGTACCTCTTTTCTCTCCGGGCCCCTCCTACTCCAGCCCATTGCAGGCTAGCCCAACTATTCCTACAGGGAGACCTCCATTATCCCCCGAATCTCCTGCTACTTCACTTTCAGAATTTGAGCCAATTACCACTACCCCATTAACGCAAAACAGACGTACATTGATTCACACTCGAGACAGGCTCATCATGAGGAGCGATAATCTCGTCATATTCATGACAGCAAACATGCAACCCCTTGATACCGGGGCAGTAGACTTACTAACTTCAAATAAAATACCTCCCCTATCGAACATCTCAATCTGCCGATCCAAAGTAATCGATTCCGGAAACCGGAAGATCATCATACTTCCCGTGAAGTCCTCTCAACTCCATACAGCTCCATACGAAGACGTCCTGGACTCCCTGAGATCCTTACTCGACGTGACGACAGAGCTCCAACTTAATTCATTTAGCATCTCGAGAACGTACGTTGATGATGTATCCTGGCCAGACATACAGGAAATTTTAATCAATTTATTTTCCACAACGCAAACACAAATCTTCGTTTGCTCTCACGAAGTCACCATTCCCCCTCCAGAACAACGGACAGATATTATTATTGAAAATCATTGTTCAGCCTTTGCCGGGCATAAAGGAATCACTAAGACCCACAGGAGAATACGTGAAAGATACTTTTGGCCTACATTGAAAAAAGAAGTCCAAGAATTCGTAAACTCTTGCCGATCTTGCCAAACCAAAAAACTAACTCGAGTCAAGACCAGACAACCAATGGTCATCACAGATACCCCGGGAAGAGCCTTTGACAAAGTTTCAATGGACATCGTAGGACCTTTGCCCGTTTCGCCGAACGGATTCGTGTACATCTTAACCATTCAAGATTTATTGACCAAGTATTCTCTTGCGATTCCGTTGAAATCATCTACAGCAGTAAGCATAGCCGATGCTTTCATACAAAATTTCATTTGCCGATTCGGTGCCCCTAAGGCAATCCTTACAGACCAAGGAGCCAATTTTCTGAGCTCTTTAATGAAAACCGTGGCAAAAAGGTTTAAAATAACTCAATTCAAAACAACTGCCTTCCGACCGCAGAGCAACGGTTCCATCGAACGGTCACACCATGTGTTAACTGAGTACTTAAAGCAATATATACAAAAAGGCAACTGGGACGAATGGCATTAGCCATGTTTTCATATAATACAAGCGTGCACGAAGGTACTCTTTTCACCCCGCATGAGTTAATATTTGGAACTCTAGCTCGTACGCCTTCCGC
This sequence comes from Lasioglossum lativentre, assembly GCA_916610255.1. Lineage (NCBI taxonomy): Eukaryota > Metazoa > Arthropoda > Insecta > Hymenoptera > Halictidae > Lasioglossum > Lasioglossum lativentre. The sequence goes on along the minus strand of OU744364.1, from coordinate 22,501,323 downwards.
GAATGCTCAATTCAACAACGTAACGAATGAAACGTATAACAGTTACCTCGAAACCCTCCAGGACAAAATTCACGGTACCATCGATAAAGCTAGGGAGAATCTAGGACTAGCAAAGCAAAAATCAAAATCATACTACGACAGGAAGGTCAACAATCAATCTTTTACCGCGGGAGACGAGGTATATCTCCTCAAGGAACCTCGCAAAAACAAATTTGACGACGAGTACACGGGCCCCTTTCGCATCATAGAATGTCTAAGCGATAAGAATGTAAAACTAGCTTATAAAGGAGGATCGCGTATCGTGCATAGCAACAAGATTAAGCATGCGAAGCAACACAGACAGTTCACAATACGCACAACAATATACCACTCCCCCCCCCCTAGCCCCAAAGGTGATTCGCAAGATAACAACCGCGATAACGAACGGTATAAACCCGCGCGAGTGCCCCGGTCCCGACAGTCAAGCGACACCATGCACGCGACAACATTCTTCATCCTCGCCATCACCCAAGTGGCATCCGGCCTCATCGGTTACGATTGCGGAGGGTCAACGTTGAACGTGACAACGTTCTCAACAGTGGATGAACCACGGTGCGACGCGATCGACACCTCCCCGATTAACGAAGAAACCGAAATTCAGCTTTTACAGCTGACAGAATTCAAGGACACACCCACAATACAATGTCGAGTAGAAGTAGACCGAACAATATATTACTGCGGGATGCATTCGCATGTATCGATCGTACAAAACGGACGACAGCAATACATACTAAACACTCCAAAGGACATCTGCCTCCAAATGCAAAACTCCGGAATATTATACCTGCCACCCGCCACCCAGATCACTGGACTCGAACGCAATGCCACAACGTCGCGCAGCATCACACTCGCTGGCAAAGTCCAACAGGACGGAACCTGCAACGGAGCGACCTATAGCGATCCATTTGGAACATGGTCTAGCGTGGTTGTCCAGGCCGTGATAAGGATCACACTCAAGAACCCCCATGCCGCAATTAAACTCTCGGCCAACGAAATTTACCTACCGTCTGGTCAGCACTGCAGCCTACAGCAAGAAACTTGCCTGGATTCCGAAGACGGCTTTACCTTCTGGACAAGCCTCCCTACCGACCATTGCAGATTCAACAGGTATAATGTCCTCTTTGATGGGAAAGCCATCCGGACTCGAACCGAGGAATCACATACGGCCACCATATACACCGTGACGTCAGGAAACACAGCGTTCGCCCTGACTTCTACCGGCAGAACCTCCATTTGCGGTTACACGCTAATTAAAACGGAGCACCCCAAACTCCTAATCCTGGAAACCCAAACGGAGGGAAAATTTAAAACACAAGAAGAAATCCAAATTAACAATCTGGACATCTTCACCTACACCAACACCAAGTTCGTCTTCCTGGAGAAACACATCAAAACCCAGATAATGTCCATGTACCGCGATATCATGCAGCAAAAATGCCATATGGAACGGCAAATATTGCGAAACGCTCTCGCCATAATTCATAACGAGCCAGCCGATGTCGCTGCGCTATTAACGAAGGAGCCAGGGCACATGGCAATCCAAGCCGGTGAAGTGATTCATATCATCAGATGCATTCCAGTCAATTGTGCACTACGAAAAACCGAGGCCTGCTATGACGAGCTCCCGGTGACCTACCGCAACACATCGTATTTCCTCACGCCGAGGAACCACATCCTGGTCAAGACAGGAACCAAGATGGGCTGTAACGAGCTAATACCGCCTACTTATAAACTACAGGCGACTTGGTATAAAATGCTACCACGCCCAGTGGAAAGTATGCCGCCACCCCCGATCCAGTCACTCACCAAGGCCACCTGGAAATACATCGACCCCAAAAACCTGGCCAACGGAGGAATTTACTCACCAGAGGATATCTCCAAGCTAAACGAGAGAATCATGTTCCCGATAGAGAAGACCGCAGTAATAAACTCAATGGCCCAAGGAGCATCGGGCCACTCATATGCGGAGGACTCTGTGTCAATGTTTAACCTCCTCGACGAAAAAACACTAGAAAAGATAGCTGACAGCACGGGGAAGAGAATCTGGGAAGGATTCACTGATTTCGGCACGGTTATAGCAGGGGTCATAGGCATCTACATGGCTCTAAGATTTATCAAACTTGCGGTGAACACCATACTTAACGGACTCGCACTCCACAACGCATTTGGATGTGGAATACAGCTATTGGCAGCCACATGGAGCGGGCTGACACACTTCTGCTTATTCCTCAAAATGAAGAACTCCCCAAGTGACCCCCCAAGTGACTCCCCAAGTGACCCCCCAGTGAGCCCCCTCGAGTGCGTCGCGTCCACGAGTTCAGACAATAAAACGCAAAACAAAGACAGCAAAAGACTGAGTGACATAGTTATAAGTAATCCGCCTAAATTCGTAAGTTACCGTAAGACATTATATACAAGCGATGATGAGAAATGAAGAATGTGCATGATACGGAAAAATGATTTCCTGTACAAATCATTTTTCTCCGTGGATGGGAGGTGTCACATCGGTCGATGTCACCACATCCACCGATGTGTTACATTAGTGTTAAGTTAGCATTAGAGATCTTATACATGGCCTCGCGCGTGTACCTCGCGCATAGCGGTCGGCGACGCGCGAGGCCGAAGGCATTACGTGTCGCGCCCTAGCGATCCCTACCTTTGCGTCCTCGCTTATCACTCCCACTATAGAACCATCCCCACTCTGCGGCCGATCTAGATCGAAGGACCTCAGAGCGGCTCATTAATTAACCACTTCGGTTCCTGACTCCAGCGAGACTTCTTCTCCTGGTAGCTCTCTTGCGTTACTATACCGAGCGTTACTAGTTCCCATCATTTCCTAAATCACGCGTACTTAAATCCGTTAGCATAGGTTATATTTAGTTAAGTTAGTATTAGACATAATCTTGTTCCTTACTCACATATATATATATATATATCATCATACCAGAGTCTATATTCAATTATATTTCCATTCCCTAACGTTGCGTGTCATACCAATACACACCACCAGTAATACTAGTTATAGCATTCGACCTACGTATTCACCACTGCATGTCCGAAGCCTACCAGGGCTCGATGCGTTCTCCGAGATCCACCGGAATACGTAGCTCGGCACTACTAATCATTATCTCGATTTCCTGGTGATTGGTATCACATGCCGCGTCGCGCCGGACGACGATATCAGCTGCGGAAAGCGTTCGCGAACCAGGCTGAACACCTCGTCCCATATTGGACCGACCTGCTGGGCGTACACACGGTGCCAACCATCGTGTCCAACACCCCATTTACCGGGAAGGTACGAGTTCTATCCGAGACTACTTGGAGGGCTCCCACTCCCCTGACTCTACCTCCGGTTACCGCGTACGACGAAAGCTGAGGAAGTTGGCCGCGAGGAAACAGCTCTACGCCGGTATTGACGGCAACTCGGTGTACAACCCTCCGGTAGTAAATACAACGGAGCGTAAATCGGGGGATTAGGCGTCGTGATCCCGAGTCAGACGACGGACGAGCTTGCCGCGTGGACTCAAAGGTTGAGTCATAATTGTCAACCGTCCCTAAACCGCGTAATAATCGATCACCGGATCGAAATCAACCGCGGGACGTAACATGATTAAAGTGGCGGATGTCGATATTGTCGATCATGTAGATTATTTTGCCGGTAATGTGAATTTCTATTGTATAAATGTATATCAGTTTTCCTTTTTACCGACAAAATTAATATTGACTCTTGGACAAATGGTAAATATTCATTCGTTTGTTAATCGTGTCTAACCAACGAATTTCTTTTGTCAAACAGTGCGAAGTAAAAGAACTCCAACTGTTGCATTTGTAAATACATAAATTATCTGAATTCATTAATGTTTAATAACGCAACAATTTAAACTTTTATATTTTTATTGGGAATAAGTTGTAGAGATTATCCCGATGAAAATGAGTCTAAACACATCATTTGGACTATCAATAATAATTGTTCGATTACACTGGAGTTTCGACTCATTTTCATCAGGAAAAGCATCTCAATTTACCCGTAATAATTTTATGGAGGTATATTGAAAAATAAAGTTTATTCGAGCGTGATTCTTAAAAATTATGGGAAGATTTATTTTAATTGTAAAACATACTAACTACAAAAAGAACATTACACATTTATAACACATTTATTTTCATTTTACACATTACTACTAAAAGTTTTTTTTTTTTTTTTTTTTAAAGAGGAGGGGAATGCCTTTACGCACACCAGGCCTAAAGATGACAGTCAGCCGGGTAGTGTGGGGCTCCCTCCCCGACTGGAAAAAGGCCGGAGAGAATACCCACTAAACCCCTCCTCCTCCTAGGGCCAGTGCAGAGATATTGTGCAAAGACAGAACCGATGTTAAAATCTTCGCTCATGCGCGTGAAAAGAGCACAATATCTCTGCACTGCCTAGGGTTCCGGGGCACTGCTTACGTTGTTTCTTCTTGTATGACTGCCTGGTCCTCTTGTAGCTCTTCCCGCCAATATGACCGTGGGCTGGCGACCGTCGTTACGGGATGTTGCCGACGCCTCTGCTTCATCGCCTTCAGTGCAGCTCGCATTATATCTTCGAATTCGCGGCGAGAGGGCTGGCGAAATTTATCATTCTTGATTGCTGCTTCTGTAACATTAATTTAAACCAAGATTATTTCAATAATCATTAATATTAATGGAATAAATTAATAATGAGTAATAATGCTTACCAAAAATGGCCTGAACAATTTTTTTTCTGTACAGTGGTAGGGTCCGATCTGTACCAAACCACGTGTAGGTGGATCCGAGACTATCGTGGAATATTTCTTTAAAAGAGACATTTACTGCCTCTTTTAAAGAATACCCTCCGATAGTCACCAGATATGCAACCTAAAAAATAAACATTATTTTTTATATTAATACATGTATATATATTTACATGCCTCAATTAGATATACTTACTACATTGTGGTAGTCCCCTTCAGGACATTTGTCGAAGTTCTCTACCTCTTCTGCCGTGTTGAGAGGTAGGATATCTGGTCGTTGGCCACATCTTTGAACATCTAGTATTGCACAGATGCGGCTGTTATAGGGACAACGAAAAATTAATCAATTAAACATCTTGTTAACACAAGTGATTTTAAAAAATTTTAGGGATGTTATATTTACTTCGTCCTGTCTTTTAACGATGCCACCTCTTCATATAAGTTTTGCAACATCATAGTGTTGTTATTCATGCTAAAACAAATATAAACATTACACCATTTACTATAAAATTTAATTATTTTAGTAAAAGAAAAACATACCTTTGTGACAACCCGTTGATTTTCACGTTCATCCTTAAACAAATATAAACATTACCATTTGCTATAAGATTTAATTATAATTATTACTTTATTTGAAGAAAAGCGTGAAAGTTACCTTTCCAATAGCTGGTAAAGATCATCTCGTCCAGGACCTGGGGATGAAACATTTGTTGTAAGTATATTTGTGCAGGTTTCTATTGTTGGAGAGAGGTGTGTGGGAGAGCGGTGTGCGGAAGTGGTGAGTGTGTCTATTATAACGTAAGAATGTTCGAGGAAATTGGCAGGAGAGGGTACAAAATTGGTTGGCGATGAAATACTCCCTGCATCTGATTCCATTGACACTTCTAGCGCATCGCGTAACGCTAGAAGGTCATCGGAATCTTTAAATATCTTCATCCTCGGTCTTTCCTCCTCCGACGAAGTGGTGATATACTTCTTTGGTTTCCGGACGATCCTCTTTGGTCGTTGTTCCTCCTGAAATGTATGAAACCTATTGTTAATTTCAGCGTACATATCTCAAAAGAATTAGGAGATCACCTCAACGAAGCCGCAGAATTGCGACAAGTTCAAATTGTCCGAGTTGTCGTAATTTTTTGGCTTCGTTGAGGTGATCTACTAATTCTTTTGAGGAGGGTACTATACCGAGTCACATCCGAAACAAATAGTACATTCTTTAGGCCCGCTGTACGCATCAGGTTTCGAGAAGAAATTATTCAAATATACAATGACTTCCATTAATATTCGGACAATCTTTAAGAAACAATAACTTTTTAAATATTGAACCATACGACTTCAACTTTTTTGAGAAGTTAAAACAATTAGTTTACTACATGATATGAAAAAAATTGTTTCAAACTTTGCAATTGGTTAGAATTATAGAGAAATTTCGAAAAGTTGCATTTTACAACTTTTTTATGTGGCCTACATTGACAATTTATAAAATACGTTTTCTACATCTGTGTCAATTATGTGCATTGTTAGGCTGTGTCCAGGTGAGGCGTTTTACGCGTGATTCCGGTCGAGCGTTTGGAATTGTGTGCAGCAAAACGCACGATTGCATTTGGACGGAACATAAAAATCACTAAATAGTATCTCACAATGGCGCGATTGCAAACGCTCGGCTTGAATGTCGGAAAAAACGACAGGAATTGAACGATGTAAAAATCCTACGATTTATTTCACTTAGAGACGGAAAATCGTGAAAAAAAGCAATTTTTGCCATCTTTATACGATTGTAGCTCATTGTTATGTTCGCCGATTTTAATTAAATTTTCAGAATATGTATAATTGACACAAATCTACGAAACGTATTTTAACAATTTTCTTGTCCGTAATTGCAAACAATTACAATTTTGGCCAAAAATTTTTTAATCTTATGTAACAAACTAGTTGTAATTTCTCGACATAATCCAAGTCGTATGGTCCAATATTTAAAAAGTTATGCGTTTTTTAAGACTAAAAGGGTATACAATTTTTTCAACTATTTTACATTAATGTAATATAGTAAAATGAAACTTACTTGATCCATGGTCACTATGTTCCTTATTAATAAGTGAAGCACTGGAACACTTTTACTGTAATTATGTTTATTAAATTTTATTAAATGTTAATGCGATGTGTACTAGTCGGTAGTCCGGACAAGATTGCCCACTGTCCACTGTCGCGCCCTCCACGCCGCGCCGATGCCGATGCCGATGCCGACCCGCAGGATAGATGTAGTAGTGACAAGTGTTCAGAAAAGGTTCCACTTCACCAATTTTGATAAAATTGAAATATGTAGTAAAACTGAACACTCTGAAAAACTTTTCTCTACACATGCAACCGCCGCTCAGCCTTAGTTTCTGAGATATTTGCGAAAAACAGCAGCTCCTACACATTGAATGTTGCCTATACGTATCCGTGGCGTGCGCACGCGTCAGCATGGTGCGGCCGCTGATCAACTATTTTGAGATACATACACGATCTTGTTTTTTCTAGAATTTTCTAGAAAGAACTTTATCTAGAATATTATGGGTTGAATTTTACTTAACTAAAAATTATTTCATATTTTAAATATTTTTTTTGTTGTTTTCGACCAGATTTGACCCAATACCGACATTGTCGACGACCAAATTTATTAATTAAAATTAAGAGTATACACATACATCGAAATAAGTGAATTGTAAATATAAGATCTAATAAAATTGAAAAAAAAATTGAATCAGTCGGCAGGATTTGCACCGTGGTTGGTCATCCTCGTCAAAACATGGTACGTAACCAGTAACCAATCATATTTCTTCTATTGTGCTCAACAAAAACTTATGAAAAAATTCATGAACATTGTACCTAATAGCACATATGATAGTTAATTATTTCAGAATTTTTGATTGCAAAATCGAGTTTTTAAAAAATTCGGGAAGTTAGAATTGCCGATTTTATATATTGAAGTTTCCAGAGTACCACGTTTATATTATATTATAGGTAATATATTACGTTTATATTATGAGTTCGGGCTCATTTTCATCAGGAAAAGCACCCCAATATAATCGTAATAATTTTATGAGGGAATATTGAAAAATCTAAAAGTTTAAACTTTCATTCGTGTGTGATTCCCCATCTGCTTACATTGTATGCCGTTTGTCAGTCGCTGGGTCTTCGACGTTTGGAGCTCGGCGATCGAAGCTCGACGCTCACCGGCAGAGTTGGGCAAAATTTTTTTATTCATTATTCGATGGTTCGCGTTTATTATAATAGTTGGCAATAGTTGTGGAAAGATTTATTCGAAGCCTTCGAATAAAAGATAATGATAATTTAAATTATTCAAAGATCGAATAAAGCCGCTTCGTATAAAAAAAATTATCTTTATTCGTCGGATAAGTTCTCGTCGAATGTTTGTCGATGTTCGTCGAATAAAGATACTTTTTATATTCGAACCATCGAATAATGAATAAAAATTTTTTTAATTTTTTATTCGTTATTCGAAATTTTTATTTAGAAGAAAATTTTGCCCAATTCTGCCGGTGAGCGTCGAGCTTCGATCGCCGAGCTCCAAACGTCGAAGACCCAGCGACTGACAAACGGCATACAATGTAAGCAGATGGGGAATCACACACGAATGAAAGTTTAATCTTTTAGATTTTTCAATATTCCCTTATAAAATTATTACGATTATATTGGGATGCTTTTCCTGATGAAAATTGGTCCAAACTCGAGTATAATCGAATAATTTTTATTGATACGTAATGTTATGATAAAAATTATAATCTTATTAAAGATAGTCCAAATGATGTCATGTTTGGACTCATTTTCATCGGGATGATCTCTACAACTCATTCGTATTAAAAATATTATTCGTATTATAAAAATATGAATGTTTAAATTGTCAATAATGGTTGATGCCCCAGGTGCTTACAATGTATGTATGCTGTTGATCGGTCGCTATCGCTGGTCTTTCAAGTTCAGCGCTCGTCGGGCCTCGTCGCCGTTTATTCGAGCTGACAAAAGTTATTCGAACATTTATTCGAAGCCTTCGAATAAACGATGAAAAAATTATTTGATGTTCGAATAAATTCGCTTCGAATAACGAATAAAAATATTTTATCTTTTATTCGTTATTCGAAATTTTTATTTAAATACAAATTTTTCGAAGCCTAGTGTCGAAGAAGAGAGAGCATCATATAAATATCGTTCAAAAGATATCTTGTTACGAGATGATCTCAGGGGCGCCGGAGCGCCTCGACACCACCCTGAAGAACAGACGAATCGCGCCGTTGTCGAATTTTCTAGAAGGCTCCGGAGTCGAGAACCTTCCAGAATCCCTAGTAACGCGTTGTTGATAAGGTTAGCAACGAACTAAAATTGAATTTATATAAAGAAATTAATTTTATAGGAAAATTTAATATTATTGAGGGGTTTTAGTAAGACTAGTAAGACCACGGCCGCCCATAGGTTGGGAGAGTACGAAGCAATGCTATCGGACGCCCAGCAGCCCAGGAGAGGACAGGGGTTGCACCTGGACGCCTTTCCGGGAGAGGACGGCCATGAAGGCCGGCCGCCCGCCGAGAGGAGAGTACAGGGTAGCTTCCTGGCCGCCTGAGAGTAGGATCACCCGGGTCCTCTGGACGTTTCGGAGAGGACGGCCATGAAGGCCGGCCGCCGAACGAACAGAGGTTTCCGGGCGAATCCGAGTCGTCAGTAGAGAGTAGGAACCCTGGTTCCTCTGTACGTGTCGGAGAGGACGACCATGAAGGCCGGCCGCCGAACGGACATGAGAATTAGAGAAATTCCGAATCTTCGCCGATTCCCCAGAAGGAGAGTACGGTTGAAATAAACCGGACGCCTGATGGTGGAATCGTGTAATATTTAAAATTTAGAGTCATTCTATTATTTCGTTGTTAACCTTTGTCCAAAATAATCTTTGTACAAAGAACAAATTACCCAATACTTGTTAATCCAATTCCGAAAATATATCCTGTGTTCCCAGATATCCTTGATTATTTTCCGAAAACCACATCCACCGAATCCTTTGCGTTACAATCTGTTCTTTTATTACAAAATTATCTTGCTTCCCTAAAATCAACAAGTACTCTTTAACACTTTTTACACTTAAAAATTATATATTATGAATTTTACTTGAGCGAAAATGAAAGAGTCGTAAAAGATTTGTAAAATTGTTCTTATTATGAATGAAATTCATGTAATTTTTCAGTGTAAAAAGTTTGACAAGTTGTTTCCTACATAAGTTCTTTTCCCTGTGAAATTTCAATTACAGTACCGTAACATAATAATAACAAATTAAATTAGTTTAATATTAGCCAATAGGAAGGACGTCAGTAGGTAAGATAGGGGGATTCTGGACCAAGTTCATTGACCTTTCGAGGCAGACCTAACCCGGCGGGGGGCCTCCCCCCCTCCCTTAGGGAGGGGGCTTGCTCCCCTCCCCCTCCCCTCCCCCCTCCACCTCCCTCCCCTGTGGGGAGGGGTTTTTTCGGGGGTTACCCCCAGACCGAACCGAGCGGTCTTTTTCGGGGGTCACCCCCAGACCGAACCGAGCGGTCTTTTTCGGGAGTCACCCCCAGACCTAACCGGGCCATCTTTTTTCGGGGTCACCCGCGGTCTTTTTCGGAGGTCACCCCCAGACGCGATTTTTTTCGGGGGGGGGGGGTCCGCGGGGGATCGCGAATTTTTTGGGGGGGTCAAGGCCTGATTTTTTCGCGAATGTTTTTCGGGAGAGTGACGTCACAAAGGATAGGAGTGGAGGTAGGTGGATTTTTGTGACGTCACAGCGGTATCCTCTCGCGCACGAACCGCATACTTTGGCGATCTAACCGAGAATGATGGAACAGACGCCTCTCAGACCCCGCCCGTTCTTTTCTGCAGTGATGGTGGGGGAAGTCGTTTTGCCGAGTAATCAGTTGTAATGTTATGCCCCTTTGACATCAGGGAATCTCGCATTTTTGCAACCGAGCACTTTGCTGAGTAATCAGTTTGTTGTAATGTTATACCCCCCTTTGAAATCTCGGCAAACACACCCGACCAAATATTATAACTTCTTTTAAGACGCTATTTGATTGACCCTGACATTTTTTTATGTAATATGATACCCCTTGGGAACGAACAGGAATCTCGGGGACAGGAAATGTAAATCATGCATTAAATGTCAGAGAAATATCCTTTTGAAATTATTATAACTTCTTTTAAGACGTTATAAATATATTTACATATGTTTAAAGATGTCAGTCTTTAGCGAGAATGTATTCACGAGAAACCAATCGCAGTTCATGGATCGTGATTTTGTTTAATATAATTTTAAATCTCTTTTGTTCAAATCCTGAACATGAGCAAAGAGAAGACGCAATTAGTGGAGGAACTGCATGCTCCCGCCAGACGGATTTTTCCACGACGTCGAGTTTTAGTGCATGGGTATGACGATCTGTGGCAAGCCGATCTCGTAGATATGCAGCCTCATGCGCGTATAAATGGCGGTAACAAGTACATATTAACGGTTATCGATGTGCTATCCAAATATGCTTGGGGCATGCCACTCAAGACTAAAAGTGGAGGTGAGGTAGCTAAAGCGTTCACAAAGATATTTCGCAATCGTTGTCCAAAAAATTTGCAAACCGATCAAGGAAAGGAATTTTATAACAATGAGGTGCAAAAACTCTTTACGAAACACGGTATTAGGCATTATTCTACGTATTAGATTATGAATGCTTCCATCGTAGAACGGTTCAATCGTACATTGAAGAATACCATGTGGAAAGAGTTTACACTTAATGGAACCTATAAATGGGTCGATGCGCTACCGCGACTAGTTGCAAAGTACAATGCGCAAAAGCACAGAACTATTGGAATGCGACCGTGTGATGTCACCCCTGCCATTTCCGACAGGCTCTTAGACACCGTATATAACAACATAAGGATTGCCGCGCCGGCGAAATTCAGTGTGGGTCAGTCTGTACGCGTCAGCAAATTTAAAACCGTTTTTGATAAAGGTTACACACCAAATTGGACCACTGAGGTGTTCAAGATAGTCAAGGTACAAGCAACTAATCCGGCGACATATCTGCTGCAAGATTCCCGTGGAAACCCCGTTGCTGGAGGATTCTACGAATATGAGCTGCATCGCGTTGCCGATCCAGATGTATACTTAGTGGAGAAAGTGTTGCGCAGAAAAGGAAATAAGGTGCATGTAAAATGGCTAGGATTGAGTAATGTGAACAATTCGTGGATAAACAAAGACAATTTATTATAAACAACTTAGCCTGTTCAAATAAAAAACACAATCTTCTATTTACATTGAATATTAACAATTTTTATAGTTACAAAGGAATCCGATAATGACCCCATGGTAGCGTTTCCGTCGAGTTGGGTATGATATACCGTTTGTCATCGTATGGACTCAGAGCAATTTTTCGTTCTGATACTTATTTTTACAAGACAATTGGTAAAAAATTAAAATAATACTTTTTCCAGTGGTGCGGTCTCCTTTTTTATCCTGTTTAAAAAATATTTTCAATTAATAAATATTACAAAAACGTTTTTATTCATTTTTTCTTTAAAAAAATTTTTTTACCTCGATTTCCGCACACGTCTTGTGTAACATTTTAAATAATCGATTAACCATGTACGAAATGTTTGGATTTCGCGGAGACAACAATGGCGTGGTTTTGTAGTGTGTCGTTTTGCGTAACAGTGAAGTCGACACGGTATGTCAGCAATTTGGTACACGGGATCGCGAACTAATACATCATATTTTGGACAGCCAAAATTTTCTAAATTTATTGATGTTATGTCTAATTTTCGAAGAATGTCTCTCTCGAAACACCCGCCTTTGTACGCTACGACGGGGTTCGATTGATCGCGCACAAAATTTTTTATGACATTGACTACGTCGTCCTGTTGATATCTTTCAAAACCAAAATCCGTAAATGGAATCCCATGTACGAAATTGCTGACATACCATGCCGACTTTTTGTCCGCCTCGCTTAAACGATGAAAGTTTTTCCCCAGCTGAATATCGGCGAGTTCGAATGAGCCGTCGCAAACATTAATAATGGCTAATTCTTTGGGGAAAAATTTCTTTTCGACAACGAATCCATCCATATCGATTATTTGTGTGATTTGATGAGCCATCTAAAAAAATGTTTCCAACCATTGATTTCGTTTTAAAAAATTTTTTAAAATTTATTGTACTTACGATTGAGTGTACTATAAATCCGCAGACGGTGATATAACTTAGCATGGGACTGCGAAGAGCATTTTATAACAAACTTCACATCCCTACTCGATACAATTACTACCACAGCAACTCTGTTAAAAGTGCAAACATTGTTGTCCGGATAGATTTCGGTAGCAGAGATGATGTGCCAGTCGACACATCTGCATACGATATATTTCATTACACAAAAAAATGTCAGGGTCAATCAAATAACGTCTTAAATGCTGTCTTAAAAGAAGTTATAATATTTCGCCGGATGTGTCGAGATTCCCTGACTCCTATCATTACAAAAACTGATTACTCAGCAAACTTATTTCTTCGTCTTAAAAGAAGTTATAATATTTAACCCGCAAGTACTCCGGCTAAAAAAGTAAAAAAACTGGTTTTGGAATTAAAAAATTGTATATTTTTTCATTTATTTATTAAAAATCTTAATTGTCATTTCCATGCACAATATAATCATGTATTGATATAATTGTTCGGGTCTTGCGCGCATCACTGCCGAGTAAAATTTAATTCGACGTAACCTTGCAATTTATGGACTTCAGCCATTATTTCTCGCCGCAGCTTCGAACACATGATGTCGCATTTTTTTTCTGCTTCATTAGACATTTTTAAAATTGTTTTACGTGTTTCCTTGAAGATGCGCTCCTCCAATCGATTTAATGTTTTCAGAATATGCGCCATTTCCTTGTCCAAGCATGTCTTATTCACTGCATCGGCATCGTTCGTCGGGTATGCCAAACCTCCAAGCTTTCGGTCTCTCGCGTCGAAAGCGTCGCCATTGAGACAAAGCGCACTCCGTCTCACGTAATTCTTGCATGTTACATCATCCTTATTTGACTCGTTTCGCAACGTAACACCGAACTTGTTGATTGACATCGTGAAACTGTTGAACACGTTCAAAACCATCTTTAATTTATAATCAGACCCGCTTCTCGGAGCTCCTCTATGATTAACATGATTTCGTTATCATGGCCTGTATGTCCAGCAGCTCGCGATGACGCAAGCAATCTTATTCTATCCACTAACTCGTTGGGATCATCCCAATGTACATAATCAATCGCATTATCGGTAACGATCATGTTCTCCGGTAATGTATTCATCAAAGTTGACTTGGGGGCAAACCCTCTTCCAGTGCGAGGTCGTGTTTCAAGCAGTGATGCCACGTATGAAAACCTATGAAAAAGGATCGTTACTCGCGCATACGGCGGCAGGGAGCAGGACTTCTAAATACCCTAATAAATAAATTGCCGTTTGAGTTACATATACCAGGATATCATTTTGTGGACCCGGCACACGTTTGCAGGAACGCTTGGCTCGCGGCGATCGTGGCATAAATCCATTAGACTCGGCCTGTAGAGAACACGACATTGCATACTCTCAAAACAAAGATTTGACGAATCGTCACAAGGCAGATCAAATTTTAGCTGATCGAGCACGTCAACGCATAACTGCGAAGGACGCTACGTTAGGCGAGAAGACTGTTGCGACAGCTGTTTGGGCTGCGATGAAAGCTAAGTCGAAGCTTGGGATGGGGCTCCAGAAAAAAAGGACAGTGGTAAGAAGAAGAAGACGCGAGTTCTACCGATAGCAAAGCGAGGTGGTTTCCTACCGTTCCTCTTACCTGCATTGTCAGCTATAGGGGCGTTGACGGGCGGTGCTGCTGGCGTAGCGAAGGCTGTGAACGATGCCAAGGCTGCGCGAAAACAGTTGGAGGAATTGCAACGTCATAACCATGCTATGGAAGGTCGCGGAATTTATCTCGCACCCTACAAGAAGGGTACCGGTTTAAGGAAAAAAAAAAGTTCAATCCATGAAAAACTAGGGACACAGCCGATGACAAATGTTCAGCTTGAGGATATAGGAAGAAAGAATATACCATATTTTCGCGGAGTATACATGCGCGATAGTCTTCCGGCGAGAGCAAATGTAAATGAGAGCGGTATAGTAAACTTGGACGATAGTATCGGTCCGGGAACACATTGGGTCGCATACGTGAAACGCAATCGTACCGTAAAATATTTTGATAGCTTTGGTAATCTACGTCCACCTGTGGAACTTATTGCATACTTTGGATCATCCGCAACAATTACTTACAATCATGCACGTTTTCAAAATTTCGATCAAACCATATGCGGGCAACTGTGTGTAAAATTTCTCGAGGAAAACTCATTATAAATGTACATTACCGACAAGTACAATTTCATTACATTCTTTACCCCTTTCGCATAAACATGACGCCCTCGTCGTTGACACTGACGTTAACGGGTAAGAGCAGCATGCTCGCAGTCCAATACTTTCCCGCGATAGATTTGAGTGGTCATGAATACGAACTAGGTCTCGTGGATTTTGAAACGTTTAACACGATAGCGAACGTCGATGCTCGCAACAATAAATTTTATTTTGGTGAAAATGACGAAGAAATTGTCATTCCCGAAGGATCTTACGAACTGGATGCAATCGATAAGTACTTGAAACGGGAAATACTGCGAAGATATCCCAACAGGCATGATTCGGGGAACGATGAATACCCTCTCGTCATACGTGCTAACAATAATACGATGAAGAGTGAAATATACTGCTCCTATAAGATTAATTTTGAGAAACCTAATAACATAGGATCGCTACTTGGATTTTCTGCAAACCGTATTCTCCCACGTAAAATGTGGCATGAGTCTAACGCTCCTGTGAACATCATAAGCATCAACGTGATCAGAGTGGAATGCAGCATAACAGCTGGTTCGTACAGTAATGACAAACCTGTACACATTATTCACGAATTTTCACCTAGGGTTCCTCCAGGATATAAGATCTCAGAAACGCCGCCGCGAGTCATTTACCTTCCTATCGTCGTGCGGATAATAGACGATTTAGAAATACGTCTGCTTGACCAAAATAATCGTCTGATCGATTTTCGTGGAGAAGAAATCACTGTTAGACTACATGTAAGACGGCGAGATCCCCGCTCCTACGAATAAGTGTTGTATTATGCTTGTGTATAACAAAGCGAACGAACCTCTAATTCCGACTGCTGCAACAAATACATTCATCGACACAGTAAGTCGGGCAAATTATCGTGTCACACCATCGTCGAGGAGGAACCTGCTGAGCTTGCAGAACGTGCGTTTTCTACAATCGTTGGGATTTGTTGTAAAGCAATAATGTCTGACATTCTGGCCATTGGCAATACACCGACCTCCGATAATCGTATAACCAAGATAGAAGTGCACACGTATAATCCCTATGCAAATACTACTCTCGGAAATAGCGATGAAATAAGAATACCGATACAGCAGCAAGATCTGTATACGCTACCGTGCGAGAGTTTCTTGTACATTGAAGGAAAAGTTATTTTAGCAGAGGCTCCACCTGAAGGAACAAGCAACAATGTTACTCTCGATACCAATTGTGCTGCTTTCATGTTTGATGAAATTCGATATGAACTAAATGGCGTTGAAATAGATCGCTGTAAAAATCCTGGAATAACGACTGCGTTAAAAACACACGTGTCCATCTCCCCCGGAAGAAGTAAAGCATTGGCCACCGCTGGCTGGTATCGTAAACTGGATGGCGCAGATTTCAATTTCTGTATACCATTCAATATGCTCTTTGGCTTCGGTGAAGATTATAACAAGATAACCGTTAATGTGCGTCAAGAGTTGGTCTTAATTCGATCACGAAACGATCTAAACGCGTTGAATGGTTCTAGTATTTTAAGACCTAAAATCGAATTATTCAAAGTTCAGTGGCGAATGCCGCACATAAGTCTTGAAGAAGTAACCAAATTGTCGTTACTACGCATTCTCGAGAGAGGACAAATGATACCTATGAGTTTTCGCTCTTGGGATCTATACGAATATCCACATTTACAAACAACGACGATGCATACGTGGGCCATCAAGACTGTAACACAACTGGAGAAACCTCGCTTCATCATATTCGCATTGCAGAATGATAGGAAGAATCAATTGCATAAGACTGCTAATCAATTCGACGATTGTAAACTGTCAAACATACGTTTGTACCTAAATTCGGAATCATACCCATACGATGACCTAAACTTGGACTTTGAAAAAAATAAGTATGCGGTACTTTACGATATGTACGCAAAATTTCAAAACTCGTATTATGGTGATCGATGCAGTGAGCCGCTATTGGACGAATTAGAGTTCTTATCACGTGGCCCATTTGTGGTCATAGACTGCTCTCGTCAAAACGAGTCTGTTAAAAGTGCTACAATTGATGTCCGCATAGATTTCGAATGCAGAGATAATGTGCCAGTCAACACAGCTGCATACTGCTTGATTATACATGATCGTATAGTCGAGTACAGCCCGTTGACCAACGTAGTGCACAGAATACTTTAACAAGCGGCGATGGTTCATCTAACGTTTGTCGATGTACAAGGGTTCAAGATCGAGTCAAACGAATTCATTGTAAAAGAAGCGGCCATTTTACGGGATGGAAATAAACTATTGCACTGGATATTCGAGCCACCATTTGAGTTCCACCGATTGACTGCTGCCGAAACACGTCAGGTTCGATGGCTAACGAGAAAACATCATGGAATCGGGTGGATGGACGGATATGTTCCATACAAAGAAGCTGGAAGCTGTTTGAAACTAGCCCTGGAAAATACGCAGCAGGTCATTGTCAAGGGATTGGAAAAGAAAAAATGGCTGTGGAAATTAACTGGAATCGAGGCTCTTGATGTGGATCTAGAGGATGTTCCAAGATTGTCGATGTTGCAAAAGGGGCTGCATAGATGTGCATTCCATACTGGCGTATGTGCCGTTGAAAATGTATTTAAACTGTGTAAAATATATAATGATCAATAAGAACCATATTTTTGAATAAAGAATATTATTTAACAAAGTTTTTTCCGTATTTCTTAAAATGGTATAATATTTCACCCAATGTTGCCGACAAAATGCGCAGTTTGTGGTATAACATTACAAAAAATGATTACTCGGCAAACTTA
This sequence comes from Lasioglossum lativentre, assembly GCA_916610255.1. Classification (NCBI taxonomy): domain Eukaryota; kingdom Metazoa; phylum Arthropoda; class Insecta; order Hymenoptera; family Halictidae; genus Lasioglossum; species Lasioglossum lativentre. Next base: position 22,483,307 of record OU744364.1, on the reverse strand, counting down.
TTTCTAAGAATTTATCATATTTCACCGGATGTGTTTGCCTCGTGCCGAGATTCCTTGCTGTGTTTGCATTTTTTCAAAAAGGGAGGGGGGGGGGTAGAGAGAGGCTATAAAACGCCATTGTTGGTTGGATCGACAAAGTATCAACTATGTGGTCCGCAACCGTCAACTCTCGAGCTACGCTGCAGAATAATGAGTTCAATCCTCCGCAATTACACACACAGTAAGTACTCTGGCTACCGCTAAAAATGCTATTCAGTATTGTTTCTTTGCAACTGAAAAAAAAATGCATTTCATAATTGCTTCTTTTCTTATCAGCGCTGATAATTCGGAACAGAGGATCGTGCGCGCGGTGCGTATATTGGGTAGGAGATATCCCTTGACGAATACATTCTACAAATACCTTGACATTGGAGTCCGAATTGGTGGTTGCTGTCACGTCGAGTTGGCTATAGGAGACAATCACGGCAATGAAATTCAACTGTCTATGGCTACCTGGAAAGATCTTCTTCGAAAGAAGGAAGACATTCTGCGGAACATTGTCAACTCAGGGAATGCTGTGCATGTTGGTGATATAACTGTGGAGTTCTGTCAGTTAAACGATGATGTAAAGCTTGTAAAATTATCAAATTCGACTAAGTGCATACAGATTGCCCAGAAAACGATGAGAAGATTGTTTGATTTAGAATTTTGTATCGATCACATGTACTCTTGGCTATCCGAGAATCTATTCTGTGTACAAACTAAATATTGTAAGTTTATGCAAATAATATCTAATGTTACCGATGATTTTGCAAAAGCCATTGCAGAACATGACGATTTTGAACGCAATTCATTAATAGACACTGAATTGTTAGCTTTAGGCTTAGATGTAATGCTAATAAAATAAAATCAAAAGGATATTTCTCTGACATTTAATGCATGATTTACATTTCCTGTCCACGAGATTCCTGTTCGTTCCCAAGGGGTATCATATTACATAAAAAAATGTCAGGGTGAATCAAATAGCGTCTTAAAAGAAGTTATAATATTTGGTCGGGTGTGTTTGCCGAGATTTCAAAGGGGGGTATAACATTACAACAAACTGATTACTCAGCAAAGTGCTCGGTTGCAAAAATGCGAGATTCCCTGATGTCAAAGGGGCATAACATTACAACTGATTACTCAGCAAAACGACTTCCCCCACCATCACTGCAGGAAAGAACGGGCGGGGTCTGAGAGGCGTCTGTTCCATCATTCTCGGTTAGATCGCCAAAGTATGCGGTTCGTGCGCGAGAGGATACCGCTGTGACGTCACAAAAATCCACCTACCTCCACTCCTATCCTTTGTGACGTCACTCTCCCGAAAAACATTCGCGAAAAAATCAGGCCTTGACCCCCCCAAAAAATTCGCGATCCCCCGCGGACCCCCCCCCCGAAAAAAATCGCGTATGGGGGTGACCCCCGAAAAAGACCGCGGGTGACCCCGAAAAAAGATGGCCCGGTTAGGTCTGGGGGTGACCCCCGAAAAAGACCGCCCCGGTTAGGTCTGGGGGTGACCCCTGAAAAAGATCGCCCCGGTTAGGTCTGGGGGTGACTCCCGAAAAAGACCGCCCCGGTTAGGTCTGGGGGTGACTCCCGAAAAAGACCGCTCGGTTCGGTCGGGGGGTGACCCCCGAAAAAGACCGCTCGGTTCGGTCTGGGGGTGACCCCCGAAAAAACCCCTCCCCACAGGGGAGGGGGGAGGGAGTGGGAGGGGGGAGGGAGGGGGAGGGGAGCAAGCCCCCTCCCCAAGGGAGGGGGGAGGCCCCCCCCGGGTAAGGTCTGCCTCGAAAGGTCAATGAACTTGGTCCAGAATCCCCCTATCTTACCTACTGACGTCATATAACTTTAATTTTACAAAATAGTACTTTGAGATTACTAATTTAATTTGAATATTTAATGCTACCTATTCAATTTAATTCTTGGTAATGGAGAAAATTTATTTTTAATTTGTTTTGTTGATCGCGAAGGAGAACGCGTCGAACAGTCATGCTCACTCAGACGGACATTTAATTAAAGGTACGCTTGTGTATAGCGCGTGCGCAGTGTAAGGACACGACGCGCGGTAGTACGTCAGGGTGGGGGAACCCAGCCTGTCGAGGTCGAGGCACCACTATCACTGGTTCAGTTCAGTTCTTAGTTTGCTTGGCTCGGTTGCAATATAGTTGAATCACTCTGTGGTTATACTTGCAAGTGCGGTCTGCGTTACGGAATACGTGGTGAAGTTTCTTGTGACTTCGCAAGTACGTGATTTCTTGGATTACGTGCATTACGTGGATTAGGTGGAATACCTGGAAGGAAGGAAGGAAGGACGCAAGGGAGAAAGGTTTACATTTTTATATATTCGTTATTCGGTTTCATTTTGTCCCAATGGATCGCAAACTTTTGAAAACCTCGATCGGAGCATTAGAAATAAAGTAATGTCGAAGGTTTCGCGTAAGAAATCGGTAGGTCCTGTTAATATTGGCACTGTGCAGGACATTCCCAGCACATCTTCTTCATTCGTGCCTGTCCATAATTCGAATATTGAATCTTCACGGGAAGAAACTTTTTTTAAATATTGACGATGTGCAGGACATGCCCAGCACATCTTCCTCGGTCGCGTCTAGTGTTCATAATTTTGATGTAGAAATGATTGATAATTCCTCTTCAACCTCGTCATTTGAAAATGTAGTCCGGGAATCTGCTGGTACTATATCAGAACCATCGTTCCGCGATCTTTTGGCGTCTTGCTTTGTGGACAATAATATAACGCACACTCAGGGAAATAACATACTAGCTCTTTTACGAATGCATTCATGTTTTAATAATTTGCCAAAAGATGTGAGAACGCTCATTGGTACACCGCGTACCAGTGTCGCCACGTCTGTGGTGGAACCGGGAGAGTATGTTCATTTTGATGTAGAATCGAAAATAGTTAATTATCTATCACAATTTTCTCAATCAATTCCCGATAATTTGCAGTTAGATTTTCAAGTGGATGGATGTACTTTAGATAGATCCAACACAATTCAGCTTTGGCCCATTCAAATTAGAATTATCAACATTTCAAATAGTACACCTATCGTAGTAGGGATCTATAGAGGCTCACATAAACCCAGGGATTGTAATAGTTATCTTCAAAAATTTGTCTCTGACATTAATTTAATAATGTCAAATGGAGGCATTATTTTCGAAGGTAAAACAATTCCTGTTGTTTTGAGGTGTTTCATTGCCGATGCACCAGCACGAGCCTTCATTCTGAATCACCGATCGCATGTATCTCACCGACCTTGTTCCAAGTGCAAAGTTAGTGGCACACGGGTACAAGGTCGTCACGTTTTCTCTGGTATTGATCATCCTTCCCGAAGTGATGATGAATATACCAGATGTCGCGATGATGATCATCAGAAAGAAGGCCAGAGTGCATTAGCTTCCCTACCGATAGGAATGGTTTCCCAAGTACCATTTGAATATATGCATCTAGTATGTCTCGGTGTTATGAAAAAGTTGTTATCTGCCTGGGTGTGTGGTACATATGCCAAAGCAGTCAAATTATCTTCAAATCAAATTCAAGTAATCTCTGAGAGATTGAAGATAATTCATAAGTACTGCCCATCGGACTTTGCAAGGCGTCCTAGATCACTCGATCTTTTTTCAAAATTTAAAGCAACCGAATTTCGTCAGTTTCTTTTGTATACCGGCCCAGTTGTCACGTACGGAGTACTGAATAATCGCGTCTATAATCACTTCTTGTTTCTGCACAGTGCCATCAGAATAATGGCTTCACCCGTCTTTTCAAACATCCGTCATTTCAAGTTTGCAAAAGAAGCAATGAAACGATTTGTTCTTTCTTGCGAAAAATATTACGGAGTAACTTTCAATTCTTATAATGTCCATGGTCTTCTCCATTTGGCGAATGACGTGAGACGTTTAGGTACGTTAGATTCATTTTCTGCTTTCCCATATGAAAGCAACATGTCGATCTTTAGAAAATATTGCAGAAAGCCGGGACAACCTCTGCAACAGTTTGCTAATAGAATCACGGAAATTGAACATCATGGTAGCAGTAAGGGAGGTGGTGATTCTTCAAACACTATCCATGCTTCTATGATGTATCGCAATAGTAGTGGTGCGGTTTCTTACCGAAAACATCGATTTCGTAATTTATTGCTCGGAATAGACGATCGCGACAATTGTTGTATTTTACACGACGGCACAATCTGTATAATTTTTTCCATTTGTCCGGATGAAAATAGTTTTAGAGTAGGCATAAAGCGATTTGAACAAGTAGGTCAATTTTATGATATTGTATTATCATCTTCTGCTATAGAAATTTTTCAATGTGCCACTTTGAGCACTGAAATAGTCTTTATTAACCTCGAAAACGTTAGGGCAAAATGTTATCGGATGCCGTTCAAAGCTACGGAAGAAAACGACGATAACCCATTGGGACACTCCCAATGGGTTGTTGCAGTTCTTTCGCATGCTGAAATAGCGTAACTTTGTTCAAAGTTGCTGTTGCATTGTGCCTTCTGCTTAATTAAATTTTTCTTCAGATCCAGCTATACGGTACTCTTATACGATCTAATTATGTTCGCCTTATTTTATTGCCGGATAGTTCGACGGCGATAAGTCTTTATTACAGGTTGGTTCGACGGTAATAATTCTTTATGCGTGGTCAAGAACGCGGGAGTGCCAGCCCGGAGAAATGCTTATCGCGGGGCCTCAGCTGTTCAGGAACTCGCGTCACCCGTGAGGTAGGCAAAGGGCGCGCGAAATGCGTCCTGGGAGGGGGTTTTACTAGGCCGGTCGAGTCCGACACTCCCCCGATCAGACGGATCGGGGGGTCGTGCGTAAATGCATTTCCCCCTCCGTAAAAGAAAAAAAAAAAAAAAAAAAAAAATGTTTCCAAGATATTGGCGAAAAATTGCCGGACCATTACATTGACTATTGTCTATGTGTGCATGCTCGGGAAAATGTATGCGTCAGTCCATATATGTCGATTAAACTTTCTATAGTAGATTTCAGCTTTTACACTGATTGGGAAAGTTAGTAATAATTTATCTTTCATGTTATCATACTTGCTGCACGCTTCCGTCCCTTTTTTCAACGATAACTTCTGCCGAATATGTATTTCGAAATTTTCATTTCGAAAGGAATTCCGTGACGATAAATAACTAGCAGTATATTGGTGTGTGTGTGTGTGTGTGTGTGTGTGTGTGTGTGTGTGTGTGTGTGTGTGCGTGCGTGTGTGTGTGCGTGTGCGTGTGCGTGTGCATGTGCGGACGATCGCAGCTCGCCGAATGCCGCGTGAATGCCCGTTGAAGAAATGAGAATCGCTCGTCTGTAAAAAGACGATCGGCCGAGGATTCGTAGGCAACGCCGTACGAAGAAGTCTCACTTTCTCGTGGAACGGCTTATTGAAAGGACGCAATAAAATCGTGTGTTAATCCTCCTCGTGCATTTTCCTCTCTTACAAAATTACATTACAGCAACACACAGCGAAAGGTTTAACAAATCTCCGTCTCCGTATCCAATAATGTAGGATACATTAGTTACAGTTTTCGAGGATACAAACAAAAAGAGGCAATCAATGGTAAATATTATTAGTTATTATTATTTCAGTACATTAATATTAATATGATTATTTAATGAATATTTTTATATAATACTGTTTCAGATGCTGCATGCAGAAATAGGTGTAGGATACATTAGTTACAGTTTTCGAGGATACAATCTAAAAGAGGCAATCAATGGTAAATATTATTAGTTATTATTATTTCAGTACATTAATATTAATGTGATTATTTAATGAATATTTTTATATAATACTGTTTCAGATGCTGCATGCAGAAATAGGTGTAGGATACATTAGTTACAGTTTTCGAGGATACAATCTAAAAGAGGCAATCAATGGCAAATATTATTAGTTATTATTATTTCAGTACATTAATATTAATGTGATTATTTAATGAATATTTTTATATAATACTGTTTCAGATGCTGCATGCAGAAATAGGTGTAGGATACATTAGTTACAGTTTTCGAGGATACAATCTAAAAGAGGCAATCAATGGTAAATATTATTAGTTATTATTATTTCAGTACATTAATATTAATGTGATTATTTAATGAATATTTTTATATAATACTGTTTCAGATGCTGCATGCAGAAATAGGTGTAGGATACATTAGTTACAGTTTTCGAGGATACAATCTAAAAGAGGCAATCAATGGCAAATATTATTAGTTATTATTATTTCAGTACATTAATATTAATGTGATTATTTAATGAATATTTTTATATAATACTGTTTCAGATGCTGCATGCAGAAATAGGTGTAGGATACATTAGTTACAGTTTTCGAGGATACAATCTAAAAGAGGCAATCAATGGTAAATATTATTAGTTATTATTATTTCAGTACATTAATATTAATATGATTATTTAATGAATATTTTTATATAATAGTGTTTCAGATGCTGCATGCAGAAATAGGAGGTTTTGAATGACCTCTCGTTGTGACTTCCAGAGGAACCGGGACAAGAAGCGCCACAGGAGTATTGTAGGCAAGAAGAAAAGAAGAAAAAACTTTCTTAAACAGCACTGTTCTTTTTGTTTTTCCTAAAATTCATTTATATTTTTAACAAGCATTATTAGAATTTAAAATTATATTATGTAATATAATGTAGTCAATAACTTAATTTACTAATAATAAATAATAGTATAGTAATATTAAATTTAAAATTGTTTGATTTATTATTCCGTTTTCCCATCCACGATTAATAAAGAAATGTACATTTGCAATCCAAAAGTCAAAATATTAATTTTGTCGGTAAAAAGGAAAACTGCTATACATTTATACAGTAGAAACTCGCATTACCGATATAATAATCTACATGATCGACATATACCGCATTAGTACGACCGACCTGTCCTCTATAACGACTTACCGACATCGGCCACATTAGTGCGATCGACCTGTTCCACCGACGAGATACTGTTAAAGACTGCCAGCCTTATGTGACCTCGCGTCGTCAAACAAATTTTGCCGTTCTCTTACGCCCTCTAGGATATATTGTCGTCGGAGTAAGAAATAGAAAGCCACCGACGGCATCTCGTCGGTGTAGAGTGTAGAAGCCCACTGAGGAGATTCTTGTCGGTGAATCATCAAGGAACCATATCGGTTATCATGAAATGTTACATTCTCCGACGAACGTATTCAAATATTTCAGACAATATTTTGGCGTTGATTTCTAAACTATTGAAATCAAAATTAATATCGAGGACAAAAAATTCCAAGAAATATCTTCAAATTTCATACGAGATACCTCAATTTTTAATATAAAAATATTTCATAAACGAGCATTATTTCCTTCACTTGTTTTTATACATAATTGTTCCAAAAATCGATCTGTGGGAACAGAAATATGTTGAATAACATTTATTCCGAATAATAAACAGTTCGAGATAGAATAACGTGTAGGAATTAATATAATATATAACTGTAGAAGCAGAGATGGGAAAATTTTTATTGAAATAGATCAGAGTTGGGTATTATTTAGAAAAAAATTATTTAAATAACGATTCGAATAAAACATATTTTAACTTTACTCGTTATTCGAAGGTTCGAATTATAAGGCATCTTTATTCAACGAGTATCGAATAAATAATTTTATTCAACAAATAAAGATAATTTGTTTTATTCGAAGCGGATTAATTCGAACTTTGAATAATTTTTTCATCTTTTATTCGAAGCCGTTGAAAAAATCTTCGAATAATTTTTGCCAGCTCGAATAACCGGCGACGAGGCGAAACGAAAAAAGCTGGAAATTAAACCATTCGACGCGGAAATTCTGCGGGAAGGTTCTCCCACAAATTTCATTCCAAAAAGTCGATTCGTTCAAAAGTTGTGACGAAATTAGTGATCATAGTAATTTTATGGACTTAGGCCAAATGGGGAAAATGGCATCAACCGAGAACGACTGCACTTAGAGAGCTGAATCTTGAACCATTCATCATTATATTATATATTTATACATATTATACTGCAAAAAAATTTAGGGAAAGATCGAAAGGATTGACGATTTGTAATCCTGGTGAACAATGCTTTCATTGCGATGAAAAAATATATTAGAAGCTATTGTTACGTGCATTAAATAATGAAGGAGTTTCATTAATAGCTTTTTTCAATAAATTGAAAGTGAAGTAATAATTGAAGACTATTAATTTTTCCTTATTAATTTGAAAAAAGATGTTAAATAACAAAGTTTAATTGGGAAGATATATTGGTACTCACGTTCTCTGCTGCTTGAAGAAAGTACAACTCGTTGCGTCTCAAACTCGACTATATCGATCTCGGCTATCGATATCATCGTTGAATCGATGGATCCTTCTCACACAGGCTATGTGACTGAAAGAATAAACTCAATAATTTTTCAAACGACCAATCGTCCAAGTCTAAATCCTAATTAATAGGAAATAAATAATTCAAGTTGAATATAAAATTAAAATTAATTTGAACGGAAAATAAATAAATAATTAAAAATATAAATACAATTGATCGTCGAGACACAAGAATAAATTATCGCGAGAAGGCAGGTATCCAAATGTAAAAAAAAAAAAAACAAAAACTACTTCCCATGTAAGAAAAATATTGGGAACCTCCCCCCCCCCCCCCCCGAAGGTTCCCTTAAAAATATTGAATACATATTAAAGTATTTCTCCGAGAATCGTTTTTATTGCGCCATAAAAGATTTCATGAAATACCAGGGGAGGAAAGAGAGAGAAGGGGCACAACGACATCTTACTATTTTAATTTGTGACTGAATGAATGTTATACAAATAAATATGTTAGTACTTACATTTTCTCCACCTCGAAGCGGATGTGATATCTTTTGAAGGATGGATGGATTGATGGATGGTTTTCCCTTTGGCTCTGTAACAGGAAGAACAAATTTATTTAAATTCAATCGATCAACCGTCAAACAATAAATCTGAATCAGTAGAAAAGAGAAACACTTTACCATCGTTCGCACGCAAGTGACAGAAATTAGACGTGAGAGAAAGATCGCAGGAACGACCGATAACGGCAAGCAGGGAGAATCGATCGCGTATCGATCGATCGCGACATGCTTCACGCGGCATTCGTAAAGCGCGAGATTCAAACCTCAACAAAGTACTACAATGTAAAATCAAAACTAAATAAACTAGATTTCTGTTGCACGATAGAACACAAATAACAAATTCGTTTAAATTAAATCGATTGTCGTGATCCAAGAGAAAATTATCGCGAAAGGCAATGACACGATTGCAGAAAATATATAAATCGTTGAAAAATACATAATTCACTTAAATACAGAATTAATTTTAAAAATAATGAGAATCCAAATAAATAATCTTGATACCTATCAAGCGGATGAAACAAGACAACGGTACTCACCACGTAACGGTCACCGTATTGCGTCGTTCACTTGTACGCTTTCTGCGTCTCGATAACAAACGACGCGAGTGTCACGATCACTCACAAAAACTCACGCGTGTTCATCTTTTCACCCTCATTATACGAATGATACTGCGTCCAAAACCTTGGGTCCGCGAGAGTCGCAGGTACGGCGCGGCGCGGCGGTGGGAAGGCTAATCTAGCGAATTTTTAATTGGTGGAGAGAAATGGGACCGATGCGGGGGGAGGCTCGGCGATCGGTCCATCGGATTCATACCTAGGAACATAAATTCCCTTCGAGACGTCCCGTTCCGAGAACTGTCCCACTAACATACCAATAGACAGTGTGACTAGTGACGTCACGATCCGTACTATGCATTCTTATTGGAATTTTCGAACGTTTCAGGGTGGTGGATCGCACTTTATGATAGGAACATTTGGGTTTAAACGAAAGTCGAGAGAATATAAACATAAAATTAAAATATATTATCATAATATAAATTATCCGCGGTACTAAATCTGTTTACCTACGTCACTGCCGCAGTCTTACGTGGTTCACAAAAAATTGTTCTATTTAGGTAGAGAGCGTGGAAGATACTCGTCGGTTGTGGAACTTTTAGCGGTGTGGTATTTCAGATCACTGTAAGTTCCACGTTATCCCCGCGCCCGGTCGCGCCCGGTTACTGGTCTCGCTGAATAGCACAGGGGCTGGCGGTCTTTAATAGTATCTCGTCGGTGCCTGTTCTCTATAAAGTATCGACACCTCCACAGTTCCACTATAGTTCCACATTAGTGTGAAGGACCAGCCACATTAGTACGATCACCGACTAGGTATAGAATAGACCTATCATCCAATGTATTTTGGCGGCCATCATTGCTGGGGTTACGTACCCCATTTGCGAACCGGTTTTGGGGCCCCAGGCAGGGTCTCGTCGGTATTACTGGAACTAAAATAGGCTGACAGCACAAACGAGATATACGAATAGGATTCCTATATCTCGTTTGTGCTGACAGCTTTCTTAGGGTACGCGTCCATCTGAGAGTTTGTAGAACCCCTCTTTTTTTGTAATAATAACCAACTTTTAAATATTATAACTAATTTAAAACACTAAATAAAAGTAAAATAAGTAAAGAAAATTATAAATAAGTGTACAACAGTGTACATATGCATTATGTGTGTGAAAAGTATAAATGCGAATGGCAACGACTATATATAGTTAGTAGTTAATTTTTTTCTAAACGCAGTTCTCTTTATAAGACCTTGACCCTTAAGACAGTGGAACTCAAAAATTAAGACTTTTAAAAAAATATATAATATATATATAGAATCTTCAGCAAAAAAATCTGCAATTAAAAAAAAGTAAGTTCCGCAAGTTAAAAAGAACACATTTGTCGATAATGTTAATTGATAAAAGATAATAAAACCATATTTCAATTTTCAAAGCCACATATTAGGTACACATTTTCAGATTTTTTCGTTGCAAACTCTGGTTGTAAAACGCGAAAAACACGAAAAAATTGAAAAAATGCAGATTTCGTATAGAAATCGAAAGAGCACTACTACAGATGTAATTTAAAAATGAGATATTATCATAAGTATTATGTTCAATTTTTTTTTAATCCCTGAGTGTGGTGCGTCATAGTTGAAAAAAATAAAAACCCCTTTTTTCAGCGTTTTTCCTAAGTTATACCTCTCTCCTCTGAATTAAAAAAAAATATATTATGTAATATTAAACATTCCTACGTTCAGAGAAATATTTTCCAGACTTTAAAACTTGTGCAATACAAAAACAAAATAATTCTATGTATGGTATATTCAAATATTTCGAAGACAGTTTCAATGGCGCCGGTTGGTGCAGCGGCTATGGTCTTCGACTGCGGAACCGCTGATGACTTTTTGTACCAGTTTCGAATCCCGTCCGAGTCAATTTTTTTTTTTTTCGTTAATCACAGGTTTTTTCGCTTTCTAACCATCCGATTGTTGCTAAATCATTGTAAAAACATTTTTTAACTATGTTTAAATTATTTTTAAACAATTTTTCGGAAAAATATTTTTGGAGGACTTTCGGCCTCTTAGTCATTTACGGACTGTATTACTGCTATACTTAATATTTTTTACATGGAATTGTACATCGACTTGATTATCAAGTCTTTTATTTTTTCTAGGTCCTCTGCGTGATCTGTTAATTATGGGATTGATTATTTTTGTGATAGGAAATATATACATGAAGTATTATTAGGAATACTTATCTTTAATAATTGTAGATGGGTTAGTGTGCGGTGGAATCATGTGTGCTTTCAATCTTCGTCACTATCTTCGTCAATTATCGGTAATATTTGTTTAGTGTCAAAAATCTTTGTGAAAATCTCTGCTTGCCGAACTATGTCTGTATCGTATCGAGCATAAGATAAATAATAAATAATAGCAGCAACATGTGAGCAACATCCAAGTTATCTGGATTTATTACTGAATAAGGAACCTAGTAAAAATAAGACTTTATAGTGAAGTCGATGCACAATTCCATGTAAGAAATGTTAAGTATAGCAGTAACACAGTCCGTAAATGACTAAGAGGCCGAAAGTCCTCCAAAAATATTTTTCCGAAAAATTGTTTAAAAATAATTTAAACATAGTTAAAAAATGTTTTTACAATGATTTAGCAACAATCGGATGGTTAGAAAGCGAAAAAACCTGTGATTAACGAAAAAAAAAAAATTGACTCGGACGGGATTCGAACCTGGTACAAAAAGTCATCAGCGGTTCCGCAGTCGAAGACCATAGCCGCTGCACCAACCGGCGCCATTGAAACTGTCTTCGAAATATTTGAATATAGCATACATAGAATTATTTTGTTTTTGTATTGCACAAGTTTTAAAGTCTGGAAAATATTTCTCTGAACGTAGGAATGTTTAACATTACATAATATATTTTTTAAATTCAGGGAAGATAGGTATAACTTAGAAAAAACGCCGAAAAAAGTGGTTTTTATTTTTTTCAACTATGACGCACCACACTCAGGGATTTGAAAAAAATAGAGCATAATACTAATGATAATATCTCATTGCTAAATTAAATCTGTAGGTGTGCTCTTTCGATTTCTCTATGAAATCTGCATTTTTTCGATTTTTTTCGTGTTTTTTCGAGTTTTTCGAGTTTCACAACCAGAGTTTGCAACGGAAAAATCTGAAAATGATACCTAACATGTGGCTTGGTATCCGAAATGTGTCAGAATTTTTTCAGAATTTTGAATTGTCATTAAATGGGGAAAATGGGCCAAAAACTGATTTTTCGATTTTCCTCAATAACTACCCTTACAGATGAGATATGGGGCTGTAACTTGGCAGATCGGGGTCTTTTTGGGTAGGCTATCGAATAGCCAAAGCTCGATTAAAAACTCGTCGGGGGCGAATTTCACCACCAAACCCGGTAATAGCCTTTTGACAATAATTTTTTACAAGAGTATGTATACATATATGTAGATAAATAGTATGTATCAATATATTATTTCTTTCCTTCATACTGTCTCTACTTTCTGAATCCTACATATATTTACTTTATCTAATAAATATATATTTAATACATAAAATGGTACTATTTATTTCATCCCCTGTTTCATATTAGGTATTATCTCATATTATCTTTTAATTGCAGACAACTAATAAAAATGTAATTGCTAGTTTCATAAAATAATACAGTCATTACTGTTTCAAAACTGATAAAAATAATGGTAAAAGATCAACTATATAAATCTGAACTCCTGTGTGCTTTTGCGATATAATGTCAAGTCAGATCAATAATAGACAGAATTTTATACATATTTATTACACATTTAATTATTGTTTATAATTAATGTAAATTCTTGCATAACTTATGAAAATATTTGAAAAAGGACTAACAATTAATTGTATATTTCATATTAACGCATATAATAACAGACACGCTGCAACTTGTAACGAAACCAACTTAACGGTATAACAACTTGTCCTTAAAATTTTTTGTTAACTGATCTTCTGAATATTGTTCCGTCCTTTTGAAAATTATGTATTTTATAGCAGAAGGTTTAAAGAAACCAACAACAGTTTATATGAATAAATTTTAAGAAAAAAGTAGCGTTAAATAGGTATTCAATTTTCAACAACAATAATTATTTTGTTTGCTATCAATAAATAACAGTTTATTTATATAAATCGAAAAAGCATTTATTCAGCTTTAAAATGATTATAGAAATAGAAAGCATTATATTTAAACAGAGATGAAATATTCAGGTGGAATTAATCATGTATTGACTGACTCGACTCGTTTCGTTTACATTTCCAGAATTGTGACTGTAGCCTGGAAAATAGCAGAAATACGCGCTGTGCATTACACGGCAGTAACAGTAAATTGGCAACCATGCGACAAATATTTTCGGATGTGATTTGGCAACTGCGCATTCGATATCTGAAAGTCGGTATAATTCCTAAACTGACCACTCTAAATCGTAGAGGGCATACCAAATCCTCTGGTTTTTTGAACAGTCGGTATTTCAGAACATGAGACACGAAGCCCCATAAGATGATAGGTCTATTCTATATCTCGTCGGTGGTACGATCGACCTAGCCTCTATAACGACATCCACCACATTAGTGCGACCGACCTGCCCTCTATAACGAAGGCACGGTGTGCCTTCCATCTGCCCGTATTCTGCCCTCAGCTTGTGCCGGCACACCCTGCCGTCAGACACAATTACTAATGCGGAAGTAGAAGTATTAGCTTCTGACGGCAGAAGCGCTGTCCAAATCTGAGCAGAATCAGAGCATTTTGCTTACTGGGTGCATATTACATTATATTATATGGTATTTTCAATGATACACAGCATATTAGGTTATATTATAAAGTATTTTCCATGATACACTGCATATTACGTTATATTATATGGTATTTTCAATGACTCACTGCATATTACGTTATATAATAAGGTATTTTCAATTAATCACTGCATATTACGTTATATTATAAGGTATTATCAATGATACACTGCATATTACGTTATATTATAAGGTATTTTCAATGATACACTGCATACTACGTTATATTATAAGGTATTTTCAATGATACACTGCATATTGCGTTATATTATATGGTATTTTCAATGATTCACTGCATATTACGTTATATTATAAGGTATTTTCAATGATACACTGCATATTGCATTATACTATAAGGTATTTTCAATGATATACATCATATTACGTTATATTATAAAGTACTTTCAATGATACACTGCATATTACGTTATATTATAAGGTATTTTCAATGATATACATCATATTACATTATATTATAAGGTAATTTCAATGATACACTGCATATTACGTTATATTATATGGTATTTTCAATGATTCACTGCATATTACGTTATATTATAAGGTATTTTCAATGATACACTGCACATAACGTTATATAATAAGGTATTTTCAATGAATCACTGCATATTACGTTATATTATTAGGTATTTTCAATGAATCACTGCATATTACGTTATATTATAAGGTATTTTCAATGATAGACTGCATATTACGTTATATTATCAGGTATTTTCCATGACACACTGCATATTACATTTATTATAAGGTATTTTCAATGATACACTGCATATTAGGTTATATTATAAGGTATTTTCAATGATTCACTGCATATTACCTTATATTATAATGTATTTTCAATGCTTCACTGCATATTACGTTATATTATAAGGTATTTGCAATGATACACTGCATATTACGTTATATTATAAAGTATTCTCAATGTTACAACTGCATATTACGTTCTATTATATGGTATTTTCAATGATATAAGTAGGTAAGATAGGGGGATTCTGGATCAAGTTCATTGACCTTTCGAGGCAGACCTAACCGGGGCGGTCTTTTTCGGGAGTCACCCCCAGACCTAACCGGGGCGGTCTTTTTCGGGAGTCACCCCCAGACCTAACCGGGGCGATCTTTTTCGGGGGTCACCCCCAGACCTAACCGGGGCGGTCTTTTTCGGGGGTCACCCTCAGACCTAACCGGGCCATCTTTTTTCGGGGTCACCCGCGGTCTTTTTCGGGGGTCACCCCCAGACGCGGTTTTTTTCGGGGGGGTCCGCGGGGGATCGCGAATTTTTTGGGGGTCAAGGTCTAATTTTTTCGCGAATGTTTTTCGGGGGAGTGACGTCACAAAGGATAGGAGTGGTGGTCGGTGGATTTTTGTGACGTCACAGCGGTATCCTCTCGCGCACGAACCGCATACTTTGACGATCTAACCGAGAATGATTGAACAGACGCCTCTCAGACCCCGCCCGTTCTTTCCTGAAGTGGTGGTGGGGGAATTCGTTTTGCTGAGTAATCAGTTGTAATGTTATGCCCCTTTGACATCAGGGAATCTCGCATTTTGCAACTGAACACTTTGCTGAGTAATCAGTTTGTTGTAATGTTATACCCTCCCTTTGGAACCTCGACAAACACAAAGCGTTAAATATTATAACTTCTTTTAAGACGTTATAAATATATTTACATATGTTTAAAGATGTCAGTCTCTAGCGAGAATGCATTCACGAGAAACCAATCGCAGTTCATGGATCGTGATTTTGTTTAATACAATTTTAAATCTCTTTTGTTCAAATCCTGAACATGAGCAAAGAGAAGACGCAATTAGTGGAGGAACTGCATGCCCCCGCCAGACGGATTTTTCCACGACGTCGAGTTTTAGTGCATGGGTATGACGATCTGTGGCAAGCCGATCTCGTAGATATGCAGCCTCATGCGCGTATAAATGGCGGTAACAAGTACATATTAACGGTTATCGATGTGCTATCCAAATATGCTTGGGGCATGCCACTCAAGACTAAAAGTGGAGGTGAGGTAGCTAAAGCGTTCACAAGGAAAGGAATTTTATAACAGTGAGGTGCAATAACTCTTGACGAAACACGGTATTAGGCATTATTCTACGTATTCGATTATGAAGGCTTCCATCGTAGAACGGTTCAATCGTACATTGAAGAATACCATGTGGAAAGAGTTTACACTTAATGGAACCTATAAATGGGTCGATGCGCTACCGCAACTAGTTGCAAAGAATGCGACCGTGTGATGTCACCCCTGCTATTTCCGACAGGCTCTTAGACACCGTATATAACAACATAAAGATTGCCGCGCCGGCGAAATTCAGTGTGGGTCAGCCTGTACGCGTCAGCAAATTTAAAACCGTTTTTGATAAAGGTTACACACCAAATTGGACCACTGAGGTGTTCAAGATAGTCAAGGTACAAGCAACTAATCCGGCGACATATCTGCTGCAAGATTCCCGTGGAAACCCCGTTGCTGGAGGATTCTACGAATATGAGCTGCATCGCGTTGCCGATCCAGATGTATACTTAGTGGAGAAAGTGTTGCGCAGAAAAGGAAATAAGGTGTATGTAAAATGGCTAGGATTGAGTAATGTGAACAATTCGTGGATAAACAAAGACAATTTATTATAAACAACTTAGCCTGTTCAAATAAAAAACACAATCTTCTATTTACATTGAATATTAACAATTTTTATAGTTACAAAGGAATCCGATAATGACCCCATGGTAGCGTTTCCGTCGAGTTGGGTATGATATACCGTTTGTCATCGTATGGACTCAGAGCAATTTTTCGTTCTGATACTTATTTTTACAAGACAATTGGTAAAAAATTAAAATAATACTTTTTCCAGTGGTGCGGTCTCCTTTTTTATCCTGTTTAAAAAATATTTTCAATTAATAAATATTACAAAAACGTTTTTATTCATTTTTTCTTTAAAAAAATTTTTTTACCTCGATTTCCGCACACGTCTGTACCTCATTGATGGAAATATTGATCAGCATGTATCTTTTAAATAATCGATTAACCATGTACGAAATGTTTGGATTTCGCGGAGACAACAATGGCGTGGTTTTGTAGTGTGTCGTTTTGCGTAACAGTGAAGTCGACACGGTATGTCAGCAATTTGGTACACGGGATCGCGAACTAATACATCATATTTTGGACAGCCAAAATTTTCTAAATTTATTGATGTTATGTCTAATTTTCCAAGAATGTCTCTCTCGAAACACCCGCCTTTATACGCTACGACGGGGTTCGATTGATCGCGCACAAAATTTTTTATGACATTGACTACGTCGTCCTGTTGATATCTTTCAAAACCAAAATCCGTAAATGGAATCCCATGTACGAAATTGCTGACATACCATGCCGACTTTTTGTCCGCCTCGCTTAAACGATGAAAGTTTTTCCCCAGATGAAATTCGGCGAGTTCGAATGAGCCGTCGCAAACATTAATAATGGCTAATTCTTTGGGGAAAAATTTCTTTTCGACAACGAATCCATCCATATCGATTATTTGTGTGATTTGATGAGCCATCTAAAAAAATGTTTCCAACCATTGATTTCGTTTTAAAAAAATTTTTTTAAATTTATTGTACTTACGATTGAGTGTACTATAAATCCGCAGACGGTGATATAACTTAGCATGGGACTGCGAAGAGCATTTTATAACAAACTTCACATCCCTACTCGATACAATTACTACCACAGCGACTCTGTTAAAAGTGCAAACATTGTTGTCCGGATAGATTTCGGTAGCAGAGATAATGTGCCAGTCGACACATCTGCATACGATATATTTCATTACATAAAAAAATGTCAGGGTCAATCAAATAACGTCTTAAATGCTGTTTTAAAAGAAGTTATAATATTTCGCCGGATGTGTCGAGATTCCCTGACTCCTATCATTACAAAAACTGATTACTCAGCAAACTTATTTCTTCGTCTTAAAAGAAGTTATAATATTTAACCCGCAAGTACTCCGGCTAAAAAGTAAAAAAACTGGTTTTGGAATTAAAAAATTGTATATTTTTTCATTTATTTATTAAAAATCTTAATTGTCATTTCCATGCACAATATAATCATGTAATAATATTGATATAATTGTTCGGGTCTTGCGCGCATCACTGCCGAGTAAAATTTAATTCGACGTAACCTTGCAATTTATGGACTTCAGCCATTATTTCTCGCCGCAGCTTCGAACACATGATGTCGCATTTTTTTTCTGCTTCATTAGACATTTTTAAAATTGTTTTACGTGTTTCCTTGAAGATGCGCTCCTCCAATCGATTTAATGTTTTCAGAATATGCGCCATTTCCTTGTCCAAGCATGTCTTATTCACTGCATCGGCATCCTTCGTCGGGTATGCCAAACCTCCAAGCTTTCGGTCTCTCGCGTCGAAAGCGTCGCCATTGAGACAAAGCGCACTCCGTCTCACGTAATTCTTGCATGTTACATCATCCTTATTTGACTCGTTTCGCAACGTAACACCGAACTTGTTGATTGACATCGTGAAACTGTTGAACACGTTCAAAACCATCTTTAATTTATAATCAGACCCGCTTCTCGGAGCTCCTCTATGATTAACATGATTTCGTTATCATGGCCTGTATGTCCAGCAGCTCGCGATGACGCAAGCAATCTTATTCTATCCACTAACTCGTTGGGATCATCCCAATGTACATAATCAATCGCATTATCGGTAACCATCATGTTCTCCGGTAATGTATTCATCAAAGTTGACTTGGGGGCAAACCCTCTTCCAGTGCGAGGTCGTGTTTCAAGCAGTGATGCAATTACATGTTTATACTTGTATCCTTTGTTACTCAATGGGGGATTTGCAGCACTATGGTTGCGCCTGTGCGCATTTGTCGTCAGCAGAATACTCTTATATTTCTGTTTGTCAGCATCGGTGTATATCGTATCGTCGGGCATTCTCTTGAAAATTAGTTCGAAAAGGCCAGGCGTTCCTCTGTATTTTACATTATCGATGATTATATTATCTTCCATGTCTACGTCGAAATTCTTATCCCCAAGCATCAATGTATTTTTATCATAGTACACACCATACACGTGGTCAACCTGTTTTTTCTTATCCGTGATAAATAAGTTCAAATATTCCTGCGACAGCGGTCCTAGATTCTGAGTCAAATATGTAGTGGCTTCATCATGCTGTTCGGGATTCTCAACAATCTCACGCATTGTCGTTTCGAGAATATTTTGTTCAAGTGTTTCTGCTTCGTCTGTCCATACTTCTTCTGCAGGAGGTTCGGAATCTGGGCAAAGTCGTTTCGATAATCGATGAGGTGTTGGTTTTAAAGGTGTTTCCGCACGTACTCTTTTCAATCCGCGATACCGAGGCGTAGCGTTTAGCGGCTTTAATCCGCAATATTGGAGTGCAGCGTTAAGCACGGGCGGCTGATGCAATGGGGACTCTGAAGAGGTCTCTCCATGATATTCAGGTGTAGCGTTAAACACGGGCAATTGCTGTTTGGATGTCGACTCTGAAGATGTCTCTTCAGGAATTGGGCTGGGAAATGGTTTTGTGTTTTCAATCAATTCTTTCAAGGGTCTTATCACAGGTTGCAAGCTATGTTCCAACACCGCATCGGTATCCATTTTTCCGACCTTTAGCGCTAAGTATTTTTTTCGTATAGCTTCGCTCGTCTTGGCAATCTCTTTTGTTAACACTTCTTTTTCCATCTTTTGTTCAACAGCATTTCGACCCATGCTCGATTAGAAACGTTTTAACACTGTTCTACAACCGTTCGATCTCGTTCAATGCCCGTTCGACAACCGTTCGATGTCGTTCAATGCCCGTTCGACAACCGTTCTACGTTGAACGTGCACGTTCAACACCCCGTTCGATAACCGTTCAATGCCTGTTCAATGCCCGTTCATTGCCGTTCGACAACCGTTCGACACCCATTCAATGTCGTTCGACAACCGTTGAATGCCCGTTCGATGCCGTTCGACACCCGTTCTACACCCCGTTCGATGCCGTTCGACACCCGTTTGATGTTCGTTCGATGCCGTTCGACAACTGTTCGACACCCGTTCGATGCCGTTCGACACCGCGTTCTACACCCGTTCAATGTCGTTCGACACCCGTTCGACAACCGTTCGACAACCGTTCAATGCCCGTTCAATGCCGTTCGACACCCGTTCAATCACGTCACAGGTTGGCAGCCGAATGATGTAGTTATAATACGACATAGTCATTAAATCCTCGTCGATAGCGACCTCTATGCATAGGACTATCCTTGTCTATAACCACAAATCCATAGTTTTGTTGCCAACATTTTGCACACAGTTTGTTAAATTGTCCAAACGTCATATCGGTATTTACGTGATCGTCATACACATGACGTAAATTCATGTTGTCCTGTTTGAATAGTAGTAAGAGATTGGTATTATCGCGAATCAGGTGCTTTGGAATTCTTGCATACGATTGGCATAGATACAGACTGTCCACTTTTGAATGTCTACCCATGGAAAAGTACTCTCTAATCACATCCTGATTGTCGCATGCCACATCATCAAATATAAATATAGAATTTGGTAGAGCTTCATTAGGTGGAACGACGTCGCTATTGTTTGAAAAAGGAAAGTAGCCCATATTTTCTACGGATGAGAGCAGCTTTTCCAAATAGCGGTATTTTGGCTGTTGAAGCGACTTTGAATATACATACACGTTCTCGAATCGCATACCATTAGGGCTTTCCAACAAGCTAATGACAACATTAGTTTTCCCACAATTGGAAGGGCCACACACTATACCGCGTACAGTGTTAGGTAATAATGGTCCATGTCTCAGAACATGATGCATAATATTATCAAACTTTCTGTCTGAAAACACTCGAATTTTCACAGGCTGCCTTACGAACCGCATCGCAGCTGTTGCAACAATAACATATAAGCGGGGTATGGGAAATATTTATACAAACGCGATCCAGAGATATCAATCAGTCCATAAATGACTTTCGTACTGGCGACACATTGACGGACCACCTATGAAAAAGGATCGTTACTCGCGCATACGGCGGCAGGGAGCAGGACTTCTAAATACCCTAATAAATAAATTGCCGTTTGAGTTACATATACCAGGATATCAATTTTGTGGACCCGGCACACGTTTGCAGGAACGCTTGGCTCGCGGCGATCGTGGCATAAATCCATTAGACTCGGCCTTTAGAGAACACGACATTGCATACTCTCAAAACAAAGATTTGACGAATCGTCACAAGGCAGATCAAATTTTAGCTGATCGAGCACGTCAACGCATAACTGCGAAGGACGCTACGTTAGGCGAAAAGACTGTTGCGACAGCTGTTTGGGCTGCGATGAAAGCTAAGTCGAAGCTTGGGATGGGGCTCAAGAAAAAAAAGAACAGCGGTAAGAAGAAGAAGACGCGAGTTCTACCGATAGCAAAGCGAGGTGGTTTCCTACCGTTCCTCTTACCTGCATTGTCAGCTATAGGGGCGTTGACGGGCGGTGCTGCTGGCGTAGCGAAGGCTGTGAACGATGCCAAGGCTGCGCGAAAACAGTTGGAGGAATTGCAACGTCATAACCATGCTATGGAAGGTCGCGGAATTTATCTCGCACCCTACAAGAAGGGTACCGGTTTAAGGAAAAAAAAAAGTTCAATCCATGAAAAACTAGGGACACAGCCGATGACAAATGTTCAGCTTGAGGATATAGGAAGAAAGAATATACCATATTTTCGCGGAGTATACATGCGCGATAGTCTTCCGGCGAGAGCAAATGTAAATGAGAGCGGTATAGTAAACTTGGACGATAGTATCGGTCCGGGAACACATTGGGTCGCATACGTGAAACGCAATCGTACCGTAAAATATTTTGATAGCTTTGGTAATCTACGTCCACCTGTGGAACTTATTGCATACTTTGGATCATCCGCAACAATTACTTACAATCATGCACGTTTTCAAAATTTCGATCAAACCATATGCGGGCAACTGTGTGTAAAATTTCTCGAGGAAAACTCATTATAAATGTACATTACCGACAAGTACAATTTCATTACATTCTTTACCCCTTTCGCATAAACATGACGCCCTCGTCGTTGACACTGACGTTAACGGGTAAGAGCAGCATGCTCGCAGTCCAATACTTTCCCGCGATAGATTTGAGTGGTCATGAATACGAACTAGGTCTCGTGGATTTTGAAACGTTTAACACGATAGCGAACGTCGATGCTCGCAACAATAAATTTTATTTTGGTGAAAATGACGAAGAAATTGTCATTCCCGAAGGATCTTACGAACTGGATGCAATCGATAAGTACTTGAAACGGGAAATACTGCGAAGATATCCCAACAGGCATGATTCGGGGAACGATGAATACCCTCTCGTCATACGTGCTAACAATAATACGATGAAGAGTGAAATATACTGCTCCTATAAGATTAATTTTGAGAAACCTAATAACATAGGATCGCTACTTGGATTTTCTGCAAACCGTATTCTCCCACGTAAAATGTGGCATGAGTCTAACGCTCCTGTGAACATCATAAGCATCAACGTGATCAGAGTGGAATGCAGCATAACAGCTGGTTCGTACAGTAATGACAAACCTGTACACATTATTCACGAATTTTCACCTAGGGTTCCTCCAGGATATAAGATCTCAGAAACGCCGCCGCGAGTCATTTACCTTCCTATCGTCGTGCGGATAATAGACGATTTAGAAATACGTCTGCTTGACCAAAATAATCGTCTGATCGATTTTCGTGGAGAAGAAATCACTGTTAGACTACATGTAAGACGGCGAGATCCCCGCTCCTACGAATAAGTGTTGTATTATGCTTGTGTATAACAAAGCGAACGAACCTCTAATTCCGACTGCTGCAACAAATACATTCATCGACACAGTAAGTCGGGCAAATTATCGTGTCACACCATCGTCGAGGAGGAACCTGCTGAGCTTGCAGAACGTGCGTTTTCTACAATCGTTGGGATTTGTTGTAAAGCAATAATGTCTGACATTCTGGCCATTGGCAATACACCGACCTCCGATAATCGTATAACCAAGATAGAAGTGCACACGTATAATCCCTATGCAAATACTACTCTCGGAAATAGCGATGAAATAAGAATACCGATACAGCAGCAAGATCTGTATACGCTACCGTGCGAGAGTTTCTTGTACATTGAAGGAAAAGTTATTTTAGCAGAGGCTCCACCTGAAGGAACAAGCAACAATGTTACTCTCGATACCAATTGTGCTGCTTTCATGTTTGATGAAATTCGATATGAACTAAATGGCGTTGAAATAGATCGCTGTAAAAATCCTGGAATAACGACTGCGTTAAAAACACACGTGTCCATCTCCCCCGGAAGAAGTAAAGCATTGGCCACCGCTGGCTGGTATCGTAAACTGGATGGCGCAGATTTCAATTTCTGTATACCATTCAATATGCTCTTTGGCTTCGGTGAAGATTATAACAAGATAACCGTTAATGTGCGTCAAGAGTTGGTCTTAATTCGATCACGAAACGATCTAAACGCGTTGAATGGTTCTAGTATTTTAAGACCTAAAATCGAATTATTCAAAGTTCAGTGGCGAATGCCGCACATAAGTCTTGAAGAAGTAACCAAATTGTCGTTACTACGCATTCTCGAGAGAGGACAAATGATACCTATGAGTTTTCGCTCTTGGGATCTATACGAATATCCACATTTACAAACAACGACGATGCATACGTGGGCCATCAAGACTGTAACACAACTGGAGAAACCACGCTTCATCATATTCGCATTGCAGAATGATAGGAAGAATCAATTGCATAAGACTGCTAATCAATTCGACGATTGTAAACTGTCAAACATACGTTTGTACCTAAATTCGGAATCATACCCATACGATGACCTAAACTTGGACTTTGAAAAAAATAAGTATGCGGTACTTTACGATATGTACGCAAAATTTCAAAACTCGAATTATGGCGATCGATGCAGTGAGCCGCTATTGGACGAATTAGAGTTTTTATCACGTGGCCCATTTGTGGTCATAGACTGCTCTCGTCAAAACGAGTCTGTTAAAAGTGCTACAATTGATGTCCGCATAGATTTCGAATGCAGAGATAATGTGCCAGTCAACACAGCTGCATACTGCTTGATTATACATGATCGTATAGTCGAGTACAGCCCGTTGACCAACGTAGTGCACAGAATACTTTAACAAGCGGCGATGGTTCATCTAACGTTTGTCGATGTACAAGGGTTCAAGATCGAGTCAAACGAATTCATTGTAAAAGAAGCGGCCATTTTACGGGATGGAAATAAACTATTGCACTGGATATTCGAGCCACCATTTGGGTTCCACCGATTGACTGCTGCCGAAACACGTCAGGTTCGATGGCTAACGAGAAAACATCATGGAATCGGGTGGATGGACGGATATGTTCCATACAAAGAAGCTGGAAGCTGTTTGAAACTAGCCCTGGAAAATACGCAGCAGGTCATTGTCAAGGGATTGGAAAAGAAAAAATGGCTGTGGAAATTAACTGGAATCGAGGCTCTTGATGTGGATCTAGAGGATGTTCCAAGATTGTCGATGTTGCAAAAGGGGCTGCATAGATGTGCATTCCATACTGGCGTATGTGCCGTTGAAAATGTATTTAAACTGTGTAAAATATATAATGATCAATAAGAACCATATTTTTGAAAAAAGAATATTATTTAACAAAGTTTTTTCCGTATTTCTTAAAATGGTATAATATTTCACCCAATGTTGCCGACAAAATGCGCAGTTTGTGGTATAACATTACAAAAAATGATTACTCGGCAAACTTATTTCTAAGAATTTTTGGTATCATATTTCACCGGATGTGTTTGCCTCGTGCCGAGATTCCTTGCTGTGTTTGCATTTTTTCAAAAAGGGAGGGGGGGGGGGGGTAGAGAGAGGCTATAAAACGCCATTGTTGGTTGGATCGACAAAGTATCAACTATGTGGTCCGCAACCGTCAACTCTCGAGCTACGCTGCAGAATAATGAGTTCAATCCTCCGCAATTAAACACACAGTAAGTACTCTGGCTACCGCTAAAAATGCTATTCAGTATTGTTTCTTTGCAACTGAAAAAAATGCATTTCATAATTGCTTCTTTTCTTATCAGCGCTGATAATTCGGAACAGAGGATCGTGCGCGCGGTGCGTATATTGGGTAGGAGATATCCCTTGACGAATACATTCTACAAATACCTTGACATTGGAGTCCGAATTGGTGGTTGCTGTCACGTCGAGTTGGCTATAGGAGACAATCACGGCAATGAAATTCAACTGTCTATGGCTACCTGGAAAGATCTTCTTCGAAAGAAGGAAGACATTCTGCGGAACATTGTCAACTCAGGGAATGCTGTGCATGTTGGTGATATAACTGTGGAGTTCTGTCAGTTAAACGATGATGTAAAGCTTGTAAAATTATCAAATTCGACTAAGTGCATACAGATTGCCCAGAAAACGATGAGAAGATTGTTTGATTTAGAATTTTGTATCGATCACATGTACTCTTGGCTATCCGAGAATCTATTCTGTGTACAAACTAAATATTGTAAGTTTATGCAAATAATATCTAATGTTACCGATGATTTTGCAAAAGCCATTGCAGAACATGACGATTTTGAACGCAATTCATTAATAGACACTGAATTGTTAGCTTTAGGCTTAGATGTAATGCTAATAAAATAAAATCAAAAGGATATTTCTCTGACATTTAATGCATGATTTACATTTCCTGTCCCCGAGATTCCTGTTCGTTCCCAAGGGGTATCATATTACATAAAAAAATGTCAGGGTCAATCAAATAGCGTCTTAAAAGAAATTATAATATTTGGTCGGGTGTGTTTGCCGAGATTTCAAAGGGGGGTATAACATTACAACAAACTGATTACTCAGCAAAGTGCTCGGTTGCAAAAATGCGAGATTCCCTGATGTCAAAGGGGCATAACATTACAACTGATTACTCAGCAAAACGACTTCCCCCACCACCACTGCAGGAAAGAACGGGCGGGGTCTGAGAGGCGTCTGTTCCATCATTCTCGGTTAGATCGCCAAAGTATGCGGTTCGTGCGCGAGAGGATACCGCTGTGACGTCACAAAAATCCACCTACCTCCACTCCTATCCTTTGTGACGTCACTCTCCCGAAAAACATTCGCGAAAAAATCAGGCCTTGACCCCCCAAAAAATTCGCGATCCCCCCCCCCCCCCCCCCCCCGAAAAAACCGCGTCTGGGGGTGACCCCCGAAAAAGACCGCGGGTGACCCCGAAAAAAGATGGCCCGGTTAGGTCTGTGGGTGACCCCCGAAAAAGACCGCCCCGGTTAGGTCTGGGGGTGACCCCTGAAAAAGATCGCCCCGGTTAGGTCTGGGGGTGACTCCCGAAAAAGACCGCCCCGGTTAGGTCTGTGGGTGACTCCCGAAAAAGACCGCTCGGTTCGGTCTGGGGGTGACCCCCGAAAAAACCCCTCCCCAGAGGGAGGGGGGAGGGAGGGGTGGGGGAGGGGGAAGGGGAGGGGGAGGGGGCAAGCCCCCTCCCAAAGGGAAAGGGGGGGCAATGGCCGGGGGGGGGGTTACCCCCTCCCCCACATGGGGGGAACCACCCTGAGTTAGAAAAGACATAGTCTTCCTACTCCTGTGGATTGCACATTAATTGTGGCATGCTTCAACGCTATTTCTCTCGGTATGTTGATCTGGCACCCCGCGTGCAATGGGTTATACTTGTTGATGCACACTGTAAGATTGAGTATTCGTGACAATGCCCATCCGCTATCCCGTTCCTGAAATTCTTCCAACGACGCTAGGATCGGCTCCACAAAGCACCGCTCGTACAACTCTTCGAGATCAGATGTGTAAAAGATTTCACAGTTCTTTGTGCCAACACTTTTGCGGGAGCGTTGATCACTCGTCACAAATTCACCATTAAACACCATGTTCACTTTTAAAGATCTATGTTTTTCCAATGCGTTCCGTACTTTTTCGAGCACAAGTTCCCTCGCGTCCTGGAGGAAGCTGCGTGGTTCAATGTAATTGTAATTTATGACAGCACCAGTTAATATGCGACACTTGAAAGCCGAGTCTATTTCATGCCACAAGAGTTCTGTACTTGCATGTCCTGCACCTTCACGTACGAAACGTCTTCGCAAAGAATATTTCAAACTCTCAAGACCGGCGATACGCGTGATCAATGATTATTGAATACCGATCGATAATCGAGGACGTTTCACTCGACTGTATTCTTCAAGCAACTCGAGGCATTCGTTGCACCTTTCCTCCCAGGCAAGGTATTCTTCCTACAATCTTAAGCGATCAGACTGATCCCACAACTGACGTTCAGTTTTCTGAATTTCCTCCATAGCTGTGTTGTTTTTGTTATTTGCGCGAACAATGATTGAGCGAGACTAATTAAGGGCGGCGCATTTATAGCTTCCCGAAACAGTTGACTCAGCAAAATTCATAACGCGGTCTAGAACGCAGCATTTTCAAACACTACTAAGTATCACATGACTCCAGTCCAAAGCGATATTTGAAACGGGGCATGAAACCGCCAGAGCAGTAAAATTCTATCCGCAATCGGATACCGTGCCGCCTCCTATTAAAAAACATAATTGTTCTTCCCATCCATGGCACATACCATAAAAAAAATCTCATATGTACATAGTTTGTAAGAGGGTTTTGGAATAAAAAAAATGGTATATTTTTCAAATTATTTATTAAAAATCTTAATTGTCATTTCTCCACCATGCACAATATAATCATGTAATAATATTGATATAAGTGTTCGGGTCTTGCGCGCGTCACTGCCGAGTAAAATTTAATTCGACGTAACCTTGCAATTTATGGACTTCGGCCATTATTTCTCGCCGCAGCTTCGAACACATGACGTCACATTTTTTTTCTGCTTCATTAGACATTTTTAAAATTGTTTTACGTGTTTCCTTGAAGATGCGCTCCTCCAATTGATTTAATATTTTCAGAATATGCGCCATTTCCTTGTCCAAGCATGCCTTATTCACTGCATCGGCATCGTTCGTCGGGTATGCCAAACCTCCAAGCTTTCGGTCTCTCGCGTCGAAAGCGTCGCCATTGAGACAAAGCGCACTCCGTCTCACGTAATTCGTGCATGTTGCATCATCCTTACTTGACTCGTTTCGCAACGTAACACCGAACTTGTTGATTGACATCGTGAAACTGTTGAACACGTTCAAAACCATCTTTAATTTATAATCAGACCCGCTTCTCGGAGCTCCTCTATGATTGACATGATTTCGTTATCATGGCCTGTATGTCCAGCAGCTCGCGATGACACAAGCAATCTTATTCTATCCACTAACTCGTTGGGATCATCCCAATGTACATAATCAATCGCATTATCGGTAACCATCATGTTCTCCGGTAATGTATTCATCAAAGTTGACTTGGGGGCAAACCCTCTTCCAGTGCGAGATCGTATTTCAAGCAGTGATGCAATTATATGTTTATACTTGTATCCTTTGTTACTCAATGGGGGATTTGCAGCACTATGGTTGCGCCTGTGCGCATTTGTCGTCAGCAGAATACTCTTATATTTCTGTTTGTCAGCATCGGTGTATATCGTATCGTCGGGCATTCTCTTGAAAATTAGTTTGAAAAGGCCAGGCGTTCCTCTGTATTTTACATTATCAATGATTATATTATCTTCCATGTCTACGTCGAAATTCTTATCCCCAAGCATAAGTGTATTTTTATCATAGTACACACCATACACGTGGTCAACCTGTTTTTTCTTATCCGTGATAAATAAGTTCAAATATTCCTGCGACAGCGGTCCTAGATTCTGAGTCAAATATGTAGTGGCTTCATCATGCTGTTCGGGATTCTCAACAATCTCACGCATTGTCGTTTCGAGAATATTTTGTTCAAGTGTTTCTGCTTCGTCTGTCCATACTTCTTCTGCAGGAGGTTCGGAATCTGGGCAAAGTCGTTTCGATAATCGATGAGGTGTTGGTTTTAAAGGTGTTTCCGCACGTACTCTTTTCAATCCGCGATACCGAGGCGTAGCGTTTAGCGGCTTTAATCCGCAATATTGGAGTGCAGCGTTAAGCACGGGCGGCTGATGCAATGGGGACTCTGAAGAGGTCTCTCCATGATATTCAGGTGTAGCGTTAAACACGGGCAATTGCTGTTTGGATGTCGACTCTGAAGATGTCTCTTCAGGAATTGGGCTGATTGGGCTAATTGCAAGCTATGTTCCAACACCGCATCGGTATCCATTTTTCCGACCTTTAGCGCTAAGTATTTTTTTCGTATAGCTTCGCTCGTCTTGGCAATCTCTTTTGTTAACATTTCTTTTTCCATCTTTTGTTCTACAATCGTTCGATCTCGTTCAATGCCCGTTCGACAACCGTTCGACAACCGTTCTACGTTGAACGTGCACGTTCAACACCCCGTTCGACAACCGCTCGATGCCGTTCAATGCCTGTTCAATGCCCGTTCATTGCCGTTCGACAACCGTTCTACACCCCGTTCGACAACCGTTCGATGCCGTTCGACACCCGTTTGATGCCCGTTCGATGCCGTTCGATGCCGTTCAATGTCCGTTCAATGTCCGTTCAATGTCCGTTCAATGCCGTTCGACAACCGTTCAATGCTCGTTCGATGCCGTTCAGCACCCGTTCGACACCCGTTCAATCACGTCACAGGTTGGCAGCCAAATGATGTAGTTATAATACGACATAGTCATTAAATCCTCGTCGATAGCGACCTCTATGCATAGGACTATCCTTGTCTATAACCACAAATCCATAGTTTTGTTGCCAACATTTTGCACACAGTTTGTTAAATTGTCCAAACGTCATATCGGTATTTACGTGATCGTCATACACATGGCGTAAATTCATGTTGTCCTGTTTGAATAGTAGTAAGAGATTGGTATTATCGCGAATCAGGTGCTTTGGAATTCTTGCATACGATTGGCATAGATACAGACTGTCCACTTTTGAATGTCTACCCATGGAAAAGTACTCTCTAATCACATCCTGATTGTCGCATGCCACATCATCACATATAAATATAGAATTTGGTAGAGCTTCATTAGGTGGAACGACGTCGCTATTGTTTGAAAAAGGAAAGTAGCCCATATTTTCTACGGATGAGAGCAGCTTTTCCAAATAGCGGTATTTTGGCTGTTGAAGCGACTTTGAATATACTGTGGCGGCCTTGGCGCTGCCTTACGCCGCTGTCCATTTTCTATTTCTTTTCCTTTGTATTCTATTTCCGCTCCGCGCGGGTCTGGTCAGTCCTGGTTCACATCTGGCGGCCAGATTCGCGCGGTTCTAACCATTTCCTTTTTTATGTTTCCCAGGTGTCGCTTGGGCCTGTTCAAGGTTTACGATCAGGCCCTGGCGAACCTTTCCGTTTCCAAGTGTTTTATAGCACCCTTCCGCGATGACCTTTTTCCGCACGTTCTTACCTTCCTCTCCTTACTTTCCTCTCCTTACTTTTCTCTCCTTACTTTCCTCTCCTTACTTTCCTCTCCTTACTTTCCTCTCCTTACTTTTCTCCTACTTTTTCCTCTTCGCTTTTGGGGACTGAGTCTTGAGACACCAGTACACCAGAGAGTCTTGAATCGCCTTAGAGACAACAAGTCTCTTGCACGCGAAAACACGTCCTACTTAATAAACAGTGTTGAGGAAAGAATTTATTCTGAGTTGGTTATTTCTCTACCTCCTCCACAAATTGGTGACCCCGACGTGATTCGTGTGTGATAGTTAACGCGATTTGTGATATAGTTAACGCGATTCATACAGATTTTAAAAACTATCGTTTGTTGTGTCCGGACGTGCGAACATTTATTGCCGCAACAGTGTATATATATAGTGTAAGTTTTCGTGTTAAGATATTGTAAGACTCTTTTGTAGACATTGACAATTAGACATAAAATATTAACAATGACTGATCCGAGCGGAAGTCAAAATTTTCCGGTTGTGTCCACGGGTTTGTCCTTGGAGCGTGTCGCGGTTCGTATACCGGAGTTCTGCCCATCTGATCCGGAGATGTGGTTCTCCATGGTGGAGCGCAGTTTTGACGCGACTGGGATCACGACTGAGAAAACGAAGTTCGGGTACGTTCTTGGTGCGTTAAATCCTCGATATGCCGCGGAAGTTCGGGATATTATAATGAATCCGCCGCCTGTAGACCCGTATCAGAAGTTGAAGGCCGAGTTTATTCGGCGGTTAAGTTCCACGCAAGAGCAAAAGACGCGACGCTTGCTGGAACATGAGGAAATCGGGGACAGGAAGCCGTCACAATTCTTACGGCACCTGCGAGAGTTGGCCGGTACTTCAATTGATGATAGTGTTTTGCGGACACTTTGGGCGGGCCGTTTACCTGCGAGCATGCAAGTAATTCTTGCTACGCAACGTGATGTCGAGCTCGATAAGGTGGCCGAGTTGGCAGATGCCATAGCGGAGACGCTGACACCTCGGGCGCACATCACCGAGGCCGCGGGCCCTAGCGCGACTTCTGCCATCGTCAGCGGTTCCTCAGGGTTGGACCAGAATTTGGAGGCTCTATTAAGCCTAAAGATGGCCCAGCTCGCGGTTACTTTGCGGCAGGAGATATCCGCGATCCGTCAGGATTTTGCTTCCGAGGAGTGTGCTACTCGTCGAGGTTGGACGCGGCACCCAAGATCATCGGGTTTCCGGCGAAGGCGTTCATCTTCCCGATCGGTGGAGCGCAGCACGGATGGGAATAATTACCAGGGCAAGTGCTGGTATCATTGGCGTTTTGGAGAGAACGCACATCGTTGTGTTCAGCCCTGCAACTGGACGTCGGCCCAGGGAAACGACCAGGGCAATCGTTGATGACGGCCAACGATCCCCATCCAGCGTCACGCCGTCTATTCATTACGGATGTCAGGTCGAAAACGCAATACTTGGTCGACACTGGAGCTGACCTCTGTGTTTTTCCGCGTCAAGGATTGCGCGGACCGCGGGCGAAGTCAACATACGAGCTGACCGCGGCGAATGGGACGTCAATTTCAACGTACGGCATGGTGACGCTCACCCTTAATCTTGGGCTACGGCGGGAATTCACATGGAGGTTCGTGGTGGCGGATGTGACGAAACCCATCATTGGGGTGGATTTTCTGGACCACTTCAATTTGATGGTGGACATCCGCAACCGTCGTCTGGTGGATCCGATGACCTCTGTATCCGCGCGAGGTCAAGCTGTAGTCACGGAGGCACCCTCAATTAAGACGGTGGTTGGTGCATCTGTTTTTCATCAACTCCTCGCAGAAACCCCGGAGATAACTCGACCAAGGGGATTGCCAACCGTGGTCAAGCACGCAACGGTGCATCATTTGGAGACCACCCCAGGACCACCTGTCTCTAGCAGGCCACGTAGGCTTGCCCCGGACAGGCTCGAAGCAGCAAGGAAGGAGTTCGAGCTGATGATGAAGATGGGAATCGCTCGCCCGTCCAAAAGCTGCTGGTCGTCGCCTCTACATATGGTCCCGAAGAAAGGCGAAGACGCATGGAGGCCCTGCGGTGACTATAGGGCGTTAAATGCGAGGTCAATTCCTGACCGTTATCCGGTGCGCCATATCGAGGACTTTGCGCAAAGCCTGCGGGGTAAGAGGATATTCTCCACCATAGATTTGGTCCGTGCGTACAATCAAATCCCCGTCGCCCCCGAAGACATAGAGAAAACGGCAATTACAACGCCGTTCGGGTTATTCGAATTTCCCTTTATGTCTTTCGGGTTACGTAATGCTGCACAGACTTTTCAAAGGTTTATCGATGAGGTTCTTCGCGATTTTGATTTTTGCTACGCCTATATTGACGATATTTTAGTCGCGTCGGAATCCCAGGAACAGCATGTACATCATATAAAATTATTATTCGCGCGTTTAAAGGAGTACGGTATTGTCGTAAATCCGGCAAAATGTAATTTCGGGCAAGAGATTGTAAAATTTTTAGGGTATCAGGTGTCCGAAAATGGGACGCAACCTCTTCCCGATAAAGTGGAGGTCTTAAGATCTTTTCCGTGTCCTAAAACAGCGAAGGATTTGCGACAATTTTTAAGGATGGTTAACTTCTATCGTCGTTTCATCCCCAATGCCGCCCATTGTCAAGCCCCTTTAAATGACCTGCTCGCGGGTAATATAAAGGGTAAGGCGCCCATAGCGTGGACGGAGGAGGCTCGGCAGGCATTCGTTACCTGCAAGGAGAGCCTAGCTGAAGCGACTCTATTGTCGCATCCTAAGCTTAATGCTCCGTTGGCGGTTACCTGCGACGCCTCCGATTTTACGGTCGGAGCTGTTTTACAACAACGCATCGGCAATGATTGGCAACCCTTGGCGTTCTTTTCGAAGAAGCTAGGGTCCGCCGAACGAAAGTACGGTGCTTATGACCGCGAATTACTAGCAATATATCTCGCCATTAAGCATTTTCGACACATGATCGAGGGTAGAAATTTTGTTATTTTCACAGATCACAAGCCGATTACTTTCGCGTTTAAACAAAAGTTAGATAAATGTTCACCAAGACAATTCAGACACCTTGATTTCATTGCACAATTCTCTACCGATATCCAACATGTTTCTGGAAAAGATAATGTCGTTGCCGATGCGTTGTCCAGAATAGAGGAGGTACATACTCAATTGGATTACGAAGCGTTAGCGGATTCACAAGCCGAGGATACGGAAATTCAGACATTCCTGTGCGAAGGATCAAATTTAAAATTACGTAAGATCCTGCTGCCCGGTTCGAACAGAGAGGTGTTTTGCGACGTCTCAACGGATGTAGCAAGACCCTTTCTCACTGTTCCCTTTAGACGCGTTGCATTTAACGCAATTCACAGTTTGTCCCATCCAGGAATTAATGCGACGGTCAAGCTCATGACGCATCGTTATGTATGGCCGTCAATTAAAAAGGATGTTCGTTTGTGGGCACGATGCTGTATTCAGTGCCAAAAATCTAAAATTTCGCGTCATGTTACTTCGCCATTAGGTTCTTTTGTTCCGCCTTCTGCGAGGTTCGAACATATACATTTAGATATTGTAATTTTGCCGGTTTCCGAAGGTTTTAAATACTGCCTTACCTGTGTAGACAGGTTCTCACGTTGGCCGGAAGCGTTCCCCATGGTCAATCAAGAGGCCTCAACGGTAGCTCGAACGTTTTATGACGGTTGGGTAGCCCGTTTTGGTATTCCGTTACGGATTACCACTGATCAGGGAAGACAGTTCGAATCCAAGATTTTTTCCGCGTTAAACGTTTTGATCGGCGCGAAACATCTACACACTACAGCATACCACCCTTCGGCCAACGGAATGGTAGAAAGGTTTCATAGACAGCTCAAAGCCGCGATCCGTTGCCACCAATCGAATCGGTGGACGGAAGTTCTTCCGTCGGTTTTGTTGGGAATCCGAGCCGCGTGGAAAGACGATTTGAAGGCTACATCGGCCGAATTAGTATATGGCGAATCCTTACGGCTTCCTGGCGAATTTTTATCTTCGCGTTCAACAGAAGACACAGGGGACATGTCTGACTTTGTTAATAATCTCCGTTCCCATTTCTCTAAAATAGGTCCGAAGAGTGGTTCTCATCATTCTGCAAATCGTACATTTGTTTTTAAAGATTTAAATAGTTCGTCTCATGTTTTTGTTAGAACCGATGCATCAAAACCGATTTTGCAACAAGCTTATGAAGGTCCGTATACAGTAGTTCGTCGAGGCCCAAAAACCTTCGGAATTCTCATTAAAGATAAAGAGGTTACTGTGACCATTGATCGTTTAAAGCCCGCTTATATTCTTGCGGAAACCGATATTTCGCCCAGAGCAAACGTTGCTACGGATGTACCAAATACGGAGCAGCGGGTTACTCGTTCTGGTAGACGCGTGTGTTTTCCTGAGCGTTATCAAGCAGGTCTTCGTTAGTCCGTAGGTGTTTTAAACATTCCTTTAATATTTTTTTGGATTTTGTTTTGTTCTGCGTCCTGCATCCTATGTAGTGTTATGGGGCGAGTTTTGTAAGTGTAGCGGATTATATTGTGTATTTTTTGTAAGTGCGTGTTTGTATCTATTGTTAGGGTATTTTTTATTTTAGTTGCACGATTAAAGTACGATCGCGGATTATAATAACGTGATATTGAATAGCATTATTATTTGATGTTTTAGTTGTATTGTATACGTGTTATGTAATTATGTTAATTACTGGCAGGGGGGTACTGTGGCGGCCTTGGCGCTGCCTTACGCCGCTGTCCATTTTCTATTTCTTTTCCTTTGTATTCTATTTCCGCTCCGCGCGGGTCTGGTCAGTCCTGGTTCACATCTGGCGGCCAGATTCGCGCGGTTCTAACCATTTCCTTTTTTATGTTTCCCAGGTGTCGCTTGGGCCTGTTCAAGGTTTACGATCAGGCCCTGGCGAACCTTTCCGTTTCCAAGTGTTTTATAGCACCCTTCCGCGATGACCTTTTTCCGCACGTTCTTACCTTCCTCTCCTTACTTTCCTCTCCTTACTTTTCTCTCCTTACTTTCCTCTCCTTACTTTCCTCTCCTTACTTTCCTCTCCTTACTTTTCTCCTACTTTTTCCTCTTCGCTTTTGGGGACTGAGTCTTGAGACACCAGTACACCAGAGAGTCTTGAATCGCCTTAGAGACAACAAGTCTCTTGCACGCGAAAACACGTCCTACTTAATAAACAGTGTTGAGGAAAGAATTTATTCTGAGTTGGTTATTTCTCTACCTCCTCCACAATACATACACGTTCTCGAATCGCATACCATTAGGGCTTTCCAACAAGCTAATGACAACATTAGTTTTCCCACAATTGGAAGGGCCACACACTATACCGCGTACAGTGTTAGGTAATAATGGTCCATGTCTCAGAACATGATGCATAATATTATCAAACTTTCTGTCTGAAAACACTTGAATTTTCACAGGCTGCCTTACGAACCGCATCGCGGCTGTTGCAACAATAACATATAAGCGGGGTATGGGGAATATTTATACAAACGCGATCCAGAGATATCAATCAGTCCAGAAATGACTTTCGTACTGGCAACACATTGACGGACCACCTATGAAAAAGGATCGTTACTTGCGCATACGGCGGCAGGGAGCAGGACTTCTAAATACCCTAATAAATAAATTGCCGTTTGAGTTACATATACCAGGATATCAATTTTGTGGACCCGGCACACGTTTGCAGGAACGCTTGGCTCGCGGTGATCGTGGTATAAATCCATTAGATTCGGCCTGTAGAGAACACGACATTGCATACTCTCAAAACGAAGATTTGACGAATCGTCACAAGGCAGATCAAATTTTAGCTGATCGAGCACGTCAACGCATAACTGCGAAGGACGCTACGTTAGGCGAGAAGACTGTTGCGACAGCTGTTTGGGCCGTGATGAAAGCTAAGTCGAAGCTTGGGATGGGGCTCAAGAAAAAAAAGAACAGTGGTAAGAAGAAGACGCGAGTTCTACCGATGGCAAAGCGAGGTGGTTTCCTACCGTTCCTCTTACCTGCATTGTCAGCTATAGGGGCGTTGACGGGCGGTGCTGCTGGCGTAGCGAAGGCTGTGAACGATGCCAAGGCTGCGCGAAAACAGTTGGAGGAATTGCAACGTCATAACCATGCTATGGAAGGTCGCGGAATTTATCTCGCTCCCTACAAGAAGGGTGCCGGTTTAAGGGGAAAAAAAGAAAAGTTCAATCCATGAAAAACTAGGGACACTGCCGATGACAAATGTTCAGCTTGAGGATATAGGAAGAAAGAATATACCATATTTTCGCGGAGTATACATGCGCGATAGTCTTCCGGCGAGAGCAAATGTAAATGAGAGCGGTATAGTAAACTTGGACGATAGTATCGGTCCGGGAACACATTGGGTCGCATACGTGAAACGCAATCGTACCGTAAAATATTTTGATAGCTTTGGTAATCTACGTCCACCTGTGGAACTTATTGCATACTTTGGATCATCCGCAACAATTACTTACAATCATGCACGTTTTCAAAATTTCGATCAAACCATATGCGGGCAACTGTGTGTAAAATTTCTCGAGGAAAACTCATTATAAATGTACATTACCGACAAGTACAATTTCATTACATTCTTTACCCCTTTCGCATAAACATGACGCCCTCGTCGTTGACACTGACGTTAACGGGTAAGAGCAGCATGCTCGCAGTCCAATACTTTCCCGCGATAGATTTGAGTGGTCATGAATACGAACTAGGTCTCGTGGATTTTGAAACGTTTAACACGATAGCGAACGTCGATGCTCGCAACAATAAATTTTATTTTGGTGAAAATGACGAAGAAATTGTCATTCCCGAAGGATCTTACGAACTGGATGCCATCGATAAGTACTTGAAACGGGAAATACTGCGAAGATATCCCAACAGGCATGATACGGGGAACGATGAATACCCTCTCGTCATACGTGCTAACAATAATACGATGAGAAACCTAATAACATAGGATCGCTACTTGGATTTTCTGCAAACCGTATTCTCCCACGTAAAATGTGGCATGAGTCTAACGCTCCTGTGAACATCATAAGCATCAACGTGATCAGAGTGGAATGCAGCATAACAGCTGGTTCGTACAGTAATGACAAACCTGTACACATTATTCACGAATTTTCACCTAGGGTTCCTCCAGGATATAAGATCTCGGAAACACCGCCGCGAGTCATTTACCTTCCTATCGTCGTGCGGATAATAGCCGATTTAGAAATACGTCTGCTTGACCAAAATAATCGTCTGATCGATTTTCGTGGAGAAGAAATCACTGTTAGACTACATGTAAGACGGCGAGATCCCCGCTCCTACGAATAAGTGTTGTATTATGCTCGTGTATAACAAAGCGAACGAACCTCTAATTCCGACTGCTGCAACAAATACATTCATCGACACAGTAAGTCGGGCAAATTATCGTGCCACACTATCGTCGAGGAAGAACCTGCTGAGCTTGCAGAATGTGCGTTTTCTACAATCGTTGGGATTTGTTGTAAAGCAATATTGTCTGACATTCTGGCCATTGGCAATACGCCGACCTCCGATAATCGTATAACCAAGATAGAAGTGCACACGTATAATCCCTATGCAAATACTACTCTCGGAAATAGCGATGAAATAAGAATACCGATACAGCAGCAAGATCTGTATACGCTACCGTGCGAGAGTTTCTTGTACATTGAAGGAAAAGTTATTTTAGCAGAGGCTCCACCTGAAGGAACAAGCAACAATGTTACTCTCGATACCAATTGCGCTGCTTTCATGTTTGATGAAATTCGATATGAACTAAATGGCGTTGAAATAGATCGCTGTAAAAATCCTGGAATAACGACTGCGTTAAAAACACACGTGTCCATCTCCCCCGGAAGAAGTAAAGCATTGGCCACCGCTGACTGGTATCGTAAACTGGATGGCGCAGATTTCAATTTCTGCATACCAATCAATATGCTCTTTGGCTTCGGTGAAGATTATAACAAGATAACCGTTAATGTGCGTCAAGAGTTGGTCTTAATTCGATCACGAAACGATCTAAACGCGTTGAATGGTTCTAGTATTTTAAGACCTAAAATCGAATTATTCAAAGTTCAGTGGCGAATGCCGCACATAAGTCTTGAAGAAGTAACCAAATTGTCGTTACTACGCATTCTCGAGAGAGGACAAATGATACCTATGAGTTTTCGCTCTTGGGATCTATACGAATATCCACATTTACAAACAACTGCGATGCATACGTGGGCCATCAAGACTGTAACACAACTGGAGAAACCTCGCTTCATCATATTCGCATTGCAGAATGATATGAAGAATCAATTGCATAAGACTGCTAATCAATTCGACGATTGTAAACTGTCAAACATACGTTTGTATCTAAATTCGGAATCATACCCATACGATGACCTAAACTTGGACTTTGAAAAAAATAAGTATGCGGTACTTTACGATATGTACGCAAAATTTCAAAACTCGTATTATGGTGATCGATGCAGTGAGCCGCTATTGGACGAATTAGAGTTCTTATCACGTGGTCCATTTGTGGTCATAGACTGCTCTCGTCAAAACGAGTCTGTTAAAAGTGCTACAATTGATGTCCGCATAGATTTCGAATGCAGAGATAATGTGCCAGTCAACACAGCTGCATACTGCTTGATTATACATGATCGTATAGAGTACAGCCCGTTGACCAACGTAGTGCACAGAATACTTTAACAAGCGGCGATGGTTCATCTAACGTTTGTCGATCTACAAGGCTATAGTCGAGTACAGCCCGTTGACCAACGTAGTGCACAGAATACTTTAACAAGCTGCGATGGTTCATCTAACGTTTGTCGATCTACAAGGCTTCAAGATCGGGTGAAACGAATTCATTGTAAAAGAAGCGGCCATTTTACGGGATGGAAATAAACTATTGCACTGGATATTCGAGCCACCATTTGGGTTCCACCGATTGACTGCTGCCGAAGCATGTCAGGTTCGATGGCTAACGAGAAAACATCATGGAATCGGCTGGATGGACGGATATGTTCCATACAAAGAAGCTGGAAGCTGTTTGAAACTAGCTCTGGAAAATACGCAGCAGATCGTTGTTAAGGGATTGGAAAAGAAAAAATGGCTGTGGAAATTAACTGGAATCGAGGCTCTTGATGTGGATGT
This sequence comes from Lasioglossum lativentre, assembly GCA_916610255.1. Classification (NCBI taxonomy): domain Eukaryota; kingdom Metazoa; phylum Arthropoda; class Insecta; order Hymenoptera; family Halictidae; genus Lasioglossum; species Lasioglossum lativentre. Next base: position 22,443,314 of record OU744364.1, on the reverse strand, counting down.
AGAGGATGTTCCAAGATTGTCGATGTTGCAAAAGGGGCTGCATAGATGTGCATTCCATACTGGCGTATCTGCCGTCGAAAATGTATTTAAACTGTGTAAAATATATAATGATCAACAAGAATCATATTTTGAATAAAGTATATTATTTAACAAAGTTTTTTCCGTATTTCTTAAAATGGTATAATATTTCACCCGATGTTGCCGACAAAATGCGCAGTTTGTGGTATAACATTACAAACAAATGATTACTCGGCAATAAGAATTTTTGGTGTAATATTTCACCAGATGTGTTTGCCGAGATTCCTGTTCGTTCCTGACTCCAAAGGGGTATAACATTACCAAAAAAATGATTACTCAGCAATAAGAATTTTTGGTATCATATTTCATGGGATTTGGAGATTCCTGTTCGTTCCTGACTCCAAAGGGGTATAACATTACAAAAAAATTGATTACTCAGCAAACTTATTTCTAAGAATTTTTGGTATCATATTTCATGGGATGTGTTTGCCGAGATTTCTTGCTGTGATGGCACTTTTCAAAATGGGAAGAAGGGGGGTCTGAGAGGCTATATAAAAGGCCATTGTTGGTTAGATCGACAAACTATCAACTATGTGGTTCGCAACCGTCAACTCTCGCGCAACGCTGCAGAATAATGTGTTCAATCCTCCGCAATTACACACACAGTAAGTACTCCGGCAACTGCTAAAAATGCTATTCAGTATTGTTTCTTTGCAACTGAAAAAAATTGTCTTTCCTAATTGCTTCTTTTCTTATCAGCGCTGATAATTCGGTACAGAGGATCGTGCGCGCGGTGCGTATATTGGGCAGGAGATATCCCTTGACGAATACATTCTACAAATACCTTGACATTGGAGTCAGAATTGGTGGTTGCTGTCACGTTGAGTTGGCTATAGGAGACAATCACGGCAATGAAATTCAACTGTCTATGGCTACCTGGAAAGATCTTCTTCGAAAGAAGGAAGACATTCTGCGGAACATTACCAGCTCAGGGGATGCGGTGCATGTTGGTGATAGAACTGTGGAGTTCTGTCAGTTAAACGATGATCTAAAGCTTGCAAAATTATCAAATTCGACTAAGTGCATACAGATTGCCCAGAAAACGATGCGAAAATTGTTTGATTTAGAATTTTGTATCGATCACATGTACTCTTGGCTATCCAAGAACCTATTCTGTGTACAAACAAAATATTGTAAGTTTATGCAAATAATATCTAATGTTACCGATGATTTTGCAAAAGCCATTGCAGAACATGATGATTTTGATCGCAATTCATTAATAGACACCGAATTGTTAGCTTTAGGTTTAGATGTAATGCTAATAAAATAAAAAATAAAAAAAGGATATTCCGACATTTAATGCATGATTTACATTTCCTGTCCAGAGATTCCTGTTCGTTCCAAAGGGGTATCATATTACATAAAAAAAAATGTCAGGGTCAATCAAATAGCGTCTTAAATGAAGTTATAATATTTCGCCGGATGTGTCGGGATTCCCTGACTCCTATCATTATAAAAAAACTGATTACTCAGCAAACTTATTTCTTCGTCTTAAAAGAAGTTATAATATTTAACGCGATGTGTTTGTCGAGGTTCCAAAGGAAGGGTATAACATTACAACAAACTGATTACTCAGAAAAGTGTTCAGTTGCAAAATGCGAGATTCCCTGATGTCAAAGGGGCATAACATTACAACTGATTACTCAGCAAAACGACTTCCCCCACCACCACTTCAGGAAAGAACGGGCGGGGTCTGAGAGGCGTCTGTTCAATCATTCTCGGTTAGATCGCCAAAGTATGCGGTTCGTGCGCGAGAGGATACCGCTATGACGTCACAAAAATCCACCGACCACCACTCCTATCCTTTGTGACGTCACTCCCCCGAAAAACATTCGCGAAAAAATCAGGCCTTGACCCCCCAAAAAATTCGCGATCCCCCGCGGACCCCCCCGAAAAAAACCGCGTCTGGGGGTGACCCCCGAAAAAGACCGCGGGTGACCCCGAAAAAAGATGGCCCGGTTAGGTCTGGGGGTGACCCCCGAAAAAGAGCGCCCCGGTTAGGTCTGGGGGTGACCCCTGAAAAAGATCGCCCCGGTTAGGTCTGGGGGTGACTCCCGAAAAAGACCGCCGCGGTTAGGTCTGGGGGTGACTCCCGAAAAAGACCGCTCGGTTCGGTCTGGGGGTGACCCCCGAAAAAGACCGCTCGGTTCGGTCTGCGGGTGACCCCCGAAAAAACCCCTCCCCATAGGGAAGGGGGGAAGGAGGGGTGGGGGAGGGGGAAGGGAGGGGGAGGGGGCAAGCCACCTCCCCAAGGGTGGGAGGGGGGAGGGGAGCCCCCCCCCAGGTTAGGTCTGCCTCGAAAGGTCAATGAACTTGATCCAGAATCCCCCTATCTTACCTACTGATATACATCATATTACGTTGTATTACAAAGTATTTTCAATGATACACTGCATATTACGTTATATTATAAGGTATTTTCAATGATACACTGCATATTACGTTATATTATAAGGTATTTTCAATGATACATTGCATATTACGTTATATTATAAGGTATTTTCAATGATATACATCATATTACATTATATTATAAGGTAATTTCAATGATACACTGCATATTACGTTATATTATATGGTATTTTCAATGATTAACTGCATATTACATTATATTATATGGTATTTTCAATGATACACAGCATATTAGGTTATATTATAAAGTATTTTCCATGATACACTGCATATTACGTTATATTATATGGTATTTTCAATGATACACAGCATATTAGGTTATATTATAAAGTATTTTCCATGATACACTGCATATTACATTATATTATAAGGTATTTTCAATGATATACATCATATTACATTATATTATAAGGTATTTTCCATGACACACTGCATATTACATTATATTATAAGGTATCTCCAATGATATACATCATATTGCATTATATTATAAGGTATTTTCAATGATTAACTGCATATTACGTTATATTATAAGGTATTTTCAATGATACACTGCATACTGCGTTATATTATATGGTATTTTCAATGATACTACTGCATATTGGGTTATATTATAAGGTACTTTCAATGATTAACTGCATATTACATTATATTATATTGTATTTTCAATGTTACACAACATATTAGGTTATATTATAAGGTATTTTCAATGATATACATCATATTACATTATATTATAAGGTATTTTCAATGATACACTGCATATTACATTATATTATAAGGTATTTTCAATGATATACATCATATTACGTTATATTATAAAGTACTTTCAATGATACACTGCATATTACGTTATATTATAAGGTATTTTCAATGATAGACTGCACATTACGTTATATTATCAGGTATTTTTGTTGAGATGTAATTATTTTTCTGTGTGTTTGAATGTGTATGCCTTTACTCGTGATTGGTTTGAATATGTATGCCTTGCGTGTGATTGGTGCGTGAGGTATGCGACACTTGTATGAGAATGACTCACTCTCTCATTTTCTTTGTCAGCGTTCGGAATGTAAAGAGTAAGGTCAGAACAACTTTAATTTGTACCAAAATGTTATAAAGCTTTAATATCGTATGTTTCTAAGGAAAAATGTGTCAAGCGATTAATTCAAACAAAGGTATGTAATGTATGAATTGTTTGTAAAACCTGAAAATTGAAATTATTTAATTTTGTAACACACGTGGCCTGTAGTGTGAATTCTAATAGTTTGAATCTCTATTACAGGCGCCTTTAAGAATTAATTTTGTTTTTGTAAAGTTTGGAGATATATAAAGCTTATACAAATCATTTAATAAATAAAATATACCATATACACAAAACTAAGAATATTCGTCAGATGCTCAGTTATTATCAGGTTATGGGCCCAGGCATGAGCCCACGTGTGTATGGATATTGCATCAGATTTTGAAAACAGAAAAGAAGTGCAATTGTTGAAGGTCCAAATGAGAAAATTATAAAAGAGTCAAGATGGATACTGTCAAGTCGCGTTTGGAAATTTTAGCCGAAGATTCTCAGGGAAATACAAATTATGAGTCGTGGCGGTTCAAGTTGTACCTAACCTTAAAATCTAAGAAATTGTTCAATGTAGCTACTGGCATTGAAGTAAGGCCAGAAGGACCTGATGAGAGTAGTGAAGTTTCAGAATGGCTAACAAAGGATCTGGAGGCGCAGACTCTCATTGGTCTAAATTGCAATAGCAGTATTGCAAAGAAAATATCGAAATGCACATCATCAAATGGAATGCTGAGTAAGTTGGAAGTGTTCTATGGAAAGAAATCTGACGTTTCCATTGAAGGTTTGCAAAGGCAATTTTTTGGGTATAGATATAATGATAAAAAGAGTGTTATAGAAAACAGCATGCAAGTCCAAGAGTATGCTGATACCTTGTCTGCTGAAGGCGAAATAGTCAAGGAGTCGTGGATAATGCAACGCATTTTAGGAATTTTACCTTCGAAACTTCATCATTTCAGAACGGCTTGGGATAACGTGAGCGGAAAGGACAGGTCTCTCACAAATTTGTTTGATCGCCTAAGACTGGAAGAAGATCGACTGAATGAAGAGCAATCAAGTAAGTCATCTTCACAAAACGCTTTCATTTCAAAAGAAGGAAATAAGTCAACTAAGTCTTCTGATAATAAAAGTAAGTCTGTTGAATGTTACAAATGTGGAAAGAAAGGGCACGTAAAATCGAATTGCCGTGGCAAGCCTTGTGCCAAATATCTAGAATATTGTAAGAATACTTATGGGTGCAATATTTGTAAAAATAAAGGTCACTTTGCAAATGAATGCCCAAATAAAGGCTCTAGTCCGGATGATAGTAAGTCTAATGACAGTGAAGGTAAAACTGCAGGTAAAAAACGGGCTATGATCACAGTAAGTTTATCAGCTGCTAATTTTGAGAGAGAAATGGAAGAAGATTTCAGAAATTGTTGGTATCAAGACTGCGCAGCGACTCAACATATGACTTCTCACAGAGACTGGTTTACAAATTATATCGAATTAGAAGAGCCGTGTATGGTTGTCATTGGAGATGCAAGTGAATTGGAAGGAATTGGAGTAGGTGATATAGAACTTGAGGCTTTTGATGGTCAGCAATGGAATGAGATAGTTTTGAAAAATGTTTTGTATACACCTAAAATGCCATTTAATCTTTTTTCTGTAAGCAATGTATTGGACAAAGGTTATAAACAGTCAGCAGACTCAAATATGTCAATTTTCAAAGATAGTAATGGAGACGTCGGATCTATGGCTGTAAGAGAAGGAAATTTATATAAAATGAAATTTCGTCGAGGATTGCCTGAAACATGTTTAGTCAATATATCAATCAAGAAATGGCATGAAAAATTTGCTCATCAGAATGTTATATACGTAAGAGATATATTGAAGAAAAATGGGATTAAATACTTAGATGATTGGAATGACTATGTATGTCCTGGTTGCACCTACGGTAAGCAACATAGGACGTCACATCCCTTAAATCCAAAGAAGTCTACCAAAATTTTGGAGCTAGTTCATGTAGATCTATGTGAAATGGACATTTACTCTTTAGGAGGAGCAAAATATTTTCTGCTTTTCAAGGACGACTACTCACATTTCAAGTCTGTGTATTGTCTGAAAAATAAAAATGAAGCTGCTGCCAAATTGGAATCATTTTTAAAATTGGTGCAAAATCAATTTGATAAGAAAGTCAAGACGCTCAGGTCAGACAACGGTACAGAAATAAAGAATGGCGACACGAAACAGATTTTGGACAGTGTTGGAGTTTTTCACAGCAAATCAAATGCTTACACACCTCAACAGAATGGTCGTGTTGAGCGAGAAATAAGAACTGTGGTTGAAGCAGCAAGATCAGTGATACACGCTCGAAATTTAAATGAAAATCTGTGGGGCGAAGCTATAAATTACGTGGTTTTCACATTAAATCAGACGGGTAGAAGCTCAATCAAAGGTAAAAGCCCAGCTGATTTGTGGTTTGGACGAAAAATAGATGTCAGTAAGTTGAAAACTTTCGGATGCGAATGTTATGTATTTATTGAAGATCACAAGCGAGGTAAAACCGAGAAGATGTCAATGAAAGGTATTTTTGTTGGGTATGATACTGATTCTCCAGGTTTTAGAGTATTTATTGATGTTGCACGCGATGTGGTCAGCTCTAGTAATGTAATATTTGATGAAAGTACTGGAATAGAAAGTTTTACGCAATTCGAAATTCCATTGACTGAAAATAGAGATTTATCTTTAGAAATTGAAGATTCAGAAGAGTATATTTCTGAACAATATGGTTCTGAAAGTGAAAGTTCGTCTGAAGATTCAGATGGTGAACTCCTTTCTTGTAGTTCAGAAAGTCAAAATGAAAATCCTGAAGTTGAAATCCCTCAAAACCGAAATTTGAGAGATCGTCGAAGATTGAAACCACCAGAAAGACTAAAAGATTATGTTACAGATTTAGCCTTGATCAACGATATCTCTGTAACAGAGGCTCTCAAAGATGAAAACTGGAAGAAAGCTATGTTCGAGGAGTTCAAGTCATTGTCAGATATGCAAACATGGTCCTTGGTTGAAAAACCTAAGAATGTAAAACCTTTGACTTGTCGCTGGGTCTTATGTCAGAAGGAAAATGGAAAGTATAAAGCGAGACTAGTTGTAAGAGGTTTCGAACAAAAGGAAGGTAAGGACTATTTTGAAGTTTTCAGTCCAGTTGCTCGACATATGTCAATCCGTCTAATTCTCAGCATAGCAGCATCAGAAGAAATGAAAGTAATGACTTTCGATGTAAAAACCGCTTTCCTACATGGTGAGTTAAAAGAAAGCATTTACATGTACCAACCGGAAGGATTTAATGACAAATCTGGTCGTGTGTGCAAATTGCAGAAGAGCCTTTATGGCTTAAAGCAAGCACCTAAAAATTGAAATAAGAAATTTTCAGATTTTTTGAACAGTCTAGGCTTTGCATCATCAGATGATGATCCTTGTGTTTACTACAATAATGACAAAAGTATAATTATAGTATTGCATGTAGATGATGGCTTGATGGTTGGAAAGAATAAAAATACTATGGTTGAAGTTTTAAGAAAACTGAATGGAAAATTTCAAATAACATATGATGTTGGAAAAGAAAATACTTTGTCGTATCTTGGAATGCAAATTGAACTCACGGAAACTGGAATTTTTGTAAGTCAGTGCAAGTATGCAGAAAGGATTTTAGAACGCTTTAAATTTGATGACTGCAATTATGTAAATACACCTATTGAACGTGGAATGGTAACTGAACCAGGAAAATTTATGAACGATACACCGTTGGAAGAGTCAGAGCCATATCGTGAAGCTGTTGGTAGCCTACTTTATTTGGCCACTATATCACGTCCTGATATTAGTTTTTCTGTAAACTATCTCAGCAGATTTAACAATAAACCTATGAATAGTCATTGGAAAATGGTAAAACGTGTCTTCCAATATATAAAAGGTACTATTACGTATGGAATCTTTTTTGATGGATATAAGAAATCGACAGCGTATAGCGATTCAGACTATGGTGGTGACTTGATGACTAGACAGTCAACCAGTGGAGTTTTATTATTACGAGGAGGTCCTGTAGTTTGGTTTACTCAAAAGCAACACACTGTTGCAAAGTCGACTGCTGAAGCAGAGTATCGAGCTGCAGTATCTGCCATTGATGATATTTGCTGGATACGAAGACTCGCAAGTGAACTGAATCAGTTGGACATTGGTAAGCCAACGACACTTTATATCGACAATCAGTCAGCAATTCATATGCTGCTGAATACTCACGAAGGTAAGATCACAAAAGGGAAGAAACATATTGAAATTTCAAGGAAATTCATCCAGCAGCATATTGGATCAACCATACAACTACAACATGTCAAGAGTGCAGATCAACTTGCAGACATTATGACCAAAGCTTTATCGCGTAAAAGTTTTGAAAATCTTAGGAGTAAAATAATTAAGGATGAGTGTTGAGATGTAATTATTTTTCTGTGTGTTTGAATGTGTATGCCTTTACTCGTGATTGGTTTGAATATGTATGCCTTGCGTGTGATTGGTGCGTGAGGTATGCGACACTTGTATGAGAATGACTCACTCTCTCATTTTCTTTGTCAGCGTTCGGAATGTAAAGAGTAAGGTCAGAACAACTTTAATTTGTACCAAAATGTTATAAAGCTTTAATATCGTATGTTTCTAAGGAAAAATGTGTCAAGCGATTAATTCAAACAAAGGTATGTAATATATGAATTGTTTGTAAAACCTGAAAATTGAAATTATTTAATTTTGTAACACACGTGGCCTGTAGTGTGAATTCTAATAGTTTGAATCTCTATTACAGGCGCCTTTAAGAATTAATTTTGTTTTTGTAAAGTTTGGAGATATATAAAGCTTATACAAATCATTTAATAAATAAAATATACCATATACACAAAACTAAGAATATTCGTCAGATGCTCAGTTATTATCAATTTTCAATGATAGACTGCATATTACATTACATTATAAGGTATTTTCAATGATAAACTGCACATAACGTTATATAATAACGTATTTTAATGAATCACTGCATATTACGTTATATTATAAGGTATTTTCAATGATACACTTCATATAACTTGATATTATAAGGTATTTTCAATGATGCACTGCATATTACGTTATTTTATCAGGTATTTTCAATGAATCACTGCATATTACGTTATATTATAAGGTATTATCAAGGATACACAGCATATTACGTTATATTATAAGGTATTTTCAACGATACCCTGCATATTACGTTATTTTATCAGGTATTTTCAATGAATCACTGCATATTACGTTATATTATAAGGTATTTTCAATGATACCCTGCATATTACGTTATATTATCAGGTATTTTCAATGAATCACTGCATATTACATTATATTATAAGGTATTTTCAATGATACACTGCATAATACGTTATATTATAAGGTATTTTCAATGAATCACTTCATATTACGTTATATTATAAGGTATTTTCAATGAATCACTGCATATTACGTTATATTATAAGGTATTATCAAGGATACACAGCAAATTACGGAGTATTATAAGGTATTTACAATGATACACTGCATAATACGTTATATTATAAGGTATTTTCAATGAATCACTTCATATTACGTTATATTATAAGGTATTTTCAATGAATCACTGCATATTACGTTATATTATAAGGTATTATCAAGGATACACAGCAAATTACGGAGTATTATAAGGTATTTTCAATGATACCCTGCATATTACGTTATATTATCAGGTATTTTCAATGAATCACTGCATATTACGTTATATTATAAGGTATTATCAATGATACACAGCATATTACGTTATATTATAAGTGTTATATTTTCTTTTGGTGTATTGGGAGATGCACGACTCAGTACATTAAGATATTTACCAAAGTAGTTTAATAATAATATGCAACGTAATTTAAATACACTATACTTAGTTCAACTGCATACAATGCTCTTTCGGTACTGGTTTTACAAATATCTCGTAAACTAAAGACGCGAGGCAAAAAGTCTAAAGGGAAATGTTGTTCAGAATCGTGGTTTTTACAACATATCCAAAGCTCATCGAAATCGGGACATAATCGAGAAACTGTTCGTTGTTACGACATCGCAGCGTACCGACAACACTCTCCTCCCCCCGGCTCGCCGCGCTGACCGTGCCACCGAGCGACTAGGCGCGCTCTGGTTGGTCCGTGTTTTTCGTTAATAACTCCTAAACAAAGCCGCGGACGCCATTTTTGCTAAGGAAAATGTCGCTTCAAATGACCCAAGGAACCTCCCATTTCCCGCTTACGCAGTCGTTTTGGGACACCCTGTATACTTAATAGTGTAGCATGTATAGAAATTTCGAGAAGAAACCAGTAAGACAAAACGCGGAACGACAAGCTTCCAGAAGCTTCCAGAAGGTAGTTTGTAGGCAAACACGCGGGGAAGCGACGCGAGGGGAGCGCGCGAAAAGTCGAATCACGCGTAACGACGGGGTTGTTGATTTCACGTTCGCGGATAGTAACGAATTCATATAAATAGAGGCTTCACAGAGGGCCTCGGTCTATTCGCTATTCCGAGAGAGAGGACGAGGTAAGGACCACGGCCGCTCTTGGTTAGCACTAGCACCCCGACAGGAGAGTACGGCGATAATACCTGGACGCCTGTCGGGAGAACGGGAGAGGACGGGAGTCTGTTCCTGGTCGCTCGTTCGATATGGAGAGTACGGCGATAATACCTGGACGCCTATCGAACGAGAGAGAACGGGTCAGCTCCTGGCCGCCCAGGGCTCGGCAGGAGAGTACGGCGATAATACCTGGACGCCTGCCGAGTAGGAACGGGAGAGTGTTCCTGGCCGCTCGTCTCGACAAGGAGAGTACGGCGATAATACCTGGACGCCTTGTCGAGCGAGAGAGGACAGAGCACCTTCTGATCGTTTGCGTAGAATACCACGGAACCTAGCTAGAGTACACGTGTGATGAACGAGAGAGAGAGTCTGCATGTTTGCAATTTATAATTCGAAGAGTTGAATGATAGATTATATATATATATATATATATATATATATATATATATATATATATATATTCCTCACTTTCCTGTATCCATGTTCCTAACCGAATAAACCTTGTTTGTCCAGCAATTCCCTGTCAATCCTTTATTGAAATGGCTACTATAGTAATTACATTCCTTTTTAAATACTCGCATACAAAATTATATCTTATATCCATATGTTTTACTCTACGGTTGTTTTCTGGATTTCTGATCAAAGCAATGCAACCCTGATTATCCTCAAAATACATAACATCTTCGACTTTAATATTTAAATCATGTAACAATTTTCTAAACCATAATCCTTCCTGTACTGCACTACATAACGCTACTAATTCAGCTTCCGTTGTTGACAGAGCTACACAATTTTGTCTTTTCGTACTCCATGTTACTGTATTGCCATATACTTTAACCAGGTATCCAGAAACTGACTTCCTGTCACTTAAATCTCCTCCCCAATCGGAGTCTACATAACACACTAGCGCATTCGCATTCTGATTCATATCTCTTTTGTATATTAAACTTAAACTAACTGTCCCTTTTATATACCTTAATAATCTCTTCAAGTAAATCCACATTTCTTTGTTTACTTTGTCCTGGTACCTACTAAAATAATTAACTGCAAAGCTTATATCCGGACGCGATCCTAGCATAAGATACATTAAACAGCCTATGAGCTCCCTTGTTGGTACATTAGATTCAGTCTTCTCATTTCGATTACTAAATTTAATTTTGAATCAATTGGTGTCGAACAGACTTTACAATTTTCCATTTTCAATCGTTTTAGGATACTTTGAGCATATTTTTCTTGACTAATCTTTAATATTCCTTCATTTCTATTATAATCAATTTCAAATCCAAGAAAATGCTTTAACTCTCCTTTATCCTTCATTTCAAACTCCTTTGCTAATTTAGTTTTGTAAATATTAATACTATCTAATTCAGGAGCAGAAATTATCATGTCGTCAACATAAAGCAATAAATAAATCATTCCCGTTCCTAGAGCTTTAGTGTACAAGCAATAGTCATTTTCTGATCTCACAAAACCTAATTTCAACAAAAAACTATTAATTCTCTCGTTCCAACATTTGGATGCTTGTCTCAGACCATACAGTGATTTATTTAATTTGAGTACATGACCCTTTTTGCACTTTACACCTTTAGGTGGATAAATATATATGTCTTCCTTAAGATTGCCATTTAAAAACGCCGTTTTTACGTCTAATTGCACGAAATAATAGCCTAGCTGATTCCCTATTGCTAGCAACCCAATCAGCACACGTCGTCTCAAAGCTGTCTCTTACACGGCGTTTTCCCGTCTGAACGTCTTATGTCCCAAAGATACGTCTTTTAGTCGGCTTAAAGATATCTTTATGGAGACGTCGTTTTCACGGCAGAGGTTGAACGTCTTTTAGCTGTCTCATTTCAGTCGTAAAAACAACGTCTCCATAAAAGATATCTTTTTGGCGACTGAGAGACGTTTTTCCGGAGACGTTGTTTTTGCGGCTGAAGGTAGCTGTCTTTTAGCCGTCTATTTCAGTCGTAAAAACAACGTCTCCATAAAGGATATCTTTTTGGCGACTGAGAGACGTTTTTCCGGAGACGTTGTTTTTGCGGCTGAAGGTAGCTGTCTTTTAGTACAATGGCTAAAATATACTGGTTTTTAATTTTGCTATTTCTTGGAATGATAAAAAAATTAATTTTCAAAACATTATATATTTATATGATAATATTTATATTTAAAATGAATCTTTATTTAATATTAGAAGCGGAATATTTATTTCCTGATATACAGATAATATTTATTTCATATTATGAAAAAATATTTTTTTCTAATTATAAAATGAATCTTTATTTAATATTAGAAATGGAATATTTTTTTCCTTATATACAGATAATATTTATTTATTGTTATTTCGTATTATGAAAAAAACATTTTTTCTCATTATAAAGTGAATCTTTATTTAATATTAGAAAAAGAATATTTTTTCCTAATATACAGATAATATTTATTTCATATTATGAAAAAAATAGTTTTTTCTCGTTATAAAATGAATCTTTATTTAAAATTAGAAATAGAATATTTTTTTTTAAATATGCAAGGAATACTTTATGTTTATCATGGAAAAATATTTGTTCCAGAATATGGAAGACATACAACTTTCATATTACGAATGAAATATTGGTTTCAAATATAAAATAAATCTTTATTCAATATTGGAAGTAAAATGTTTACTTTTAATTTACTTTGAATTCGTGCGTGTCATTTAATTTTTTAATAGAAGTTTATCTCTTCTAATTATATGATTTCATATAATTTGAACTTTTATAAGAATAAAAAGTAATAAACGTAACAATAGGTTCGCATGGCTCAGCGAGGAAGCACTTCATCAAGTAAACGGTCATCCCGAGTTCGAATCCCCGCCAACTGCATAGAAATTTCTGAATTTGTAATAAGGTCCTTTCGAAGACAAATTGGAATATTTCCTCAAGCATTGCATAGAGAAAAGTATATGTATATGGATAGTTTCTAATTTTTGTTATAACTTTTTTTTAAAAGATGTCTTTACAAGGTAACTTTCAGATGTCTTTGAAAGATGTCTAAAAGCTGTCTTTCGACGCCCGACAAAGTCGTAAAAGATGTCTGAAACATGCCTTTGGAGGCCTGTGAGATGTAAAAAATACGTCTCTACAATGACTGAAAAACGACCAACAGTCATTCTAAAGACGACTTTAAGACAGACAGATTTGTAACAAACGACCTTCCGGAGCCCTTCCAGAGACGCTCCGGAGACATTCGCCGACGGCTTTCGGACGTCTGAATGTCTTGCGGCAGACAGCTTTCAGCTCTCTTTGAGCTGTCTCTGTGCTGATTGGGAACGTTCTCATAGTTGATGTTTTCGCCACTGGCGCGTATATTTCTTGGTAGTTAAATGTACTTTGTTGTGCGAATCCCCTCGCAACTAATCGAGCTTTATATTTATCCTCTTTAATCTTTTCCAATGGTTTAAAATTGTATACCCATTTCGTGTCTATAATCTCTCTATTTTCAGGTATGATTACTTGTTCCCATGTATTAGTTTTATTTATAGATTCTAATTCTCTCTCCATTGCTTCTAACCATAATTCTTTATCTTCTCTTTCATCTAACTCCGAAAAGTCCTTGGGAACGTGTTCAACAAATGATATTGCATCAAATGCCATATACAACTCATAATCTTCAAGCCTTTTGGGTATTTTTACATTTCTTCCTATTCTTGTATTTGTTAATTCAGTACTAGTTTCTATACTATCCTGTTCTACGCACCTTTGATCATTTTCATTTTGCCCTTTTTCTAAACTTTCATGTTCCTCTGCATTGTCTGAATCTGTGTTATGAATCGACTGAACCTGATCTTCTAAATTTATTGTCTGCTCTATATTCTCAATATCTTCTACTATCTGCACTCTTTCTTTTGTTCGGAACATAGATTTTTCATCAAAAATTACATCTCTTGCAACCACAATCCTCTCACTTATTGGATTCCATACTCGATATCCATTATTAGCATATCCTACTAAGATGCACTTTGTTGCTTTGGGATCAAATTTACTTCTCAATTCCTTTGGAATATATATATAAGCAGGCGAACCAAAAATTCTAAAATTATCTACGTTAGGTTTCCTTTTATACCAAACCTCTGCAGGTGTAAGACCTGGTAAGTTCACAGAAGGACTTCTATTTATCAAATACGCTGCCGTCCTAATGGCTTCACCCCAAAATTCCTTAGATACATTTGAATCTCTAATCATAGACCTAGCCTTATCCACTAGTGTTCTGTTGAACCGTTCAGCCTTACCATTTTGTTGTGGCGTATATGGGACTGAATAGTCAATAACCGTTCCATTTTGCTTACAATAATTTTTGAAGTCATTTGAAATATACTCTCTTCCATTGTCACATCGCAATGTTGATATCCTCCTGTCAAACCTTGTATGTGCCATTTGAGCATATTCCCTAAATTTTTCAAAAACTTCACTCTTATTCTTAATTAAATAAACACAAACAAATCCTGTATAATCTTCAATAAAAGTTACAAAATATTTATAACCGTCATGTGTTGTTGGGGTCATCGGCCCACATACATCTGAATGCACTATCTCTAATATAGACTTACTTCTATTTCTAACCCCAAAATTTTTTCTTGTCATTTTTCCCTCTATGCAAAATTCACAAAATTCCTTATCGTCTATCTTTATATTATCAATACCATCTACCAATTTTTCACTTATTACTTTCCTTAGGTTTGAATATCCAATATGCCCATATCGTCTATGCCATAGTTCCGCACTTTCATTTTCAGTTATTGTATTTAAACACTCTTTCTTTTCTATTCTGAAATTAATTTCATATAAACTATCCCTATAGCCTACAGCTATCAAACCTTTGCTTTGCCATAATTTTACTTTGCCATTTGCAAAAATTGTTTTAATATTATACATTTCTAGTTTCTTAACAGATAATAGATTTCTTCTCAAGTTTGGCACATATAGCACATTTTGAATTTTACACTTGAAATCCCTTTCTCCTACTTTACTCACTACGTTAATATTTCCAATTCCTAGCGCTTCTAAATAACATCTATCTTTTGCAATTGAAATTTTTATCGGATTCTTCAACATAATTAGTTTTGAGAAAAAACCTTTTTCATTTACCAAATGATCCGTGCAGCCAGAATCAACAAAAAATGTTACATAATTATTATTATTACTTACAGACTCTCTGTTTACATTAATGTCAGTCATAAAGCATACACTATCGTCTTTTTGCCCTCTGTCTCTCTGGTTATATTCAGTGTAATTCCCTTCCTGTTGCTCTCCATTTTGTTGATTGTATTCCCTATGACCTCTTCCTCTGAAGTTTCGATATCCTCTTCCTCTTCCTCTGAAATACCTCGGATGAGAATTTTGGTTAGCTCTCATTACATTATTTCCATGTCCTGGCCCTCTGGATTGGTCATCTACATTCTTGAAATCTCTTTTAAGATTTTCTAAATTCCTTGATTGTGAATTATATTGTTTCCAACAATCCCTCTTAAAATGACCTTGTTTACCACAATTAAAACAGGTTCCACGTTTATAGGACACGAACGCAGCTGGTTGTATTGCGTCCCTTGCATAACTGCCATTATCAACTTTTCTTTTTTCTTCTGCAGCCCACAATTTGGATTTTACGAAACTAAAAGTGAGAGTTTCTGCCGCCATACTCTCTAATACTGTGACTACGGTTTCATACGACTTTGGCAGTGATAGCAATAAATTGCAAACAGCATCCTGGTCATTCATTTCAGCACCAGATGCCTTTATCTGTCGCAATGTTTCTTCAAATTTTATAATGAAGTCTTCTAAGCTCTCTCCTTCTTGCAGTTTCATTGCCATTAATTTCCTCTTTAAAAATAACTGTCCTGGCAATCCTTTCTTTTCGTACATGTCTTTTAAACTTTCCCACATTGCATATGCTGTTCCTTTTTCTTTAATGATATCTATTTGATTATCATCTACGCATTGAATGATTAATGATTTACATACATTATCTCGCCTTTGTGCTACCTTTCTAGCATTTATATCAGCATATTCTTCTTCCTTAAATTCTTCGTAAATCATATCGACCACATCCTTTTCATTGGGAAAAGCGACCACTCGGAATTTCCATGTGTGGTAATTGTTTCCATTTAGTGGTTCAATATTTAAATGCTTTTTAACATTATCAGCCATTTTTGCCAATTTTCAGTACAACTACACGTGCTTAACCTCACTTTACCATGTATTCTCAATCTAACTGAATTAATCCCTCTGGGCCCATAACCTGTTATATTTTCTTTTGGTGTATTGGGAGATGCACGACTCAGTAGATTAAGATATTTACCAAAGTAGTTTAATAATAATATGCAACGTAATTTAAATACACTATACTTAGTTCAACTGCATACAACGCTCTTTCCTTATCAGGCTCAATCAGCCTCTCACACATTTCAAATCATCCGTATCTCATGACGGTAGGAACAGAAGAGAGCTGCTGCGCTTACAAGCCTCACCACGCATACGCCTCAAGGCAGGCTCACACATAACATACATAAAGGCATTATCCTCAATGCACATGGAATAAAGGCATTATTCACAACAATAAGGTATTGTCAAAGATACACTGCATATTACATTACATTATAAGGTATTTTCAATGATACACTGCATATTACGTTATATTATAAGGTATTGTCAAAAATACACTGCATATTACGTTATATTATAAGGTATTGTCAAAAATACACTGCATATTACATTATTTTATAAGGTATTTTCAATAAATCACTGCATATTACGTTATATTATAAGGTATTTTCAATGATAGACTGCATATTACGTTATATTGTAAGGTATTTTCAATGATTCACTGCATATTACGTTATATTATAAGGTATTTTCAATGATACACTACATATAACTTTATATTATAAGGTATTTTCAATGAATCACTGCATATTACGTTATATTATAAGGTATTTTCAATGATACACTGCATATTACGTTATATTATCAGGTATTTTCAATGAATCACTGCATATTACGTTATATCATAAGGTATTTTCAGTGATAGACTGCCTATTACGTTATATTATCAGGTATTTTCAATGATACACAGCATATTACATTATTTTATGAGGTATTTTCAATGATGCACTGCATATTAAATTACATTATAAGGTATTTTCAATGATAGACTGCATATTACGTTATATTATAAGGTATTTTTAATGATACACTGCATATTACGTTATATTATAAGGTAATTTCAATGATACCCTGCATATTACGTTATATTATAAGGTAATTTCAATGATACCCTGCATATTACGTTATATTATAAGGTATTGTCAATGATGCACTGCATATTACATTATATTATAAGGTATTTTCAATGATACACTGCATATTACGTTATATTATAAGGTATTGTCAAAAATACACTGCATATTACGTTATATTATAAGGTATTGTCAAAAATACACTGCATATTACATTATTTTATAAGGTATTTTCAATAAATCACTGCATATTACGTTATATTATAAGGTATTTTCAATGATAGACTGCATATTACGTTATTATTATAAAGTACTTTCAATGATACACTGCATATTACATTATTTTATAAGGTATTTACAATGATGTACATCATATTACGTTATATTATAAAGTACTTTCAATGATACACTGCATATTACATTATTTTATAAGGTAATTTCAATGATACCCTGCATATTACGTTATATTATAAGGTATTTTCAATGATACACTGCATATTACATTATATTATAAGGTATTTTCAATGATACACTGCATATTACGTTATATTATAAGGTATTGTCAAAAATACACTGCATATTACGTTATATTATAAGGTATTGTCAAAAATACTCTGCATATTACGTTATATTATAAGGTATTTTTAATGATACACTGCATATTACGTTATATTATAAGGTAATTTCAATGATACCCTGCATATTACGTTATATTATAAGGTAATTTCAATGATACCCTGCATATTACGTTATATTATAAGGTATTGTCAATGATGCACTGCATATTACATTATATTATAAGGTATTTTCAATGATACACTGCATATTACGTTATATTATAAGGTATTGTCAAAAATACACTGCATATTACGTTATATTATAAGGTATTGTCAAAAATACACTGCATATTACATTATTTTATAAGGTATTTTCAATAAATCACTGCATATTACGTTATATTATAAGGTATTTTCAATGATAGACTGCATATTACGTTATATTGTAAGGTATTTTCAATGATTCACTGCATATTACGTTATATTATAAGGTATTTTCAATGATACACTACATATAACTTTATATTATAAGGTATTTTCAATGAATCACTGCATATTACGTTTTATTATAAGGTATTTTCCATGATACACTGTATATTATGTTGATTATACTATAGGATATCATGTGCATTTTCTCATGTTTATCTAGTTTGTATTTCGCCCCGTCTCTTTTGCCTTTCGGCCTGATCGTGCGTATGGTTTTCATGTAGACGGCGCTGTTTGCTTTTGGGCCTGCTCCCACTCTTTGTACTCTATACGGTAGTTAGTTCCTGCTTATGTAACATGGCCTAGAGAAACGTGCTTTGCTAAGATCCGCTGTTGCTCAAGCAATCGTCGTGTATTTATTAAATAAATTAACCGTTATTTACAACAGGTTATGGGCCCAGTCCACGTGAAATAAAAGTTTTTGTTTTTTTTTTATTATTGAGTGATCTACGTAAGATAATCGAATCCCAGTTTTTGAGGTTAACCCGCGCCACGTGCAAAGAAAGTGGAAATAGCCGGAAAATGTGGAATCGGAATTGACAAGGGTCACTAAATTGAGAGGTGCTGAGAACTGGGCACAGTGGAAATTTTAAGTTTCTGTCCTTTTGCGAGATAAAGATGCGATGTTGGTCGCTAATGGTGGCTTTGAGAAGCCTGTGCTTCCTGCGGTGGACGCTACCGCGGCTGAGAAGCAAAGATTGGCAGAATGGTTAAAAAAGGACAATTCTGCACAGAAAATGATTGCTACAACTGTAGCTGACTCTCAACTCGTGCACATCATGAATTGCACTAGTGCGAAAGACATGTGGCAGGCGTTGCACAGCCTGTATGAGCAAAGGTCGGAGACATCAATACACATGGTGCAACAAAGGTGGTATCAGATGTCGAAGGACCCCAAGGACTTGCACATCAGCTACAAGCATTAGGTGACCCTATATCAGACTCTATGATTGTGACGAAAATTCTTATGACACTGCCTACCGGGTATAATCATTTTGTCACTGCTTGGGAATCAACCCCTGTACCACAGCGGTTGTTGACAAATTTGATAGAGAGGCTTCTTGTGGAGGAAATTAGATTTTCAACGCAAGAGAAAAATTTGAATGAAGCCTTCGCAGTCATGAAGGTTGGCAACCAGAGATGGCCAAAAAACAAGGAAGAAAGTTATCGTGGCAAGGAAAAGGTTTTCCAAAATAAAAGTAAGCCTAACACATGTTTTAAGTGCAAAAGGTCTGGACATTGGATACGTGATTGTCCGATGAATAGGCAGAGTGACGAGGGCAACGACAGGAAACCAAGAGGACAGGCTCTGGTGGCAGAGGCAACATTGTGTCTTGATAATTCTCGGAGTGACACAGATATTTGGTATCTGGACTCCGGAGCCACGGATCATATGTCCAATCGGAGAGAATGGTTCATCAATCTCAATTTCTTTAAGGAACCTCATCCTGTAAATGTAGGGAAGAAGCATGAATCCATCGAAGCTTTAGGCAGAGGAGACATTAATGTCTTGGCCTATGATGGAACTCAGTGGCAGGAGAAGCATCTGTCACAGGTTCTTTATGTTCCAAATCTGAGACATAATTTGTTTTCAGCTGGATCAGCGCTAGATAAAGGTCTGCTTCAAATATCCACCGCAGAAGGATGCAGATTTGAAAAGCAAGGCGATATTGTTGCAGTGGGAGTTCGCACAGACAAGCTGTGCGAAATGAAATTTAAAGTGATAACACAAGATGCAGAAGTCGAAGCTAACCTTGCTACCAGAAACAGCCTACAAAGTTTGCAATCTTGGCATGAGAAACTTGGGCATCAAAACGTCACGTATGTGAAACGGTATCTGCAAGCTGAGGGCATTTCCGTAGACGAACAGAAATTCTTCTGTGAGGGTTGCGTTTTGGGTAAGTCACATCGTTTACCTTTTCCCAAGCGCAAACAAGGAGATAATAAGTCTCATGCCCCGGGTGACCTCATTCATGCTGACCTCTGTGGGCCTCTTCAAGAAAACTCCATAAATGGATCACGTTATTTCCTTTTATTCAAGGATGACTATTCCCGTTATAGGGTCGTTTATTTTTTGAAAAATAAAAATGAAACTTTTGATAAAATGAAAGAATTCCTAACCCGGACTTCTAATTTGTTTGGAAGGGAAATAAAAACACTGCGGACGGATAATGGACTGGAGTTTGTCAATCATATGGTCGAGGAGATGCTAAAAAGTCGAGGTATCCAGCATGAGAAGACTGTGGCTTTCACCCCCGAGCAGAATGGTTCCGCCGAAAGAGAGAATCGTACTGTTGTCGAATCGATGAGAACCATGTTACAAGCGAAACGGTTGCCTCTGAAATTATGGGCTGAAGCCGTTAACACAGCTGTCTATTTACTTAATTGTACAGGTGTGAGCCCACAATATATGAAGACGCCATATGAATTATGGTTTGGACGGAGAGTCAGGTTAGAAAAATTAGTTGTTTTTGGAACAGTTGCGTATGCACACGTACCGAAGGAGAAACGAAGAAAGTTGGACCCTAAGGCTGTGAAAGGTGTTTTCGTCGGTTACGACCAAGATGTAAAAGGTTTTCGAATTTGGTATCCAGAAACCGACAAAGTAGACGTCAAGAGAGATGTCATTTTTAGAGAAGATGGAAAGTGTGCAATGTCCTCAAAAGAGGAAATTCAGAGTGATGAATCACAGATCATAGACACTCGAAGAAGTCTTGATGAGTCACACAATCCTCAACCGTGTGAACCACAAAATGAAGAGTGTCCAACACGTTCAAGTGGCCAAGAAGAATCAAGTGAAGAAACTGTAGAACCCAGGACCGAAACAGGGCCTACAAGGGACTTGAATGTTGCTCGAAATCTACGAGATAGAAGTTCCTTAAGGAAACCACAGAGATATATGCATCAACTCGAGGCTAACTCAGTTTTTCATACAGAAAACGAAGAACCATCGAACTATGAAGAAGCGGTTGCCAGTCCGCACGCGAATCAATGGAGGCAGGCGATGGATGATGAAATCAAATCATTGAAAGACAATGATACGTGGAGTATAGTAGAACCGCAAGATAACATAAAATTAATTGAGAACCGCTGGGTTTTCAAGCTGAAGAGGAAACCTGATGGAAGTATCGACAGGTTCAAGGCCAGATTGGTTGCAAAAGGATACTCACAAAAGCATGGAGTTGATTACCATGAAACCTTTAGCCCTGTTGTGAAATTCGACGCAGTGCGAATTATACTCGCATTAGCAGCGTCAAGAGGAATGATTTTGCGACAATTCGATATAAAATCTGCCTTTCTCAACGGAAAGCTGGCAGAAACAATTTATATGCATCAACCGCAGGGCTATGAGGATAGGAAAAATAAGGTCTGCAGACTCAATAGAAGTTTGTACGGGTTGAAACAAGCCTCCAGATGTTGGCACGAGCGTTTCACTAAATTCTTAAAGGGTCACAGATTGAAAGCTACAAACTCAGACCCTTGCGTTTTCACAAATGAAGAGAAGACACTTATTATAGCCATATATATAGATGATGGCTTGGTAGCAGCGTCTAACCGTGACGTTGTAGATTCGTTGCTGACTGAGTTACAAAGAGAATTTTCTGTAACCACAGGTGTTTTGGGTCTGTTTTTAGGTTTGCAGATAGAGCATAATTCCGACGGATCGCTTTTCTTACACCAGCAGGGGTATGTGAATCGAGTTTTGGAACGATTCAATATGAGCGAGGCTAACCCAGTGGCTGTACCAATAGACAAACACCAAGAATTGAGCGTTCTAACTCATGGAAAGCAGGAGTCCGAGTGTGTTCGAGCTCCGTACAGAGAGGCGGTGGGGTCTCTCATGTATTTGGGAATATGTACAAGGCCTTACATTGCCTTTGCGTTGAGTACTGTCAGCCAATATCTTGAGTCTCCAGATAAAATTCACTGGAATGCCGTCAAGAGGATCCTAAAGTATTTGAAAGGAACGGCAAGTTATGGTTTGTTGTTTCAAGCGCATGCGAAACTTAAGGGGGTAGTCTAATTTGCCGCGAATGTGGTGGCACGCTCACACACCGCTAGATAGACATATACGTACACGAAGTTGCAAGGGTCCACAATATTCGATGTCATTTCTCGATAATGCACAGTTGGGGCTTGTACTTAGTCACAATCGCTAGATAAAAGATCAATCTACTCAAGATGTATCCCAAAGTGGCTTACTTTTGCGTTCTCGAGGCGTGATTAGCATTATTCGGCAGCATGCAGCTGTATGAACAGTATTACTCGACAGCTCCGACAGCGGCAGCACTGTAGCTCTGACAGCGGCAGCACTGTAGCGCCGCTCGCGGTTCCGCTACATGCTGCCAAATAATGCAAATCACGCCTCGAGAACGCAAAAGTAAGCCACTTTGGGATACATCTTGAGTAGATTGATCTTTTATCTAGCGATTGTGACTAAGTACAAGCCCCAACTGTGCATTATCGAGAAATGACATCGAATATTGTGGACCCTTGCAACTTCGTGTACGTATATGTCTATCTAGCGGTGTGTGAGCGTGCCACCACATTCGCGGCGAATCAGACTAGCCCCTTAATTTAATAGTTTTCAGCGATGCCGACTATGCGGGGGATGTCGAAACCCGCAGGTCAACCTCTGGTTATGTCTTTCAGTTAGGTAATAGTACCATCTCATGGTGCTCCCAGAAGCAGAGAACAGTCGCCCTATCTACGACGGAGTCGGAGTTGCTGCTGCGCAGGCTGTTAAGGGATTGATCTGGCTAAATCGACTGGTCGTGGAGATAACTGGCGAAGGGATGGACAAACCACAGTTGATGATGGACAATCAGAGTGCGATGAAACTTCTAAAAAATCCCGAATTTCACAAACGATCGAAGCATATCGATGTGAGATATCACTTTGCACGTGTGAAGTACCAAGAAGGACTTTTTGATTTACAATATGTTTCAACCAAGGATCAGCAAGCGGATATTTTCACCAAGCCGTTGCTGAGAGAGCAATTTTGTTATATTCGTGCGTTATTAAGGGTGCGCAGGAGCCAGAACAGAATTTAGAATTGACTTCAGCGACAGATGCGGAGAAACTGAGAAGCTCCTGGACAAGGATAGAGAGATCCTAGTCTCTCCTACAGAGCTGTGACAGAGAGGGAGTCTGTCACTCGCAGGAGAGACAAAGACAGAAAGATAATCAAGCGGCTTATTTTTCGATAAATTTCCTGAACTTTAGAACAACTTTCTGAAGCGAAGAAGCAACATTTTCTCACGATTTTTATGTAGAAATATTCGGGGTATTATTACGCATCGCAGTACAGAGCCCTTTTTTGGAAACAGTGTACAGAAAAAAATTTCTTCTATAAAAACGTACACTTTTTTTTTTTATAAAATTTCAAGAGCCCAATTGCAAAAAAGGGCTCTGTGTTGAGATTTAAAATTGAACAAAGAATATTTCTACAAAAAAATCGTGAGAAAATATTGCTTCTTCGCTTCAGAAAATTGTTGAAAAGTTCAATGTTGAAACTGAACGATTTGTATGCCAAGATGGCTGCTTCACTATCGCGCTTTCCGCCGCAGCGCTGTCGTCGTTTCTCCTGCTATTCTTACATCCGCGGTGTAAGGTGTATCCATGGACATAGGAATAAGGGGACGGAGCATATTACTGCGCGGGGGAAGCCACTTTTGGGAAGCGGGGAACGACGGTCACGTGGTATTCTGGTGCCCCATTGACGATTGGTTGTGATCGCGCAAGCGCATTCGTACTTTTAGTAGACGCTATGCTACGCCATCCTATGTCCATGATACGCGACGCTACTCCATTCCACACCACGCCGCGTCGACGCGATTAGAGTGACGATGAACTGTGATTTTTAACGTTATATTGAATTATAAGTTTTAAAAATTATACAATGCCTCAACCAATCAGAAACTATGCGGCATGTATATAACAAATTAATTTTGTTTAGAGGGCAATAATGTATATACTAAATAATAAAATTGACAAAACCCAATTTTGTTACGAAAATTATTAATAATACATCCTGATCCCTTTATGCAATAGATATTAACGATTGTACAATTTAATATTTAAGTAATTGGATTGAATTGAATTGAATTGGAAGGTGAACCGAGCACTCAGTCCTATGGGACCATTGTACCCGGGCCCGTTGAAAGTTGGGCTACCGACTTAAATAAGGCGCTCGAGTAGGTCGGCCTCTCTGGCAAACTCCAGGAGGGCATCAACCCCGTCGGCCTTAAGACAAAGGACACCTTGGTTTGAGAGCCCTAAGAGTTTACTTCTTAGGGCCTCAGTACCTTTGCAGTGCCATAGTACGTGGAGAGGGGTTTCGTCCTCCTCCCCGCATCTTGGGCAGTTAGAATCCATCTGGATACCAAGCCTGGCCAAGTGCTTACCGGTGTACCAGTGGCCCGTGGTGATTCCCACGAGCCGCCGCACCTTTAGACGGTCCATATGACACAGCTTGTTGGCGAGGTCTTTACTAGGCCCTTCCACCAGAGCTTTCGTGTGTCGCATACCTGGTTCGGAATACCATAAATGGGCAATTTGATTCCTCGCCCATTCTTTATTCCAGTTTTTAATTACACTGGGTGCCAGTTTTAGAGGTCTGTAGATAGCTGCGTTCTGGCAGCGGGTGCCTTCACGCGCTAGTCTATTTGCCTCCTCATTTCCCTTGATTCCAGAGTGACCTGGAACCCACAGAAGGCTGACGTGATTATGGTCAGCTAGCTCTGTTATGGTTGTAGCTTTGTAACTTTGCCCAGCGATCTAATTGCCGCGCGGCTGTCGCTACAAATATATATGTGTTTGTTCTTGTAGCCTTTGCTGAGGTTGAGCTCAGCGCAGGCCAAGATAGCACATACTTCCGCTTGAAAGACCGAAGCGTGTTGCCCAAGTGCTAGAGATAGGCTAATCCTTGGGCTGACACCGCAGACGCCTGCACCTGCTCCGGTTCTATTCTTTGCGCCGTCTGTAAACCAGACCAGGCCTTGCGGAGAGAGAAGCTCTCCAGCATTTGACTCCCAGTCACACCTATTAGGGAGGCGAGTATGGTGTTTAACCGTAAAGTTATAGTGCGGCTCGCATCTATCCCCACCACGCAACATGATCCATTGAAGGTCCTGTGCGTCCAGTAGGGTCGAGTGGCCGTACCTTGACTTGATCCATCTGTTATCCAGATGGAGTCTTAAGGCGGAACTTCTCGCTAAGCTCTCCGCCACTATGTGTGGGGGTGCAAGATTAAGGAGAACTCCCAGCGCCAGGGTGGGCGTGGTGTGAAAAGCGCCCGTGATACCCATTAGCGCCAGACGGTAGGCTCTTCCCAATAGTCTTCTGTGTGTGGCCTTCTTCATGGAGGTCCACCAGAGAAGGGAGGCGTACGTCATCTGTGGTACCATGATCGCAGTATAGATCCATTTTACCACATGGGGTTTCAGGCCCCAGGTCCTAGCAAACATCGACTTACAGGCCCAGTAGGTATTAATAGCCTTCTGGGATAGCCTGGCGACGTGCCTTTTCCATGTGAGCCTTTTGTCTAGGGTGACACCTAAGTAACGCACCTCATCCGAGATTCGTAGTTCGGTGCCGAAGATGGAGGGGGCTTTGAAGTTAAAGCGTCGCTTCCTCGTGAAGAGTACCATTTCCGTTTTGCTCGGGTTAACCCTGAGGTTGTGGTTGAGGCACCAGTTTTGGGTTAGCGTAAGAGCTGTTTGCATTCTCCTAGCTAACAATAGAGGATGTTTTCCCCTGACTGAGAAGGATACATCGTCAGCATAGCCTTGGACCACGAAGCCCTCATCGACCAGCTCTTTCAGGAGCCCGTCGACCACCAGGGTCCACAGTAGGGGGGAGAGGACTCCTCCCTGAGGGCATCCCCTGCCGGCCCGGGCATACACTGTCGAGCCGTTCGCCTCGGTCTTCATGGTACGGTTCCTGAGCATGCTGCTGATCCATCCGCTCAGGGGTTCCCTAATGTTGAAACGGTCCAGGGCCTTCTCTAAGACGTCGAAGGACGTGTTATCGAAGGCACCCTCGATGTCAATAAAAACACTGAGGACCGATTCTTTGTTTGCTAGCGCTCCTTCAGTGAAACCAACTAGGTGGTGGAGCGCCGTCTCTACTGATTTGCCACTTTGGTAGGCATGCTGATTGGCATGTACCGGCGCACAGTGTTGCATCGGCGGCAAAAAATCAATTTTATGAATTTTCGATTTAAAAAAAAAAAAAATTACTTTCGTATTGCCAAAGAATCAATGCATAATGTGGCAAAGTCCGATTTTTTAAAAAAAATTTTCTTACGGAGATATAGGCATCGGAAATTACCTTTTCTTCTATCTTGCGAATTCATCAGTTTTCAGTGCCATAGTTATTTAATTATTCCGCCTACAATTGAATACTTAGGGCTCTACAAATTATGTGGGTTATTACGCATAGTTTAAACTATAAACTGGCACAAAAAATTTTTCGATAAAGTTGTTTAACATTAAGGAATATGGATTAACCGGAAGCCTCTTTGCGTTGCGCTCATTTTTTATTTATGGAAGCATAACTAAAATCTGTTACGCACAGTCGGTCTGGCACTAATCGTTTTGGCAAGGTGTAATGTTGAACTAACTTTGTGTAAAAAATCTCAGCCTCCTTCGAACCACTTTGGCCGCAATTTAAGTTTAAAAATCAACATTTAGAATTTCCAAGAATGAATTGCGCGGAAGTTACTTTTATTTGATGTTTAGGGTGAAAATTTTTAAGGATATATCATAAATAATAAAGCGAAATGTGAAATAGTTAGTTAGAATCAATTGTTTAAATAAAAAAAAAATTTAATAATAATTTTTTTTATGTTAAATAAACCAAGTTTTCGTGCATTAGGTCACTGTTTTTGGCCAAAAGGTGGCAAACAATCCGTAAAAATGGAACTATCCAACAAATTTGTTACCGTTTTATCGTACATTAAATGGAAAGTGTACCGCCGGCATTAGAATAACCCAAGGTACACCACGAGGAGGTTGCACATTTACATTCTAGGTGAAATTTTGAAGAGATATATCTTAAATAATAAAGAAAAATATGAAATTCATATTTATAAAAAATATTTAATAAAAATTTTTTTATGTTAAATAAATTTTTAAAAAATTAAATATTTTTTTATACATAAAGTATTGATAAATCATATGCATTTCACATTTTTCTTTATTATTTAGAAATATTCCTAAAACAATTCACCTAAAACATCAAATACGCCGTAACCATCGCAAGAATTCATTCTTGGAAATTCTAAAAGTTGATATTTAAACTTAAATTGCGGCCAAAGTGGTTCGAAGTAGGCCGAGATTTTTTACACAAAGTTAGGTCAACATTATACCTTGCTAAAACGATTAGTGCCAGACCGACTCTGCTTAACAGATTTTAGATATGCTTCCATAAATAAAAAATGAGCGGAAAACAGAGATTTCCGATTAGCCCATATTACTTAATGTTTAACAACTTTTTTAGAAAATTTTTTTTGCCAAATAAGTGTTGTACTTGTGACAATCTTTCCACAAAATTTCAATCAAATCCGTTGGATAGATTCGTTTTTACGGATTTTTTGCCGCTTTTTGGCCATTTTGCAACACTGTGCGGCGTCTGGATCAGCGCTGTTTCTCTAATGAACCTGTCGATAAGCCGTTCCATCGTCTTGAGTAGGAAGGATGTGAGGCTTATCGGCCGGAATGATTTGGCCGAGCTGTAGTCACTTTTTCCTGCTTTAGGAATAAAGACGACTCGGGCCATTCTCCAGGAGATAGGGGTATAACCCAAGGCGAGGCAAGATTTAAAAATCTCCCTTAGGCGATCAGACAGGATAGCCCCGCCTTCTTGCAGCAAGGCGGGAAAGATGCCGTCCAGGCCAGGGCTTTTGTATCTATCAAAAGACTGTAGAGCCCAAAGTACTCTTTCTTTCGTGAACACCTCTGAGGCAATTCTCCAGCGATCTCCCATATTGTTCCTGGTACCAGCCGGAAAGGTCGGCTGCCCCTGGCTCAACGGGGTAGATCCTGGGAAGTGAACCTCCAGCAGATGTTCTAAGAGCGGTGTGTTGTCATCACCAATGTTCCCGTTTGGGAGGGTGATGTCGTTGATCGAGGTGGTTAGTGGCCCACTTGTGAAGACCTTGCGTAGCCTAGCCAGAAAAGGGAGGGCCTCCGTTTCTTCACAGAAGCTTCTCCAGGCCGCTCTTTTAGAGGATTTTATGAGCCTTTTGAAGTCCCTCTGGGACTCCCTGTAGGTACTCCAGGCGTCCTCAGAGTTGATCTTCATGGTCCTATTGAACAGCTTTCTTGTTCACAACCTGGATTTATTGAGCTCATTGTTCCACCAAGGGACCTTTTTGCTCGTTTTCCTTGACTTAGCCGGGCAGGCGAGTTCATACGATTGGATGACGGCCGATTGGATGTCGGCAACAGAACATTCCGTCTCGTTGGTCGTCCTTGGGCGCACGAACAGCCCCCCCAGCCTGGTGTCTAGCTCCTTTTTATCGAGGCTCCAGTCACAGGCCCTGGGGTTCCTGTAGGGGCCCGTCGGAACGGCGCATGCCTCGCCCTCCAGCCTAAAGGAAATGAGTCTATGATCCGAGAGGGTGATCTCATCCGAGACTCGCCAATTTTTGATAGTTTGTGATACCTTAGCAGTACCGAGGGTGATGTCAATCACTTCTTGCCTGCGTGAGGTCACAAACGTGGGTCTGTTTCCTCTGTTCATAATCTCCAGATTATGAGCAGATAGAAATTCTAGAAGGGCTATGCCCCTCCTGTTGCAGTCTGAGTTGCCCCAAAGGGTGTTATGCGAGTTAGCGTCGCAGCCAATAACCAACTGAAGTCCCTGGGCTCTGCAGTCTTCCACGAGCGCTCTGAGTTCCCTAGTTGGTGGTGGTTCCTCGGCGTCGTACGGTAGATATGCAGAGCAGACTACCAGTTTGGTCATGTGGCCATTAAGTTTTATTTTTATGAGGGCGGCCGCTAGATCCCTTGAACAGTGGCTTCTTAGGCCCATGGCATTCAGTTTATTGTTAACTAGTAAGCAGGCCTTGGGCCCGGCCGCTGTGGTATCTTGTATCACGGTGCCCCAGTTTGATCTTAGTCCTCCTACATGCCCCATGTGTAACCATGGTTCTTGTATGAGGATAATATCTGTGTGCATCACTGTTATGCGGCGTCGGAGCAGGTCCGTAGCCGCTTTGCAGTGTTGCAAGTTGATCTGCGAAAATACGGTTCCGCCGGAAGCCAAAGGGGCTTCCGACGCGTGCCTTTTCGCGCGGTTGGGGGAGAAAGCTCCGCGAAGGCGCTTAATCGTCTGACCCCTGCTTGGGGGGAGCCCGTCCCGGATTTGTTCCGGGTCTGCTCCCTGCGCCCTTGGCTCGATGGATTCCGAGAGAGACCGGCAGGGTTTTTTGTTTACCCCTGCGAGTCTCGTCGGTCCCCATCCTGTAGGTGAGGGTAGCCCCCGTAGGTCTACCCCTGCTAACGCCTCTATTGGAGGGCCCCCGAGTTTTGGTGGCCCCCCGTCCTTGGGGCACTGGGCCGGCCGCTGCGCGGTCCCCCTCTTCCACAGATGGGTTGCACGCAGCCGCTGGCGCCGGCCTGTCTTTGAGGCTGGAATTAATCCCCTCTGAAGCGGTGGCTTCAGAGGAGACAGTGGTTGTAGCGGAAGTGCCAGCGGGCCTGGAGGGCGGGGTTGACTTCATGTCTTCCCCGTCCCTCCTGGTTGCCACAGCAACAGCTGTGTCCCCCTGTCCACCGCTGGTTAAATGAGGGTCGTGGCCTTCCCGGGGGTGGGTAGTTCCCTCTTTGAAGAGGGCCCTTACCATGCCCACGTGGGCCACGTAGCCCCTAGAGCACAGGACTTTCAGGGAGTCCGCATCAATGCCCATGACAAGATGCGTCCCCCCATCCGCGTCCCTCCGGTCCCACACCCTCCAGAGGTTGGTGCGGAGGCCCGGATTCTGCCTGGCTAGCCTATGCAGCAGGACCTCACTCTTTGTGGAGGGACCTGGTACAAAGGTAGTGACCCTTTTCAGCCTTGGTAGGCAGTCCCTTTCCTTAAGGGAAAGGGACGCACCCTCCCAAGGCCTGATCTTGGCCACCGTAGTGCCTAGCCAGGTTTTAGATGCAGGGTTCGTACAGGTGACCCATATGATCCCCTGTACTGCCCTGCATTCGTCAAACAGGGGGGGTGTCTGGCTTTCGGGTACGGCGTCAATTTCCGCCCCTAGGGCCCGGATCACCAGATCCCCCTGTTCCGTAGTCAGCAGCTCGTCCGGGTAGCCGGGCAGCGTAATGGCTACCCTTCTACCGGCCGCGACTGCCTCGCTGAAGCTGGTGGGGCCCGGTAACAAGCCCCCCCTCTTTTTTGGAGGCTGCTCAGGGGTGTCGCCCGCAGGTTGCCGGGTCCTTTTAAGGCCCCGGCCCTCTGCCGCGATCTCGCCCTTGGCCTCAATTGAGATCCGCGACGGGCCAGGGGTCGGGCCTGCCAGAGCCAATCTGGCTCTGCGGGCCCTTTTCCTGGCCGCACCACTGCTTCTCGATTTAAGCGTGCAACCCACCGCGGTTTGCAGGGGTTGCCCGGTTCCAAGACCGGTATCCGCCTCTGCCCCCGCGGCGGGAGCCGCCATTGTGGATGCTGCAGAGGGCCTGGCATCGGTTGTCTCCATTTCCATGGGGACATCCTCCGCCAGTCTCACATCCGCAGCACCGGAGTAGGCTGGTGGCGTCCCCTCTGCTGAGGGTCCTTCCGCCGCCTCCTCCACCTCTGCAATTTTTAAATTTTTGATATTAATGGCATCCATAAGAAATCCCACGAGAAGACAGGAATGGGTGGTCCGCCCCCGCAGAGCCTGACTTGCGAGGGTAAGGCTAGAATACCACGGGGGGTCGCCCGGTACCCCGTGGGCATCGTTTAAGACACCATACAACTCCTGGTGCCATGCAGCCCTCGGCACGATAGCTCCCACCTTGGCTTGGGTGAGTTGGTCCGCGGCAGGGCTTTCGTTCTCCCACTTACGGTTTTTAGGCCGCTGGGGGTCCCTATGGCATCTACTAACCTGGGCTACCGCCGGGGTCGTCCCGCGCAGGCCTGGCGATGCTGGAAGCAAAAACCGGCCTACGTGGTCCGGGCCCCGGGCGGCCCAGGCTGACTCCGCCACACAGTGGGCCGGATTGAAAATTTTCGCGACATTTATGAATAACTTTTGTCTCGTAAGAGATATCGCAATGAAATTTGACATGCATACTTATTAATATAATTCCTTATCAATGATACATTTTTTGTTTGTGTAACCACTTTTTTATTAATGTTATATACCATTTTAATATAGATTATATAATAAATCAATCATAAAATAAAATATAATGAACATTATGTAATATATGTATCCTAAACTATATAATAATTAAATATATTTAATAATAAACTACATAAAACATACATAAGTATAAGAATAAAAATAAAATATAAAAATAGAGAGAATAAAATTTATTTTCACTTTAAAAAATTAAAAATTGGTCTAAATAAAATGTTGCTCTAATAAAATGCTGTAAATAAAAAAAAATTAAATTAGTTATTGCATAAAGCATAAAAGAATAAAGTGTTAAAAGTAGAAATATGTGATGTATCTTACATGTCATGAAACTATATTTCTCTTAGTTAATTAGACAATAATAACATGGCTTCTGGATCCAATTTTTTCCGTGTTTTGTCTGTCGATTGCAATCTTAAACTAGACATGTATGGATCCGAAGTCAAAAGAAGTCTGTAAAATGTATCATGATTGGTAGTGACAACCGTTTGCGAGTTTTTCATTTTCTCAATCTGTTCTTTAGCAGACCGGTCTGCACCCAAAATGCGGCAGTTAGTAGTAAAGTCATTTAGAAGGTCCGGGATTTACGCATGATGACAACCCTCGCAGGTACGAGAACCGTACCATAAAGCTATTTTCGATGGACTTGTTGAAACCGTCATTTTTCCGCGACGGAACATATAGCTTAACAAAATGAGAAAATAATGATATGCTACGTATTAATATCTGCGATAAACACGAAGAACACTCCATAAATAAGACTTAAATATGTGGATAAACTATGATTAAGATTAAATTGAGAAAAACGTCTTTGGAATCGTTATGCACTGTCGAAAAGAATTCGTCAAACTCAACGCAGTCAAAAGATCAGAGATGAAAGCCTGACTTATTTACTGCATAATGTAAACATATCAAGTATCGAAAGTCTATTCGAAACAGTTCTGTCAATTCTTCAGCGCGCAGCGCGGGTCCAAGCGCGTCCAAGATAACGCGACGCGGATGTCTTCAAACAATAATATTTTGCACGGTGGGACATGGGGGGAAACAATTTTTGTCACATTCCATAGAGGAAGGTTCACTGAAAAGATCCTTACTTGTTAGAAAGCTTGACCTCCCGGAATCTTAAAGATCGCGCCTGTCAAAGATAAAAATTTTTCACGATTATTTTGATTTTGTTCAGTATTTTTTTTTAATATGTTATGTATCATAATTGTCAATGAAAAGTACGATTTCTTATCAATAAAGTGTGCATTTAGATGTAGAAAAAAATTCAGGACAAGAAGTTGATCACAGTTATCAGGACACTTTAAGAATGAACAGCCAAATTATGTAGGGAAAATCGACATTTCTAAAATGTCTAACTTCATGTGTGTATTACAACTAGAACTGCTATTGTATTTGATTAATTTTTTCATTTTCATGGTATGTGGACATTTAGAAATCAATATCACTTGAAAAAATATCAAAATTAGAAAGTTGACTTTTTCGCAAAATGTCGCGTGAATATTCAATCCGGCCCACTGTGCGCCACCTGGAGACGCGCTCGGTCGGCACTCAACCTTCCTGGGGGGCTTCGCGCGCAGGGCCCGACGCATACACCCATTCATACACCCATTCGTGCGTCCGATACACTCACCCATTCATACTGCCAACCACGGTGGGCCCTCCAGGCCAAGAAGTAATTGGATTAGATTGTAATTGGATAACATTGTTGATATTTCATTATAAAACTAACCGATATTTACTTATATGGTGATAAGTTATACTATTATATACTATTGCACATTCGTTAAATCACATTCTTAAGTGCAGAAAAGTGAAAGATAATCTCCTAGTTATTCCTATTGTTAAATAGAAATGTTTTATGTATTTGTAAAATTAAATACCAAACAGATAAGATTTTTCATATCTACAAATTCTAACTTTTGACCGTTTAATTTTGACATGCATTTATAAATAAAATACTTTGTTTCTTTATTTTATTGAAAATATTCTATCGTAATTTATAATTGTTAACAAACTAAAGGTCTCATCTTCAAATTTTGCGCGTATATGCTAGAACCAATCACTAGTGGGGCACCAGAGTACCACGTGACCGCGCTCCTCTCTCCCCGGAAATGGCTTCACACCCCTCGCCTAAAGTAACGCTTTATACTCCGTCCCCTTATTCCTATGTCCATGGGTGTATCGGAGTTGACGAGAACTATGAATAAATGAGGACAAGAATAGTGAGATCCTTGTCTCTCCTACAGAGAGTGACAGAGAGAGGGTGATCTGTCACTCGCAGGAGAGACAAAGACAGAAAGATAATCAAGCGGCTTATTTTTCGATAAATTTCCTGAACTTTAGAACAACTTTCTGAACCGAAGAAGCAACATTTTCTCACGATTTTTATGTGGAAATATTCGGGGTATTATTACGCATCGCAGTACAGAGCCCTTTTTTGGAAACAGTGTACAGAAAAAAATTTCTTCTATAAAAACGTACACTATTTTTTTTTATAAAATTTCAAGAGCCCAATTGCAAAAAAGGGCTCTGTGTTGAGATTTAGAATAGAACAAAGAATATTCCTACATAAAAATCGTGAGAAAATATTGCTTCTTCGTTTCAGAAAATTGTTGAAAAGTTCATCGTTAACCAACATGGCTGGTTGACTTTCGCGCCGTCCACCGCACCGATGTTGTCGTTTCCTCCAATGTTGCCGTTCCCTCTCCTGTTGGTGTGCTGATCGTCTAAAAATGCTTTTCAGCAGGATTCGGGAGCGTATGGTAGCGTAATAAGACTACCGAGCGCCCGCGCTTATACATTTTTATTGTTACACTGTTACGTATGCATATACATATATATGTGTTGTGACGTTGCAAGTTTGCAGCGTCCCTTCCCTACCCCAAGAATAGCGAAAAGAAAAACCGAGTTACGTATGGACCGGGCCGATCCTGTCTCGAACCACGAATCCGCACGCGGAAAAGCGAGCGTTCCCCGAGGAAACAAAAATACCGAAATTCCAGCTGACGCCCGATACGTTTGCCGAGTACGGCTAAGTTGCAGGGGCGTATCATCAGGGCGACGAGACCGCCGAAAACTCCCGAAGCAGGAAACCAAGGCAAGGAGCGCCCGAAATCTGAGAAAGGCCGAACAACAATAGTCCGTGCACGGGCGAATATAAAAGGAGTCAAAACACACGGGCCAATCAACCCGGAGGCGCCGACGTGGGACCAGAACCCCTACCGAACATCGTTCTTTTCGCGATCCCGTCGTCGCCTCACCCCGCTTAAAATGGGGTTCTAGCGTGGGTGGTGGACGAGACACCTGAGAGGGAACATCCTCACCGGTCGTTTATCGCAACCGGTAATTTCGCGAGTAATTCTCGGGCTCCTAGGTTCCGTTAGGACACGGCCCTGCGTAGCGCTAGATCGCCAGCGTGAAGTACGCCACTAGGGAATTTCGGCTAGGTCGCTAGAGTGGGGGGAACCAGAATCGATACGCGCCGTGGCGAGAATCGAAGGAATCACTGTCGTGCCGGCTCGCGTTACGAGAGAGTACCGCGATTCTCGAAAGGAAATACCGAAAGTATTGTATTCCGCGTGCGGATTGTGTGAGTGGCCAAATTTCGTGCCATAAGAAGGGAGTAACAGCAGCCCTACCCCGTTCCGACGAACGATATATTCCGAGTCACGGTAAGTCGACAGTGATTTCGTAAACTCGTATACGAGCGAGCTCGTTAATTTCGCGGGGGGCACGAGCCGATCGTCGACTCTGTCCCCGATATTCGCGTGTGCCGAGGCGCTTCCCGCCTCGTGCCCAGGGCTCGTACCGATCCGACGGTACTTTGAGCCGATTCAAGAGGTTCCCTCCCGTTAGCATATCGGAAGTTTTCCTCGGGAGAACCGACAGCGTCGTGAGATAGTTCCTTTTCGCGGACATTACAGTACGCGTTTCGCGAAGGTAGGAATCGCCATTTCGCGGGAATTAGATATCGCTTAGATCGCGCGAGCCGTTACCATCTCGTTCGCGGAAACGTTCGAATTTCCCGAGAACGATCGCGACAGTCGCGACCCGTGCGACGAACGTCTTCGCACGTCGACAACCGCGCGCTGCGAACCTCCATCTTATCGCAATCCTGTACAAGGAGCGCGGGCTCCCGGTTGCGGCCACGTGGCCGCGCGCCTGTAATTACTGACGAATAATTAAATGACTGAGAGCGAAAATAGCATTCGTTAATTTCGCCTGTGAGATCCGCCCTGCCGTGATGGCTGTCCCCGCTATTCCCGTGTCCGAATTTCCGACTCCTCGCGCCTTCCTCTCGACCTCGCGCTTCTCGATATTCGGCCTTCGCGTCAGCTGACTCGCGCGCAAACCGCGAGAACGTTTCGTGCGGTACCCTTCCGGTACCTGGCGCCCGAACTTGTCGAATCACGTCAATCTTGATCGAATTTCGAGAGGTGCGTTTGTCCCGGGTGGACCGCGTCCGCACGGCCGCGCGCGGCCCGGCCTCAGCGCCTATAAAATCCCGGAAGTTGCCGTTCGTCCCCGTACTCGGTCCGACGGAAAAAGGGCAACGTGACAGTGTATATATATATATATATATATATATATATATATATATATATATATATATATATGTATATATGTATATATGTATATACTTATTATATATAGTATATACTAATTGTTAGCAAACATTATATTGTATGGATTGCAATAAATTGAAAAGATTGCTTTTGAAAAAAAATATAGATAATACATAAAAGTAATAAGATAGTTGTAAAAAAGTACTGAAATAATAAAATAAAAAGTTTATTTAAAAAAAATTGTATCCAATGGAAATAATACTACATAAAAATGTTTTATGTTCTTATTTGATTTTTATTTTCAGAATATGCGGAATTTTACAATAAAACAGAAAAATGTTTGTTTTTTTAAAAAAGGATTATTACGAGGAATTATGTAATTTGAAATAAAGGATTCACAAATAGATAAGAAAATAATAAATTATTTATTGAATTATGCATTCTTCTGCGGTTTTTGGCCTATTTTCCCTAGTTATTAATGTTTAAAAATTCTGAGAAAAATCTGACACATGTCGAGAACCCAAATACATACTCTGCAATACGTTTCACATTTTTAAATTGAAAATCCTGCTTGTAAAAAATCCAAAACATCAATAAAAAT
Source organism: Lasioglossum lativentre (assembly GCA_916610255.1). Taxonomy (NCBI): domain Eukaryota; kingdom Metazoa; phylum Arthropoda; class Insecta; order Hymenoptera; family Halictidae; genus Lasioglossum; species Lasioglossum lativentre. Next base: position 22,406,288 of record OU744364.1, on the reverse strand, counting down.
CGAAAAAATGCACATTTCACATGGAAGTTCTAGAGTGACCACATTTATATTTTTACGGTATCGATATATTGTTATAATTATCGTTCATGAATTTTTTCAGATTTTTCGGCTGTCTGAAACGTAGTTAAAAAAAATAAAAACCGATTTTTTCGACGTTTTTTCCGCAAAGACCTAAGCTAACGTTAAAATTGTTACGTTATATTTATTCTGTAAGTCTATTAGGCACTAATAAACTTTGAACATTTCACAGAAATAATTAAAAAATGAAATCAACTTGATTAGAATTTCTACCGAGTCAGACCATTACATCCACAAGTTTTAACAATGCTTCCAACAGCTCGGTTAGCTCAATGCGTTTGGCGCTCGACTGTTAACCTGCGTACTAGGTTCGCGCCCCGTCAAATACCTACTTTTTTTTAAATTTCTTACTATGTAATAATCAAAGCTATTTTTCTAGAATACTTTTAGAAGCAATATTTAAATATTTACAAAATATTTTAAAATTTGAATTCAATGTTATAATGAAAAAGGAGAGCAACGAGTTACAGTAGGGACTGAGAGGTTCTCGACGCTAGCATACACGGATGATGTGGTGATGTTGGCGACAAGCAGATTTGGTCAAAATGTTTATCTAAATAAAAATTTCGAATAACGAATAAAAGATAAAAAAAATTTTATTCGTTATTCGACGAGGTTCGAATAAAATTATTCAGTATTAAAGTTAACCCTTTGGACTCTGAGCTATTTTAACTAAAAAATGGCAGATTTTTCCATCCTAGAATATTTCCATTCTATACAATTTTTTTTCATTATAAAAACGTTTATTATTGCATAGTACACCTATAAAAAGGTAAAGAGGTATTGAAAAAATTGATTTTAATTTGTTTAAGAACGATGATGCACTATATATAAAATTATGACAAATAATAAGAACAATTGTTTCAATAATATCTAACTAATGAATTTTTATAACACTGGTGTCTACAATTTCAATACAAAATATGTATTTTTTTCAAATTTTTGGAGACTTCCAATTTTTTTAAACATATTTGCATAATCTGAAAAATCTGAAAAAATCTTTGGCATTTTTCGTAATTGTTTGTTCAGCATGGTTTGACTGAAAATCAATTTGGTTTGGAGGCCCTTTGGACCATCTTATCTCTTATCCGGCTATACCTTATATAGAAATCGACAAAAAAAATTATTAAATAAATACAAAACGTATTTAAGTATATGTATACCATTAACACTAAAAAACTATATTACTACCAAAACCAGTCAAAATGGCTGTTCTTCAAAAAGTACGTAATAATAGAATATTTTTACATTTATTGATTTATTACTATCTTACAAAAGAAATTCCATGTTACGGAATTATAACTACTATTTTCTTTTTGCCATTTTTAGGGCTTGTAAAATATCGTTATATAAAAAAGAATTAGGTCCTATTCCAACAATACTACGGTATATATGTAGAATGACTGCATGAAACAACATCGATGATTATGTTACGTTACATCGCCGCTATGTTTATGTTTACATTGTAGCGTGTACTGTCCGTTGTCACGAGCCGATAAGACTAAGATGCCAACCCTCACAACACGTCACCAGGCCCAAGTCCACCACTGATTCAGCGTCCCAATATCTTGTACCATCAACAATCACCGTAAACAGTCCCAAAACTTTGTACCATCATATGATTCAGCTGACCCAAAACTTTGAACCCCATAGCAGATAATCAAGTACTATATAAGACCCACGAAATCCTGTATCGACAGTCAGTTGACGAAAACCACTGCTACGGCACGTTTTGTCAGATTCAATAAAGTAACTTTTTGTTCTCGATAAGTCGAAACTAAGTTAATTCAATCGTGAAAGTTAAAATACGGCGATCCTCACCGAAAACACGCGTTTCACCGTAACATTTTGGCGATCCTGCCAGGATACCGTTTCATCTGCTGGAAGAAAATCTTCAAACGACAACCAACTACGGCTGATTGACCACGAAGACGGACTACGAGAGCCCTTCCGAAGCAATAAATCGGTATCAACGAACCAAGGTCAGTACGACATTCTAATCTATCGTAAATAGAATTTCATTACGATATCTAGAAAATGGCTAAAGCAAATGGAACCGTAACTATAAACGAAGATGCGCTTAGCCAAATACTCAATTCAATGAAAGAATTGCAATGTATGGTTGCCACGTTAAGCAAGACTTCTGCTCAAGAAAACGAAAACCGTCAGAAAGAGATAATAGAATTATCGAAACTAGTGAACGTCACTGTTACTATGACTGATGACAACACATCTCAAGACGGAAACCAAAGGAACATACCAAGAAGACACGAGGGACATCCATTAGAGAGCAACTCGGAAGAAGATGAACCTGAAAGAACTGCAACGTCCAACGAAGCAATTGGACAAACGGCAACAAAAGCTATTCGCATCATTCGCACGTTGAAAGGAAAAGACGATTTAGGAGTAGAAGACTTCATAAGTGATGTCAGATACGCCAGAACCATATGTCGAGACAAGCATATGCTCTTAAAATTAATAATTGCCGAGAAAATCACGGATCAAGCTGAGCGAGCCATTCGGTACCTACGTATAGATACCTACGAACAACTCTACGAGGCTCTGAGGACTAACGTTACCTCTCCCAACACCGTCAATACCAGCAGGAATAAACTGCAAAACACGCGACAAGGACAAATTGAGAGCGTAATGAATTTCAACATAAGATTCAGGCAATCCTTGAACGAATTAAAATACGCTATTCAGTACAAACACACTAACCCAATGGCAAGGAAGATTGCCATCGACGCAGAAGAAGACGCTGCCATCACTACCTACATGACCAACCTGAAACGAGAACTAGGAGTTCTAGTCATCCCATCGCAACCCAAAACGCTAGAAAAAGCTCAAACTCTAGCTGGAGATATGGAGAATTGGCTTCGAGACTCGAGAGTACCATCACAACGACCAATGGGTCCGCAATATCCCAGACCGAACAACCCAGTACCGACACCAAGACGACCTTTCTATCCTACAAACCAACTACAAACAAGACCGAATCCACCTACAACAATGTCTAGACCCACGAATCCTAAATGTTTCAAATGCGGACAAAGCGGACACATCGCACCTAACTGCTCAAATTTTCGGTCAGTTCATCACGGCACAATCCCACCACGAGTCAACTACACCATCGACGAGACGCCAACGGAACAAACGGACTTCCCTTCATTAGAAGAATATGCAGCATACCAGGAAGACTACAATACATACTCGGAGGATTTGAAGGACTCAGCAGAAGACCAACAAGATTCCTACTGGACACCGGAGCCGGAATCAACCTTATAAAGAATAGTAGCATTTTACCTGAACATCCTAGGGAAAACAAAACCCAAAAAATACTAATGGGCAATGACCAACACGAAACCGAATTCAGCACACGATTCAAAGCACTGAAACAAGATCATGTATTCCAAATAGTACCCGATTCTTTTCCCATCCCTGAAGATGGAATAATAGGATTACCCTTCCTACAGAAATATAAATACAAAATCACTAACGATTATCTCTTTTTAGGTGAGACACGCATACCTCTAAGATCCGACATCAAGCTACAAGCAGGCGAAAGTACTATCAAGGAAACATTCATTGACAATCAAAGAACGCAGGTTTGCTTCATCAACACAGGTGAGAGAGAAATCGAAGCTAACCAAATCGAATTAGACGTACCTTCCAAATTAGATAGAATACAACTATTAATGAAGAGATTAAGAACCAAGCACATTGATCCTTCATACAAAGACTCGGTAGAGAAAATAATCCTTTCGTACGCCGACGCCTTTGCATTAGAAATCGATCCACTCCCATGCACCCAACTCACGTCACACAAAATAGAATTAAAAACAGAAAAACCCATCAATATAAAATCATACAGACCTCCAGAATGCCATCGCGAAGAAATTAAAAGACAGATCTCAGAAATGTTGGATAAGAATATAATAACACATTCAGATTCCCCTTATAACGCACCAGTGTGGGTAGTACCCAAAAAAGCAGATGCCTCAGGAAAAAGAAAATGGAGAATAGTGATAGACTTTAGGAAATTGAATGAACTTACGGATCAAGACGCGTATCCCATCCCCGATGTAGAATCAATCCTTTCGCACTTAGGAAACTCGAAATTTTTCTCAGCATTAGATTTATCGTCAGGCTTTCACCAAATCCCAATGGATAATGAATCAAAAAAATATACAGCTTTTTCAACTCCAGAAGGACATTTTCACTACAATAGAATGCCATTCGGACTTAAAAACGCACCAGCCACGTTTCAAAGAATGATGGATAGAGCATTAAATGGATTAATAGGAAAACACTGCTTTGTATATTTAGATGACGTCATAATATTCGGACAAACAATTCAGGAACATAACAAAAATTTAGCGATCGTACTACATAGGCTTTCAGAACTAAGATTAAAATTACAGCCAGACAAATGTGAATTCTTAAAACCAGAATTAGAATACTTAGGACACGTTATATCAAAAGACGGAGTAAAACCAAATCCCAATAAAATCAAATCGGTAAAAGAATTTAGACAACCCAGAAACCCGACAGAAATAAAACAATTTTTAGGACTAGCAGGTTACTATCGTAAATTCATTAGAAACTTTGCCAAGATAGCTAAACCACTAACGGACTTAACAAAAAAGGACATTCCATTTCATTGGACAGACAAACAGCAAATCTCGTTTGATACATTAAAACTAAAATTATGCGAGGAACCAATTCTTAAATACCCGGACTTCGACAAAGAATTTACACTCACGACAGACGCATCGAACGAAGGACTAGGAGCCATACTATCCCAAGACGGACACCCATGTTGTTACGTATCTAGAACTTTAAATCCGGCAGAAAAACATTACACTACAACAGAAAAGGAATTACTAGCAATAGTATGGAGCATTCAGAGACTAAGACAATACCTATTAGGCAGAAAATTCAAAATTAGAACAGATCATCAGGCACTTAAATGGTTACACAATGTAAAAGATACTTCATCCAGGCTAATCAGATGGAGACTTAGACTAGAAGAATACGACTACGACATAGAATATCACAAAGGAAAAGACAATACCGCCGCGGACGCATTATCACGAGTACATATAACACTAGGAGAAATGACAGGAGACGAACTTGCAGCCTTAGCAAACGAGATAGTAGAAACAAATCAGGAAAACGAAACCCCAGACAGTATAGAAAACAATGCAAACGATAGCGATACCGATACGGCAATGAGCAACGACCTATCAGACCTAGACGACATTTTTGAATATGACGAATATTTACTGTACCAAGAAACCCCTGATAATTTCAAGGAAACTCCCAACCGAAAACAATATTTTCAATTGAATACGGTACCTTATAGAGACAGAGAAGCTCTTCAAACGTTAAAAATAATATTAGGAAAACATCAAAAGATAGGAGCCACTAAACAACACTTTAACACTAGCGAAATTGAAATGATAAGGAAAATAATTAGATTCATAGCATCACGAAACCCGCAAAAACTTTATATATTAGCCACGGAACCAGTTATAGAGATCACCTCAGAGAGAAAATTAGAAATACTAAAAGAAAACCATAACGGTAATTTTGCTCAACACTTCGGAGAAAATAAAACAATAGCTAGAATCAAATCAAAATATTTTTGGGAAAACATAGAGAAGGACGTGAAAGAATTTATAGGTAAATGCATTTATTGTCAACAAGAAAAACTCAATCGACTTAGGCACAGAGAAGAGGCGTGTATCCCAAACACTCCCGAATCCCCGAACGACAAAATTGCAATGGATATCTTTGGACCACTACCAATAACCTCCAAGGGTAACCAGTTCGTTTTGTCCATTCAAGACCAATTGACCAAATACCTAATCCTTATCCCGATGAAAGATCAACGTGCAGAATCCATTATTAACAAATTAATTGAACATTTTATTTACACATTTTCGGCACCCAAGCAAATATTAACAGACCAAGGTTCGAATTTCATCTCAAACTTGATGCAAGGATTTGAAGAAGCATTCCAAATTAAACATATTAAGACAACTAGCTTTCATCCTCAGAGCAATGGATCCCTTGAAAGAACTCACGCTACAGTTAAAGATCTTATTAGAACTTGTATCAAAGAGAGACAGAAAGAATGGGACGAAGTATTAAAACTTATATGTTTTGGTTATAATACAGCAGTCCATGAGGGAACAGGCCATACACCCTTTGAATTAACTTTTGGTAGAAAAGCGAATTTGCCAAGCGCTATATCTGCTACAAGTACGCTCACGCAGAATGAACTCTTTAAATTATGGAGCAAGAAACATGCAGAATATTTAGAATCCGCAAAGAAAACAATAGAAAAAAATAAAGCTAGAAATAAAAGAGATCAAGATAGAAAAATAAGGTTACAGAGTTTATTTAATATAAATGATAAAGTATGGATCCACAATGACCATAAGAGTAACAAGTTAGATTCAGAATGGTTAGGACCAGCGGTCATATTAGAAGTTAAAACGCCCTATTACATATGTAGGAAATTAACAAATAATAGCGTGACAAAAATTCACGGAAATAGACTAAAATTATATAAATCTTAAAATTTCAGATGTCACTCACGGAAATAATACTTGCCCTAAGCATTACCTTAGCAAATAGCTTTACACTAACACCTCTAAACAACAGTAACGTATTCATAGAAGATATACAAGAAACTTATTTATATCATAATGAAGCAAAAATAATCGTAGGAATAGATATAAGACCATACATAAAATTAGATAGAAACTTTGCAGAACATTACTCAAAAATCAAACATATATGTGACCAAGAAAATTGTACAAAAAGTTTAGAAATCCGAAGCATACTTTCCAGACTTAACATACTGAAAACAAAAATAATTCATTTAAAATCTTTATTACACATGAGAACTAAAAGAGGACTTTTAAACTTTGTAGGAAGTATTTCCAAGACACTATTCGGCACACTAGACGAAGACGATCTAAACCTAGTTAACGAAAACATAGACAAACTATTCGACCAACAGAACACCGTGAACCTTATAGTACAGAACCAAACAGCGATCATAAAAACAATATTAAATTATGAAATACAGAATTCGGAAAACCAACTCAGGAAACACATAAGAAATTCGGATCAAATGATAACACAAATAATAGCATTAGAAGCAGTAATATTCGAAAGCATAGAACAGATAGATACACTTAACACAGCTATACTGATAGGAAAGAAGGGAATAGTCCACCCTGACGTCCTTACCAACGAGGTATTTTTAGATGGATACATTAGAATATTAAAAGAAAACAAATTGCAATCGATCATAGAACCAGTAGAAGAAAACACAAGAACACTGTTAGACATCAGCGAAATCTCAATCCACGTTCAAGCATACAAAATATTCTACCACATAAAAACACCTTTACTAGAAAACATAGAATGGAGAATTAAACGCTTATACCCCATACCTAGAATGCACGGAAAATTATTCGTAGCCCCAATCATAGAACACGACGTTATACTACAGACACAGCACGATTATATACCAGTAGATACAACATACTTACTTAAAAAATGTAAACTCAACGAAACGATACCAATTTGTAAAAGAACATCTCCGAATTTAGCACTTTTGCATACTTCAAGCTGTGAAAGCGAAATGCTCAAACCAATCAACAACAAAAGTCCCTGTTCAACGGCATTGTTTAAAGTTACAGAAATCACATACATCCCACTAGAACAAATAGGCAACTACATCATAATCCCAGAGAACACCGTTCAAATTAATTTTCTTTGCAAAAATCAAACAATCACAAAAATCTCAACACCAACGTTATTCAGAACAGCAGAGGACTGCGTAATACTTACAGCAAACACTATTATGAAGCTAAGCGGAACCAATAAACAATTGACATATGAAACAAGACTTAAACCATTAGACTTTAACTTATCATTCGAACAAATAGACTTAATATACGAACAAGTCGAAAAAGCACCTCTCACATTAAACACATTCTCAGAATACAAAACCAATCTAGACGAAATAACACTGAAATTACAAAGTATAAAGAATTCGAGACGAACCAAAACCTGGAAAGAAACAGCAATGTCAGTACTTCAAATCGCAGGATACGTAGCAATAGGACTAATAGCATTATACACCCTCACAAAATTATTTCGATGTAACCCCGCAGGAAACATTCTATTATTTTGTAAAAATTGCTGCAACAATAACTCTAATGCGAATACGGAGGTAACCGGAGTCATAGAAGCCACCGCACCTGTACCATACAACAGCAATTCTCCACCGAGCTACAATCAACTACAACAATTCAAACTACAGGAGATAGACGACACAAAATTCGACATCACACCTATTAGGAGGAAACGAGTTCGTTTCGGAGTAACGAAAGTCTAAAGAGGGGGGAGTGTCACGAGCCGATAAGACTAAGATGCCAACCCTCACAACACGTCACCAGGCCCAAGTCCACCACTGATTCAGCGTCCCAATATCTTGTACCATCAACAATCACCGTAAACAGTCCCAAAACTTTGTACCATCATATGATTCAGCTGACCCAAAACTTTGAACCCCATAGCAGATAATCAAGTACTATATAAGACCCACGAAATCCTGTATCGACAGTCAGTTGACGAAAACCACTGCTACGGCACGTTTTGTCAGATTCAATAAAGTAACTTTTTGTTCTCGATAAGTCGAAACTAAGTTAATTCAATCGTGAAAGTTAAAATACGGCGATCCTCACCGAAAACACGCGTTTCACCGTAACACCGTCCACCACAAGAAGTCTCTTGGTAGGAGTTTCACATCAAACGGACAACAAACCGTCCGATTGGTCTGAGCGGCAGGGGCTCGAGTCGCGTCACACGCATTATCGGTTCTAGCGAGCTATTGGCTACAGCGCTCACATACACTAATCGGATCGTGTGACGAAGAGAGTGAATAGATTCTTCCAAACCGAGTGAGATAATGCGAAGCGAGCGATCCAGTAGCGTAAGGACAGAATCAAATGTATCCTACGACGTTAAACATCCTCGCGCCGAGCCACTTTCAGCATCCAAGAGGAACGTGACTTCACGCATATTCTGTACTAGGAACTCTAACTCGTTGTCAGTTAAAATTTTTAATTAATGCTACAGATCAGAACAAATGAGAAACATTTTCGAACTACAGCTTTCAATTTTGTCCAATATGTACATATATGTTCCCTAGTACCAAAATTATTAATTTCTTGAAAATGAATAAGTAACGATCATTCGTTTAACACATTTCTATCATACGGAACAGTAAAAAATAGATAGATTGTAGCTGTTCTGCAGATTCATCCTATTTTTAATGGTAATTAAAGTTTAATTTTCGCGGTAGATACAGGTACAAAAACCGCTGCAATACTGATCAAACAGACTGCTTTAGCAATTTCGACCAATTTATAACATTTGTAGAAGTTATATGAATTTTATCTAATTTTTGTTGTAACTTATTGAAAGACGTGTCAATCGTGAATTATGTGTTACATTAAATATAAATATAACATTAAATGTAATTTAAATGAATTATTGCATTTTTAAAGTACATGTTGAAGTCCACTTAAACGTTAAATATCGACGATAGGTCAGGAAACTTGAATCTCGAAAATAAACAAGTCCTACTACTGTGTAGCGTGTGACGTCAGGAGCTCGGAGGTCGTGAATACGGGGGTGGAAATAGTGGGGAGGGGTGGAGCAAGCGAAAGACCCCCCCGGACCCCTCAGCCGTCTCGAGGGACTTCTTGTGGTGGACGGACAGTATGCAGTATTTACTAACAACTGAGCATCGGGGGGGGGGGGGGGGGGGTCCGCAAGCCGGCCGAACACGTGAAGTGGAACGTTCGACGGGGAGCGAATCAGTCTAGTCGGAATCGATTGTGGTGAACGGAGTCGATTCCGATTGTCCGGGATCGGTATAAAGTGTAAAGTAAAAACATTTTTTTATTTAGTTTTTATTATAATTAATTTATTTATATCTTTATTTATTTCTTTTCTAATTTTTTTATTGTGTGTGTGCGAGTGCTGTGTTTTCTAAAAATGTTCAGCATTGCAAGAAAATACGCGAAAAGACCAGCATCGTTGAAGAAACGGATTAAAGCTGTTCGCCAGAGAAGGGGTACAACAATGAGAACGGTGGATAGAACACCAGGTATGTGTACCAATTTTAATGAAGGGCAGGGACACATGGCAGTCAGAAACGATGATTCTAATTTGCTCATATCTCATTCATCTGTCGAAACATGCACTGCAATTAATGATGAAAATATTGTAGAAAATGCAAGTTCAGCAGCGCATGTTTGTGCGGATGAAGGAGATGTTTCGAATAACGATGCGTTAGTATCGTATAGTAACGATGAATCAGTATCTGCTATGTTACCTGCAACTTCGATAAATGTATATGGGGTAGAAAACGAATCATCGGAAATGCAAGACGATACAGACAAAAATATCGAAAATATCGTTTTGCATTTAGATGCGAAGAATGGATTATCTGAAATGCAAGACGATACGGACGAAGATGTCGAAAATATCGTTTTGCATGAACATACGAACATCGACGCATATCGTTTGCGTTCTGCTGAGATCAGTGGACGGAGCATCGTCAATTTTGGACATGTTTTTGCAGAATTGCAAAGACTGTCCACTCATTGGCTGAATGAATGCCGTTTCTCTGATCTGGTTATAACGCAAGCGGTTCGTCACGGTCTCAAGACCCAGTATTTTGTTGAATGACGCATGTGTCGTTTCAAAAATTAGTTTTTCGAGCGGACCTGACAGTCGACAATGTATTGGATGTCAATACGGGTGCCATTTTCGGTACAATATTGACGGGGACCGGTCACAAGCAGTTAGAACAACTTCTGGCTGCTGTGGATGTTCCATCCATGTCAAATAAAACGTATTTAGAGTATCAGGAACCAGTGTCCGAAGCTTTCGCTAGCGCCGCAGAACAAGAAATGCGAGCGGCTGGCAAAGCGGAAAGACAATTAGCAATCGAGAGAGGTGATGTCACGGACGGTATTGCATACATACCTGTGATAACAGACGGTTCGTGGATGAAGAGATCGTATCACACTGGTTACGATTCTCCATCCGGAACGGCTGTTATCATTGGTTACTATACGAAAAAAGTATTGTTCATTGGTGTTCGTAATAAATATTGTGTTATCTGCGCAAGAGCAGCCAATATGAATACGACACCAAAAGAACATTTTTGTTATAAGAACTGGGGAGACAATCGCAGCTCCACCAGTATGGAAAGTGACATCATCCTCGAAGGTTTCCGCTGTAGCATAGAAATGCATAGTTTAGTGTATAGTAAATACATTGGGGATGGTGATAGTAATGTTTTGAAAAAATTGAGGGATTTCCCACCTTACCCGCACATCGTTGTGGAGAAGTTTGAATGTGTCAATCATCTTCTCCGCAATTTTTCAAAGAAAATAGATGAAGCGGGTAAATTTGGTGGTCGAAATGCCTCAAAATTAAAAAGAGTCGTTACGGCTAAGGCAATGAAACTTAGAACCGCTATTGTAAAGGCTGTTAAGTTTCGTTGCGACAGTAACGTTGAATGGGGCGACAAAATTGCTGGTTTGTTAAAAGATTTACAGAATATACCCAGCCATGTATTTGGGGAACATAAGGATTGCGCCTCGTTGCAATATTTTTGTGATGGAACTCCAAAAGAAAACGAGGCAATCTTGTTCCCCAATTACAAAAGGCAGGAATATATTTAAAAATTGAACTTGCGATGAAACGCATGGTAGACAATGTGAAAAGTTTGTTATGTCAATATACCAGCAATTCTGTTGAAAGTTTTAATGCCGTCATTTGTAAATTCATTGGCGGCAAACGTACCTATTTAGCTCAAAGAGGCTCTTATCAAATGCGTGTACTTGCAGCTGTCGTTCAATGGAATAGATCCGAAGCGATGAGTAGTGCTTGTGACGCATTAGGTAAAGAGCCTCCAGCACATGCAACAGTGCTTGAGCAAAGGTATATTGCGGGACGGGCAAAACGTGTTAAACGTTTGCACGCAGCAAAAGAATCAGGTATCGCTGTACGTAAATCTCGATATTCTGCCAAGACGTGTAGACCCGATAAAGATTATGGTCCAAACGCGGAACGGCCGGATATCGACGAAAATATTTACGAACAGCTGAAATCAGATCATTACCAAAGAATAGAAAGTGTAAAGCAGAATCGGGACGTTCTGGAGTATGCTACGCGGGGTCAGCATGAAAATCCGCGGTGGCATCACGAACGTCAGAGACTGCTTACTGCTTCCAATTTTGGGAAAGTTTGTTGCAGGAGAGCGACAACCTCGTGCCAATGTCTCGTTAAAAATATTCTTTACCCTCCTCTACTAGCATGTGCCGCTGTTGAGTGGGGTAAACAAAAAGAGATATTGGCACGAGAGGAATTGCAGAAGATGATGGGAATACAAATCAATGATTGCGGGTTATTCATTGATGCGGAATTCCCATATCTTGGCGCGACGCCTGATGGCATTGTTGGAAACGATACCATCGTTGAAATAAAATGCCCTTATGCGGCGCGCCAAATTTCTCCTCACGATGCAATTATTAACAAAATTGCAAACGTTCATAGGGTTTTCGATAAAATCGATCACAATCGAATGAACGATAAACACGCGTACTACTTCCAAGTACAAGGGCAACTGCATATAACGCAGAGAAAATATTGCATTTTTGCAGTGTGGACGCCCCTTGGAATTAAGTACACGATAGTTGAGCGGGATGACACATTTTGGCAATTAAAAATGTTACAACCGCTCAAACGCTTTTATGAGGTGTGACGGATAGAGAACAGTTCCCTATTAAATTCTTCATAGGAATCTGTTCAGGATCGTCTCTGGAAGGAAGCGCCCTAGATAACCTTTTCATATCATAGTTAACCCCTTTTTAACGAAGACCGAGTTCGGACCCGATTTAATTGAAAGTGACAAAAAACGAGAGTCTGGCCCTAAGTGATACAGATAGTGAACAATGTGTTCCATTCATTCTAGGGATATATAAACCCTTGCGTCTTTACTCTCGGAGGCTAGTACTCTCGTAGACTCAAACCGTGCCACGTCGTGCTGCATCTCGTAAAGTCACTTCCAGTGAGATCGGGCTAAAGTTCCCCTTCGATCAAATATAACTGTATAGATTCCGCTAGTCCGGTATTAAATCTATTAGGCTCTTCTTAAGTTGACTTCGAGACCCCCGCATTGCCAGTGCGTCAAAACCGAGCATCTTAGGTAATAATATTAAATATATACTTCTACTTCAATTCAATCGCGACACCAATTGTACATACCACATTCTTTATTAGAATATATTTGTGTTGTTTGGTAAATCGTGCAACTTTCTTAAACCCTTAATTATTGACCAAAATCCTAATCTAGTAATTGAACGTTCCCACACGATACAATCTTACCGCTCCGATTGTATCAATTAAATTATACTAGTTACGAGGCCCACTAACTATCCTTGGCGGCTCCCTGATTATCACATCAGGTTCGTCTGCACTCTTATCCAACACAAGAATCACCTACTATCCTTGGCGGCTCCCTGATTATCGCATCAGGTTCGTCCGTCACCTTAGCAGCACCCTGGTTACGCATCAGGTTCGTCTGCACTCTTAACTATCCTTGGCGGCTCCCTGATTTATCGCATCAGGTTCGTCCGTCACCTTAGCAGCACCCTGGTTACGCATCAGGTTCGTCTGCACTCTTAAAACCTTAATCCAAGAGTAATAACACCTCGCCGGCCACTCGTGCTACTTCACGGCCCTGGCTCGTAACAGAGGACTGCTTGGTTCCCGAAATAATTGATAGCAGAGTTGTACGAAACATGCCTATTCGGGAACCGCAGTACATCATTGAAGCACAGGAAGCGGCTAAAAGACGAAAAGTATCATTGAACGGTTAGGTAAAAAGGTATTTCACTGTTTTGTATACCCTTCAATGAACTTTTCAGTCGCTTGGGAAGAGGTGGTGGGCAATATTCTGCTTATTATTGCTTATTTTGTTATATTTCTTTTTTAACTTTTTAAAAATGTATTAATGTATTGTTATATTTCTTATTTTAACTTTTTTAAATGTATTAATACATGAAAATAAGCAGATAATAAGCAGACATAAAAATTTTGGGTGGTAGAACTCCGTGTGGGTGGCCCGCACGGGGTACTACTAGAGTAAGATGGGGCCGTAGGTGCCAGGGGTAGAACGGTGGTCGGTTGCATTCGATTTCGAGATCCCGACCACCTCCCAATTGGCTTAGAGAGGCCACCGTGGGGTTTAGTGGGTATACCCGGCATTGCGCACACCGCCGCGCCGGGGAGTCCCACATACCCCCGTTCCCCTTCCCTAAGGGATTCGAACTCGGGGCTTACCGTTTACTTGATGATGTGCTTTTTTGTAAATATGTTTATTGGTTAATACTTGTACATTCTAATAAACATAACAGAAAAAATAACCAGTATTTCATAGAAATTACTACATAATGGATTGCACGCTTCCAATGCTCTTATGTAAACAGTATTGTTAAATCTAATTTATTGCAGGTCAGTCTTATCGGTATAATATTAGTTTGGCAAGGTCTTTGGTATACATTTACGCTTATTGCATTTTGGGGAAAAAAAACACACGCAACTTGATGATGTGCTTCCTCGCTGAGCCATGCGAATCTATTGTTACGTTCATTACTTTTTATTCTTATAAAGACTCAAATCATATCAAATCATGTAATTAGAAGAGATAAACTTCTATTAAAAAATTAAATGACACGCACGAATTCAAAGTAAATTAAAAGTAAACATTTTACTTCCAGTATTTAATAAAGATTTATTTTATATTTGAAACCAATATTTCATTCATGATATGAAAGTTATATGGCTTCCATATTATGGAACAAATATTTTTCCATAATAAACAAAGTATTTAATGCATTTTTTAAAAAAAAATATTCTATTTATAATATTAAATAAAGATTCATTTTATATTGAGAAAAAAATAATTTTCTCGTAATATGAAATAGATATTTCCTATATTTTTTACCTAATGTAAAATAAATATTGTATGTATATTTGAATATTAAAAACAGATTGAATCTCTTTTTAATATTATATGAATATGTATACAATATTTTTTATTTCACGTAAGGCAGTCACATGCGGTGTCAAAATGTCAATAGACGAACTGAGTGATCAGCTGGACGCGTCGATCCACCGCGTCCGCTGACCCCGCCGCACCTGCGAAACTCGAGTTGTTCGATCGTCCGGTGGCGTTCTCGGGGAACGGGGGGCTCGGCGCGGCGCGCCGTACCAATCGATCGATCGATGTCTGTATTTATTTCGTGTACGTAACAATTATAAATGGAATATTTTTCTCTAAAAAAAAAATTAAATATATAATAATAAAAGAAAAATATTTTTTTCTAAATATAAAATGAATCTATATTTAATATTAGAAATGGAATATTTTTTTCTTAATATACAGATAATATTTATTTCACAGTACGAAAAAAATATTTTTTTCTCGTTATAAAATGAATCTTTATTTAATATTATAAATAGAATATTTTTTTTAAATATGCATTAAATACTTTATGTTTATCATGGAAAAATATTTGTTCCAGAATATGGAAGACATATAACTTTCATATTACGAATGAAATATTGGTTTCAAATATAAAATAAATCTTTATTCAATACTGGAAGTAAAATTTTTACTTTTAATTTGCTTTGAATTCGTACGTGTCATTTAATTTACTAATAGAAGTTTATCTCTTCTAATTACATGATTTGATATGATTTGAGCCTTTATAAGAATAAAAAGTAATGAACGTAACAATAGATTCGCATGGCTCATTGTCAGCGAGGAAGCACATCATCAAGTAAACGGTAAGCCCCGAGTTCGAATCCCGCCAACTGCATAAAAATTTCTTAATTGTAATAAGGTCGTTTCGAAGACAAATTGGATTATTAAAATTTTTTAAATATCAAGCTTTGACGCTTGATGTTGGAAAGTTTGAACTTTTTGGTTGACGCTGGTGAAAACAAATAGAAAAAGAAAACTTAATTGTCTCACTTTGAAAGCTGTCAATATCTATTGCTTAAAACACCTAAATTAAAATTTACAGAATATGCTCACCAAATTAAATTGTTAGAAACGGAATTCGATCGAAGATTTTCTGATTTTAAAAGCTGTGAATTACAATTTCGTCTTTTTACTTCGCCTCTATCTATCGATATTGAAATTGTTGATGAAAACTTACAAATGGAATTAATTGAAATCCAATGTGATTCTTTGCTAAAGCAAAAATGTATGGAAGTTGGAATTCCAGATTTTTATACATATTTATCTGTAGATCGGTTTCCTAAAATGTTATCGTTTGTTACGCGTATATTGGCTATGTTCGGAAGCACTTATACATATTTATGCGAGCAAATATTTTCTTTAATGAAAAATAACAGATATTCAGAAAGGTCAAGATTAACCGATCAACATTTATCATCAATTTAAAAAATTGCATCAGCTCAATATATTCAACCAAATTTTGACGACTTTCTTTGTGAAAAACGATGTCAAATATCTTCTAAAAAGTAATATTAAACTGTGATTTTGTTTACTTCTTATTATAACTTTTATTTTTGTTTTTTATAAAAATATGGCCATGTGTATACAATATTTAGATCCAATATTTATTTCATATGAAAAAGTGTGGCTTAGAAAATATTTTTTTCAATATATGAAAAAGATATTTATCCAATATTTTTGTGCTACTAGGGAACCTGTCTCTATAACGCCTGTAAGAGTTTTATCAGCCCAACCCAGTAGTTTTGAATTACTTTAGAATATCGGTAACGTTTCATTTTGGAAACGCCCCTAGTAGCACTGTTAAATAAATGAGAGGCCTTTATAACTATTATACTTTAATATAATAAAATATATATTATAACGATATGAAATATAACGCAGGATAGAAACTTAACACGTGTGCTCGCTACGCTTGCTTAGACCCGAGAGAGGCACGTTCGCACAAGCGTACTTTCCTTGCCGATCATCCCACAGGTGGCGCACAGTTCTTGCATACATAGAATATAGAAATGTACAATATCCAACACACCTCTTTACATTTATAGTATTCTATCATTCTCAACATTCGAAGTTTCTCAACAACACTCATTCATCCGTACAATTTCTTATGCTTAACATTTCTCTAAATTTAACAAATTTTGCCTTGCCCAAAGCCTTTGTAAATATATCTGCAACATTGTTTTGTGATTCAATTTTGATAACATCTACTGTTCCATTTACATAATTTTCGTTTACAAAGTGGTAATGCACTTCAATGTGTTTCGAATTTTTCGTGAAGTTTCCTTATTACTACCATCTGAGTAACCTAATGGTTGTTTAACATACACTTCAGAACTTAACTTTCCATTTAAAAAGGCTGTTTCGACATCCATCTGTTCTATTCTTAAACTATTTTGACAGCAGTACGATAATAATAATTTTAGGGTTTGCATTTTTCCTACTGGTGAGTATGTATTGTCAATTACCTCTTCTTGTTGATATCCCCTTACCACTAGTCTTGCCTTATACGTGTTGTCTGCTTTCTTTTTATATGTCCATTTTACGTCTAAGATGTTTTGATTATTCGGTCTGCTTACCAACGTCCATGTTTTATTTTCCCTTAGACTGTCTAGTTCACGACTCATTGCATTTTTCCATTTTTCTGCTTCATTTCCTGTCATTGCTTCCTCAAATGTACCTGGAACAATTGTGTTACAATAATTTACATAAATAGATTGATAAACATACGGATCGCCAAAACGATTGACAGGTTTTGTTGTTCTCGTGGACCTCCTTGGCAATATTTCTTCACTAGTTTCTTCAATTTTAGTTTTACTTTTAGAGTCTGATGACTCTGGTGCTTCTTTATCTGCTTCCTCTTGATCAAGTTCATCTTCTTGATTTGCTTCATTTTCTTGCACCTCATCATCTTTGAAGCCAATACATTTTGCATCTTCTTCTATTATGTCGACATGTCTGGCTACTATTACTCTGTTATTTATCAAAATTTTATACCCAACATCTTTGTATCCCACTAGAATACCTAATTCTGCTTTCTTGTCCCATTTCGTTTTTCTTCTCTCCTCTGGAATTCTGACAAATACTCTGCTCCCATACAAGCGTAGATTTTTGACACATGGTTTTTTACCAAAAAATATCTCGTAGGGAGTTTTCCTTTCTATTGTGTTTGCTAGAGTCCTGTTCTTAAGGTATGCAGCAGTTCTCACAATCTCTGGCCAAAATCTCCTGTCGATTTTAGCTTCAGTTAACAGGCACCTTGCAGTATCCATAATTGATCTATTGTACCTTTCTGCAGTACCATTCAGTTCGTGCACATATGGGGGACAAGCGCTTATACATATTCCTTTTGTTTGTGCAAAGTGATAAATCTTTGAGTTTATGTACTCCCTTCCATTATCGCACTTTAATTTCTTAATCATTTTTCTTAATCATTTTACAAAGCACTCGTAGACTTCATCCTTAGTTTTGATGCAATAAACTTTTGCTAGTTTACTATATTCATCAATGAATGAAAGAAAATATCTTTCACCACAATTGCCAGCTGTTGCATGTGGCCCATTCAAGTCTGAGTGTACGACTTCTAATATTTCTTGTGCTTTTGATCTATTATTATTGAACGGTAGATTATGCATTTTATTCTCAATACAAATAGCACATTTCATATGATCAGGTTCTAATTCCTTTGGTAATCCAATCAACAACTCGTTTCTACATAAGATATTTAAATAGTTGAAATTTACATGGCCAAGGGTGCGATGCCACTTTTCCTTCTGAGTTTGTATTTGTTTCTTATCTATACTTGATGTATTAATGCACATTTTATCATCTTGACTTTTAACATAACTTGTCATTTTATAAAGACTTCCTTCCTTTTTTGCTATTGCCACTAACTCATTATTCTTATTATATATTTTTGATATGTCACCTTGAGAGATAATTTTATTTTTGTTCGTTACTTTGGCATAGCTGATTAGATTTTGTTTCATATCTCTCACATAAAATACATTTGGTAGCGTTACTTTCAATTTATTGTTATACACTTGGAATAAAGTATTTACACGTCCAATTTTTGTTGCTTGAAGTATTCGACCATCACCAAGCTTCACTTCAGTGGGTTTTTTCAGAGTGATACATTCATCAAAGTATGTATCGTCATTTATAATATGGTCCGTACAACCACTGTCCAATAACCAATTTATTTGATTTTTATTTGGTGAATTTTGATTATTTACCACTGATGCTTTTACTTCAATACTAAAGCAATTTCCTTCACGCGGTTCAGTGCTCTGATAGTTTCCGCGTCCTCCACGGTAATTTCCTCTTTTACTCGGATAATAATCTCTGCTTTGGTTATTTTGATATCTACCCCGTACACTTTGATAATAACCACGTTTATGATATCCTCGCTGGATATTCGTATTCAATTGACGACAGTCTTTACGAATATGGCCGACGTTTCCACAATTGAAGCACGTGGTCTGCCTCTTACCAGTGCTTGAAGAATCGGCTGAAAATGCATTTGATTTTGCACCAATTTCTTCATTAGTGTCTATTGCATTTTTTTCTTCAATTATTTTAATTTTAATTTTGCTCTTTAGATAATCGACTGTTCTGTCTTTTTGCGGTAATACATCGATGAGATCACCAATATGACTATACGAACTTGGTAATGTTTTGAGCATATAATTTAGCTTTTCGTTCTCTGTAATCCTGGCACCAGCAGACTTTAGTTCGTTTATGGCTTTCTCGAACTCGTCGAAAAAGATCGTTACATCCTGATAATTTTTTAGCTTAATTTTTTCAAGATTATTTCTGCACACGATTTGCAATGCTGTTGATTCTTGCAGGTACATTTCGTCAAATTTCTTAATTACATCATAAGCCGTATCTATATCACCTATATATTCTAGCTGTTTATTTGTGATGGCACTGTATATATAGTTTATTGCTTTTATATCCATATCCTACCATTCCTTTTCTTTATCTGTTTCTGCTCTCCTTCTTTCTACTACAACTTTACAGTTTTTGTAATGTAGAAGTTTTATTATTCGCCTTTTCCAATTGTTGTAGTCTGAGCCATGAAAGACTGGGATCGTTATATCGTCACTTTTCACATAGGCCATCTTGATAATTTTCCACAACGTTTTTTTTTTCGATTTACGTCTTTTTCACTGTTAACCAAATATCGAACAATGCTTAACCATGGACTGCTACCATGTTAAATAAATGAGAGGCCTTTATAACTATTATACTTTAATATAATTGTTGAAAAATCATTTAAGTTTTATGTTTATGTACATATATATATATATGTTTTATTTTTGTTGAGTTTCCACTCTGTATTCCCCATGCTTATGTATGGTTGGTAGCATGTTCCTCCTATGATTTACGAGGGTTTTTGTTACGCTACTTTCAGTAGTTGCTTCTAAGCTCTCTGTATGAATAGTTTACTTTAAAATAAATCCTTTTATATATGAATAAGTTATTGACTCTTAATATCCATAACCATGAAATTTATTAGGTTATGGGCCCAGATGCGCTGTGTGCATAATACTTATTAATTTGTATAAAAGAGAAAAAGAATTCGTCTCAAAAACTAAAAAAAAAAAAAAAAAAAAAAAAAGGTGAGAAGAGGTTATTCCGGCCACGTGCAAGTAAGTGAAAACGAACCTCACATTCTCAAAATGAATAAAGACGAAGAGCTATCAAGAATTAACAAATTACAAGATGCAAGTGAGTGGAGTTTATGGAAATTCCAAGTTCTCGTTATGTTAAAGTCTTATAACGTATATAACGTAATACAAGGAAGACTAATAAAACCTGATGAGCTTGCTGTGGGTGCTACTGCAGAGCAAAGGGCCGAGTACACTCGCAAGCTAGAACCGCGCAAAGAATAATAGTTACCACATTATCAAAAAAGGTTATGATTGTTGTGAGTTATGTTGTGATTTAATTACTGAACCACACACACGAAGCTTAATGAAGAACTATATTGTTTATTGTATAAACTGTGACGTGGCAGATTTTGCCACTGTCCTGCCGAACCCTCAGCGAAGGACCGGGCCGGTATTAAAAGCGAAATCGGCTGTGCGATCGGTCTCCCTGGACGTTCGAGTTCCAGCGGAACGGAATTATCGCGTTTGAATGTCGCGCCGCTGGGCGCGACACGAAGTTTCAGGGATAGCCGGAGTCATAAGGAACCCGGTACCTATTTCCTGCCGTGATTGGCGCAAAGGCTTAAGGATAAGCGCTCGGAGGACCTATCGCAGCGCGTCAATCGAGAACGAGACGATCGAGTCGGAAGCGAGTCCGGATTCACCAACCCGGAGAGGCCGACGAGGATTTCGAAAATAAGGGACGACCAGCAGCCCAGCCTCGTCGACTCACGTCCAGGAGATGCACAGAGAACACCCTGGAATGGCTCGCGCCCACTCGTACAGCCCAGCAGCCCCGTACCGCGTGCCCCGGGAAATCGACAAATTGCCGGAGGCACGGGGCCGAAGGGCACGATAGTTGTCCCTGCTGCGAGGAACCACGCGATAGGCCCGAGCGCCGCCTAGGAGGAAATAGTCGAGGGAGAGGGGGACGCCTCGCTTCCGCGTTACCGAGCCGGCTCGAATTGTGTCACTGGGTCACGAGATCACGTCAAGCGAAGTAGTGCCGTCACTAAACCCGCGACAAGCGAAAATTAGTAGTCATAATTTAATACCGAAAGACGAGCGAGCGGACACCCTTTGCCGTTTGGTAAGTGCCGATCCGTTTCTTTGCTAAAATCAAAGTTTGTGAACAATTCGTGTTGGCTCGGGACGTTTTCGCGAAGCTCCTGTGTCGTGTCGCGTACCACGTTGCCGTCGTCGTTTCCGAGGACCAGGAGTCGCTCTCCCGAGAGGAACGCGAGGCCGTGGGTCGTATCGTCGCCGATTGTCCGGAACGAGGAATATTCGGGGCGTACGATTTTCGACGAAGAGAAATAATAAGCTCATCTCGAAACGTTCCACGGTGGGACGACGCGCCGTGCCGATTTCGACCTTCTCGCGACTTTGCCGTGATCCGCGCCCAGTCCACGTCGAAATTACGCGTTTGTCATCGGAGCTCGACAGAATCCGTGCCGTAAAGGCTTGTATTTTCACGCGAAGTCCTGTGACTGCCGAGCTCAACGCGAAAGAATAGAGTACGCGCGATCGGTCGAACACCTGCCGAAAGAAATTGTCTTCGCGCCGGCAAATTCCTGTTGCCGCCGGCGTTCACCGGCGGCCGCTACTGTCATCTCGTTAATAAACGAACATTATTGCCGAATACCGCGTCAGTTATTCGTCCTACGAGAAACGTTCCTGTCGCGGGGAATGCCCCGTTCCTTCTTCTCACGTAGAACCCTGACCTTGTTCGCGGCTATCCCAGGTTATCGCGCAGTCCTCGCAGAATCGAGATCGTCGTGCCGAATTCGCGTCTCGTGAATCTTTCGCGTGACACTGTCGTGTCTGGCGCCCGAATTTCGTATTAGCCATCGTGATAGTTACTCCGATTCGATTCCGTGAACGATTGTTTGTCCCGGGAGGACCACGTGTCGCGCGACCGAGCGTGGCCCGGTCTTCAAGCCGTAATTTCCCGTGTGCGGTTCCTTCCTCGTTCGCGAGAAAGGAAACGACGTGACAAAACAGTTAAACCAAAAAAGACAGTAATATTTAAGCACATAGGGATTACAACGTTTTAGCGGGATACTACACACGCGTATATTCTTATATTCTATGAACAAGAGAGAACAGTACGATCCGCATATATAGATCGGCAACGCTCGGTAGGGATCGGCACCCCACTAAGGCATAGAATGCTGAATAGCAGAGATTACTTTCCAACAATGATACATCTTGTAAATCTAAACACTGCTCAGCAAATGTGGGAAAAATTGAATGAAATTTTTGAAAGGAGGGATGAAGCAAGTCTACATATCCTACAAAAGAAGTGGCATAACTTGAAGATTGAAAATAATGATGATATACATACACATTTTTCGAAAGTTGAGAACTTGGCATATAGTCTCACCTTAATGGGTGAAGAAATTTCTGACAGAATGATAATTTCAAAAATTTTGATTACATTGCCTGAAACTTATCGGCATTTTCATAGTGCTTGGGAGTCGACACCAGATGTACATCGCACAAAGGCAAACTTGATTTCCAGATTAGCTGCTGAGGAAGCTCGCATGCGTCCTACGGAAGAAACGGATGAAAACCATGCTCTGGTATCCCAAAAATTTCAAAAGGGCAAAAATCAGCGTGGGAATAACACCAACAAGAATTTCAAGAAAACTGGAAAATGCTACATATGCAAGAAGCCAAATCATTGGGCAAATGAATGCTGGTATAATAATAATGGAGTAAACAATAATAACTATAAGGCACGTAATGAAAATATAACTAAAAATTCAAAGACTCCACATGGTGCAGGACTAATGTGTCAGGCATTTACATCGGTTACACAACCAAGTGGGTGTACGAATGATTGGTATAAAGACAGTGGTGCGACTAACCACATGTCACATAGAAGAGACTGGTTTATAACCTACAAACCCATGCAAGATGAAATATGGGTTCGTATGGGCAATGGTGAACTGCTCAAGGCTTATGGAAGAGGTGACATCAATGTACTCGCCTATAATGGACAAAAATGGATTAGAAACCATCTAGCAGATGTTCTGTTTGTACCAGACTTAAGATTTAATTTGTTATCTGAAGGTATCATACTTGACAAGGGTTTCAAGCATGAAGCAGACAGAACCACATGCAAATTCATAAAGGACAACCAGATAATGGCAACGGGCCACAGAGAAGGTAAGGGGCTATTTGTCATGAATTTTAAAGTAATGTGTCAATCTAACCTCCAGGAAAAGGCATGTCAGGTTGATGCTGCTGTTGCTGTGTCATTAAATATATGGCACAAAAGATTGGTCCACCAAAATTATGCACATGTAAGAAGCGTATTAAACACTTTTGGCATAAAGGTGAAAAATGCAGAACAACCTTTCTGTGATGCCTGTGCTATTGGCGAGGCGCATCGATTGCCATTCCCCAAAAGCAGCACAAAATCAAATTGTATAGGAGAGTTAATACATGTTGATGTCTGTGGTCCGATGCAGGAACTGTCTATGAGGGGTTCTAGGTATTTCTTACTCCTGAAGGACGACTACTCACATTTTAGATGTGTATATTTTCTCAGCCAAAAGTCTGAAGTTGCTAAATGTCTAAGGGATTACATTGTGAAAATGGAAAAACACTGTCCACAAGGCATAAAAACAATCAGGTCCGACAATGGATTGGAATTTATGTGTGAATCAGTATCAAAGCTATTAAATGAACATGGAGTGCGGCATCAGCGTACAGTAGCTTACTGTCCAGAGCAGAATGGAGCTGCGGAAAGGGAAAATAGAACAGTCGTTGAGGCTGCACGTACGATACTACATGCCAAGAATTTCAAATTAAGGTTTTGGGCAGAGGCTGTGAACACTGCAGTTTATGTGTTGAACTGCACAAGTACTAGTTCGGAACCAAATAAAACACCATTCGAGTTATGGTACAAGCGAAAAGCAAATCTCCAGGATCTACATGTTTTTGGTGAGGAGGTTTACGTACACGTTCCAAAGATTCAACGAAAGAAACTTGATCAGAAATCGGAGAAAGGATATTTTATTGGGTATGAGGAGAATGTCAAAGGACACAGAATTTGGCTCCCTCACAAGGACACCATAGTGATAAGACGTGATGTAATATTCACCAAAAGGGATGAACCCATCGAAGAAAATCTGGAAAATGTCCCAGGGACATTGTTATATTTGCCTGAAGAAAGCTCGCCTGTATGTTCTGAAGAGAGCTCCTTTACACGTCCTGAAGAGAGCTCGCCTGTAAATCCTGAAGAGAGCTCGCCTGCACTTCCCGAAGAAAGCCCAACAGAACATCATGTAGAGCCGGAACCCGAGAATCCTAGGAATGAAGATCATAGGAGATTGCGTGACCGATCATCTATTAAACCACCTTCTAGGTATGCTGATTTCATTGAAAGTATTTTTGTTGCAGAGGGCTGCGAACCTCTAAACTACAGGCAAGCCATAAGTAGTAATGAAGCAGCAAAATGGAATGAGGCAATGAACGAAGAAATAAGGTCACTCCAAAAGAATCAAGTCTGGGAACTCGTTAAGCCGCCACCTAATGCCAATGTTATGGGCAATCGATGGGTATATAAAATAAAAAAGGATTCCAAAGGCAATGTAGTGAGACATAAAGCCAGACTGGTGGCGAAAGGCTATGATCAAGTTGCTGGGATTGACTATACGGAGACATTCAGTCCTGTAGTCAGGTACAATTCTATAAGAATGATTTTGTCTGTTGCAGCAAAGGAAAGCCTATTAATTAAACAATTCGACATAAAAACTGCATTCTTGAATAGCAAAATAGAAGAATGCGTATATATGAAACAACCAGAAGGATACTCTGATGACACAGATCTAGTATGTAAATTACAGAGAAGTATATACGGACTCAAACAGTCATCCAGATGTTGGAACAAAAGGTTTACAACGTTTATTCAGAAATTTGAAATGAAACCCACCGATGCTGACCCCTGTATATTTACGAGTATTGATGAAAAGAAGAGAATAATACTTAGTATATATGTTGACGACGGGCTTATACTAGCAAGACGTGAAGAAGATATTGATTGCCTTCTTCAGGGATTAAAAGCTGAATTCGAAATTACGATTGATAAGTCAAATACGTTTCTGGGATTACAGATAACTCAGCAAAGCGATGGATCCATATTCTTGCATCAAGAGGCATACGCCGAAAAGATATTGGAAAGATTCCGTATGCACGCGGCTAATCCAGTATCAATTCCTGCAGATCCTCACCAGGAAACGAGTGCAGACATTCTTCAGGAGTCAGGTGAAGGAGTGAGCGCGCCATATAGCGAAGCGGTAGGATCCCTATTGTACCTATCAAATGGAACAAGACCAGACCTAGCGTACGCAGTCAACAAGGCCAGTAGGTTCCTGAAGAATCCATCTAAGATGCAATGGAATGCTGTTAAAAGAATCCTCAAGTACCTCAAGGGTACAGTTAATTATGGGCTCAGTTTTAAGAAATGCAATCACAATCACCTTAAAGTTTACAGTGACGCTGATTTTGCTGGTGACATTAAAACTAGGAAATCCACATCGGGATACTTGGTAAAACTAGGTTCAAGCGTAATAAGTTGGAGTTCGCAACGACAAGCAACTGTAGCATTGTCGACAACGGATGCTGAATATATAGCAGCATGCCAGGCTGTCAAAGAGATGGTATGGATACACAAACTTCTAAAGGATCTCAGGGTTCCAACGCATATGCGTACAAGTCTGTTCATGGATAACTTGAGCGCAATTCAATTAATAAAGAACCCTGTATACCACAAAAGGACCAAACATATTGATGTACAATACCACTATATCCGAGATAGATACGAAGAGAAAGTTTTTGATTTGGAATATATTAACACAAAAGAGCAGCCTGCAGACATATTTACAAAGCCTCTAGCTCGACCGGCTTTTCAGCAACATCGGTCAGAAATATGCGAAGATATAAATTTATAAAAATGGTTTTCACCATACATGTGGTCTTTATTCAGTATTTATAAAAATGGTACATAAACAGGGGGAGTGTTGAAAAATCATTTAAGTTTTATGTTTATGTACATATATATATTTTTTTTGTTTGTTGAGCTTCCACTCTGTATCCCACATGCTTATGTATGGTTTCAGTATTTATAAATATGGTACATAAACAGGGGGAGTGTTGAAAAATCATTTAAGTTTTATGTTTATGTACATATATATATATATGTTTTATTTTTGTTGAGTTTCCACTCTGTATTCCCCATGCTTATGTATGGTTGGTAGCATGTTCCTCCTATGATTTACGAGGGTTTTTGTTACGCTACTTTCAGTAGTTGCTTCTAAGCTCTCTGTATGAATAGTTTACTTTAAAATAAATCCTTTTATATATGAATAAGTTATTGACTCTTAATATCCACAACCATGAAATTTATTAATAATAAAATATATATTATAACGATATGAAATATAACGCAGGATAGAAACTTAACACGTGTGCTCGCTACGCTTGCTTAGACCCGAGAGAGGCACGTTCGCACAAGCGTACTTTCCTTGCCGATCATCCCACAGGTGGCGCACAGTTCTTGCATACATAGAATATAGAAATGTACAATATCCAACAAGCACAAAAACTTTAATTGCGAGTCTTTAGAAAATGAAATATATATATTTATTTATTTATTTATTATATATATTACATAAATGTACCTTTTCTGCGATCGATGAAATGCAGGTGTAGAGAGGTATGACCGTATCCGTTTGTATTTACACAAACTATATAATATATATATTATAATTTCCGTAAACTATATACACGCACACAAACTACATTAATTATTGTGGACAAATTATTATCCGAGGACTTTAGGTTTCTCTGTCAAACACTATACTACTATACATGTGACACTATACTATTATATGTGAGAGCTGGCTGAAGACTGAAGACTATAACGCAAAGATACTTGTGAAAATTGTGGTGGAGGTGGTGAAGCAAAGTGGGAGAAAAGTGGGGGTGAGCTCTAGAAAATGGTCCCGTCGCTTCGAGCTCAAGAGCCTTCAACGCTGCAACAAGGCCAGCACCTCTCCCAAATACTTTGACTGCAGTCGAATGTTTATATTTTGTAGCGCCGCGAGTCTAATCTCCAGACTCTGTTTAGACAAAGCCGAGAAAGATCTCGAATAGGTTCCAATACTATGGGGAGTCTGTTGCTACGAACTTTTTAATCTTATACAGTTCAATCACGTTGCGTGAGACATAAGAGTTACGATTATTGTTCGTGCAACTTTGTCGCACATAATAAGAACATTAATTAATTAATTAATTAATTAATTAATGTTCTTATAATATAAATGTATGTCGATTAAGTGACACACCCGAATTCAAAGTAAATTAAAAGTAAACAATTTACTTCCAGTATTGAATAAAGGTTTATTTTATATTTGAAACCAATATTTCATTCGTAATATGAAAGTTGAATGTCTTCCATATTCTGGAACAAATATTTTTACTCTCGAGTCCTTGAAGCGAGAGCACGCGTCCTTATTGCATCCTTCCATTGTTCGTTGATAAAGAATAAAGAGTTGAGTAGTTGTTAGAACTGTTCCGTGTTTATTATAGTGATGGGCTGAACTTCGGAATCCCACCCGCCGTCCTTTCCAAACAGGATATACATCATTCTATTCGTTTTGACATGCCGAACACGAAATGTAATTGTCATTTTTGGCGCGAATGAATAGTTTTTGAGATATTTGTGAAAAACTGCAGCTACCATACATTGAATTTTGTGTATACATACGTGCACGTATTCCGAAGTCTCACCTACTGATTACCAACAATATAATAATCAACGTGCATGTATAGGCAAAATCCAATGTAGTAGTAGCTGTAGTTTTTCGCAAATATCTCAAAAACTAAGGCTGAACGGCGGCGGCTAAAGTCGTTTAGAATGTTGAGTTTTACGACATATTTAAATTTCATCAAAATCGGTAAGGTGGGACCTTTTATGCACAATTACCAGAACAGCGTATGACAAAGCTTTTGCATTGTGTCGGCGCGCCGTGACTCTTTCTTTCACATACGCCATACGCTGTCATTCCATGCTTTCGAAACTTTTTTCGTTCATTACACAAGTAAACATATCATCGGAATTATATCATATTTCCTATCATTTTGATTAGAAAAATGCCACGAATATGTTGGTCAAAGTCCCATAAAAAATAATGAAAAATAAAGAAGTTTTGGAATTGGATTAGTTATGTTTACACTCTTCCGAGCACTTGGGTTGTCACGGGGAGCGAGACGCGTGGCCGGGCCAAGGAGGCGTAGCCTTCTCGGAAACGGCCGTCGCGACCAGTTGTTTCCGAAGCCAACCGACTCCCGAGTGCTCCCGAGCCTGAGGCCTGAGCATTCAGTTTGCTCTTGGCAGGCATCGCAACGATGGATCAGTATGCATGGAATGGTATGTATTGTTAAATTTTGTAGAAAAGTACAATTTATGTGTATGTCGTGGCAGGCCGCTGACCCCTTGTTCGATTCGACATTAAAATGCGTCAACGAGCTCACGGGTGCTGTAGAATAAATCTGACACGTCTTTTCCCGTCAAAATTCTTATTGATTCTGTTTATATCAAAAGACTACTCACGTTGACAACACAAATCAATCAATATCTCATTGATATTATCATGTTTTCATATACACTGTAGCCATCACCCAGATAGCACAAAGTCGTCTTAAATACGTCTTTTAGTCGCCTGCCGCAAGCTGTAAGTACGTCTTAAAGACGTACGTAAAGACTTTTTTTCGTCTTTTACTCGTCTTTAATTGGTCTTTGACACGTCTTTGTTACAAATGTTACGTCTTACAGACCGCTTTTATACGTCTTTTGCGCGACTTACAGACGTCTTTTTGTTTCTTAAAAAAGTCGTCTGAAAGATGTAGCTTTAAGACCTCTTTTTGCCATCTTTTATACGTCTTTTAGGGTCTTTGATGCGTCTTTTATGCATCTTTTATACGTCTTTCAGACAGCTTTTCAGCATCTTTCGAGGATCTTGCAGGCGTCTTTTTAAGGGCCTTTTAGGCTTCTTTTATGCATCTTTTACACGTCTAATTAGCGGTCTTTCAGGCATCTTTTAGAGCATTGATTATTACATAGTTAGGAATAAAAAAAAAAGAACGCTGAGAAACTCCCGCGCTGACCCAACCGAACTGTTGGAAACAACATTAATATTTTCTGATGTTATGCGCTGACACAATAGAATACTATGCTTTTTTTTTTATTTAGAGGCCTTTTTTGAAACCTGTTGGTTTATTTCGGCTTGGTCCTACACACAGTTTTTATTAAGGTGGGTTTCCGAGAACCACCCGAGCGACTACTAGTTTTATATCACTTGAGAAAAATCTCAGAGGTGACGGGGGGATTCGAACCCGGGACCACGAGATCGTAGCCGCGGGCCTCATCCACTTGAGCCACTGCGACTAATCAAATTAATCAAGTTTATCAGTGTCTAATAGGCTTACAGAATAAATAAAATATAACAATTTGAAGATCAACTTAGCTTTTCACGGGAAAAACGTCAAAAATCGATTTCTGTTTTTTTTAACAACGGCGTACCTCTCTTAAAGATCTGAAAAAAATCATGAACGACACTTATAATAATATGTCGGTACTGTAAAAATATAGAGGTGGTCAATTTAAAACTTCCATGTAAAATCTGCATTTTTTCGATTTTTTTGAGGTTTTTGCTAAAGATCTGTTCGAGCTGAAATTTCAATTTCGAGTAGATCGAAGTTTTATGAAGGTTCGAATATTCGAGCCGTTCGACTCATTTCTGACGTAGAAAAGCCGCCTCCAAAAAGACGACTTTACAGATATGTAAAAGACGCCACATTGAAGCCGACTTTTTCACGGCAAAAATAAGACGAAAAAAAGCCGTCTGCCCTCAGCCGTGAAAACGACGCCTCCAAAAAGACGACTTTACAGATATGTAAAAGACGCCACATTGAAGCCGACTTTTTCACGGCAAAAATAAGACGAAAAAAAGCCGTCTGCCCTCAGCCGTGAAAACGACGCCTCCAAAAAGACGACTTTACAGATATGTAAAAGACGCCACATTCAAGCCGTCTTTTTCACAGCAAAAATAAGACGAAAAAAAGCCGTCTCACCTCAGCCGTGAAAAAGACGCCTCCAAAAAGACGACTTTACAGATATGTAAAAGACGCCACATTGAAGCCGACTTTTTCACGGCAAAAATAAGACGAAAAAAAGCCGTCTGCCCTCAGCCGTGAAAACGACGCCTCCAAAAAGACGACTTTACAGATATGTAAAAGACGCCACATTGAAGCCGACTTTTTCACGGCAAAAATAAGACGAAAAAAAGCCGTCTGCCCTCAGCCGTGAAAACGACGCCTCCAAAAAGACGACTTTACAGATATGTAAAAGACGCCACATTCAAGCCGTCTTTTTCACAGCAAAAATAAGACGAAAAAAAGCCGTCTCACCTCAGCCGTGAAAAAGACGCCTCCAAAAAGACGACTTTACAGATATGTAAAAGGCGCCACATTGAAGCCGACTTTTTCACGGCAAAAATAAGACGAAAGAAAGCCGTCGCCCCCCAGCCGTAAAAAAGACGACTCCAAAAAGACGACTTTACAGATATGTAAAAGTCGTCTTTTTGAGACGTAAGACGTAAAGACGTAAAAAAGTCGAAAAAAAGACGACTTAAAGTCGTACTGTGCTATCTGGGCAGGAACGTGTCCATTCTACCACCCGTGGTCACGTTCAACAAGGACCTAAACCATTTTCCTAAAGGACCTTGTCTCGCATTTCTTCAAAAATAAAACGAACGTAACAGTAACACAAATTTATAAATTTCAATCAATAAAACAAACATGACAATAATAATAATAATACAAATTTACACGCCCCGACATGTATATAAATAATCAATAAAATTTTTTTCATTTACAGTTCCAATGATCTACCTGCAGAGGGTCATTTATATGCCGGGCATGCCGCCCACGACGATGATGTGCCTGCCGCCGCCGCTGCAGCCGCCGCCGCAAAATGTGGTAAGTTATAATAATTGTGAAGGCAGTGCAGTGTTTAATTTTATTCGTTTTGACATGCTGAACACGAAATGTAGTTGTCATTTTTGGCGCAAATGAATAGTTTTCGAGATATTTGTGAAAAACTGCAGCTACCATACATTGAATTTTGTATACATATACGTGCACGTCCGTGCTGTGTGTATGCGTGAGCATGATGCGACCGTTCGTCAACTGTTCGTACAGATAGATATATCACTACGATCGTCGAACGATCTATATCCCGCGTGAACTTTTTAAAACATATGATAATGAAGAGTGACTAATATCGTAATATCTATTGTCGTAATATGTACTCACTCTTCATCATCATATGTTTTATAAAAAGTTCACGCGGGATATAAATCGTTCGACGATCGTAGTGATATACCTGTACAATCAGTTGACGAACGGTCGCATCATGCTCACGCAAACACAAAGCACGGACGTGCACGTATATACCAAATTCAATGTATGGTAGCTGCAGTTTTTCACGAATATCTCAAAAATGACAAGTACATTTCGTGTTCAGCATGTCAAAACGAATAGAATTACGTATTCAGTATTTTATCGATAATTGTCGAACGTAAAAACGGTCAGCGAAGCCGAGAGGCCTCGGTCGCCGAGAAGTGTAACATAATACGGGTCGGGTATATCGGTGTGAGACTGTGAGACCACTACTAATCCAATAACAAAACTTCTTTATTTTTTATTATTTTTTTGTGGAACTTTCACCAACATATTCCTGGCATTTTTCTAATGAAAATGATACCAAATACGATATAATTCCGATGATATTTAATGAATTTATGAGACCTGACTTGTAAATCTCCATACACTTTTATATGGTCCGAATTATGTCGTGTTTGGTTTCATTTTAATCAGAAAAATGCCACAAATATATTGGTGAAAGTCTCGTACAAAAATAAGTAATACTGAAAAAGTTTTTTATTGGGATTACATTGTGAGGACGCGGCGGGCCTTTGAGCTGTGTCGGCGACTGCGACTCTCCGCGTCTATTTCCCATATGCTGTCTTTAATTGCGCACGAGACTCCTATCGTCCATTACACACGTAAATATCATCGGAATTATATCATTTTTGGTATCAATGTCATTAGAAAAATATCAAGAATATTTTGGCGAAAGTTCCATAAACAAATAATGAAAAATAAAGAAGTTTTATCATTGGATTAGTAGTGATCATGTTACACTTCTCGGCGGCCGAGGTCTCTCGAGTTTTATGGCCCCTCACGGGATATACCCCGCAGGAGTGGGGATGAACAAATTCGTTTTTTGAGTTTTTTCAAGTGTAACGTGCTTTATTTCAAATTTTAATACAAATAAAGATCATGCACATGTTTGCCGAATTTTTAATATACTTGGTTTTTTTACAATTACATTAGGTATATTCGGCAAACATGTGCATGATCTTTATTTGTATTAAAATTTGAAATAAAGGACGTTACACGTGAAAAAAACTCAAAAAACGAATTTGTTCCGAATGAACTTGCATATGTATACACCTAGATAGTATAAAAATACGGTAAATTATGACAATTTTTTTAGGGATTGCTGTTTTTATTAACTGTTACATAACTTATTAATTAACAATCATTAAACTTACATAAATTCTTAAAAGATAATAAACAATAAAATAACATAGAAGTGAACTGAAACTAAAATCATATAAATTCTATGATTTTATTGTATATTATCTTTTAAGAATTTATGTAAGTTTAATGATTGTTAATTAATAAGTTATGTAACAGTTAATAAAAACAGCAATCCCTAAAAAAATTGTCATAATTTACCGTATTTTTATACTTTCTACGCGTATGTAACTGCGTAAGGATATTTGATAAACTTCGTATTGGGACAACAGTTTTTTAAATTTTTTACATAATTTGATAACAAATGATAAAGGGTATGCAATAAAATTTTAAAAAATACTACCCCAAAACGAAATTTGATACTATTACAAAAACGCAACTAATGTTTGATTAACTAATATCTTTTTCGTACATCTGACTAATGTTTTATACAATTATGTAATTTGCAGCGAGAACGGAGACGCCTACGACGTCTGTTGCGTCGCCGCCAAATGCGGGCGGAGCGGCAGCAGCAGCAGCAACTGCAGCAGCGCGCTGCTTTTGTTGCCCGCCGGGGGGGTAGGGGCCGCGGGACTCCCCCCCCCCCCAAAATTATACACATCTATAAATTTTAATCTACAACTATATATTTTACCTTATACAATATAATAATCTTATATAATATAAATAAACAGTTTAAAAAAGTTTACATTGTTCTTTGTATTCCTCCGAGACCTTTAAACATTGAAGATTGGAGATTAGTAAGAAATTTAAAAAAAAGTAGGTATTTGACCTATATAATTTGATTTATATATATATATATATATATATGTATACAGTAAACGCTCGTTCGTTGTCCAAAGGCCGGGGGTTTGAGCGGACAATGAGCGTGCCCCGACATGCTTTTTGATTTATGACTGCGTCTAGATATCGCGCCGATCGCGCCAAGCGAGACTTCAATAGAAAGCCGAACACAGAAAAGGAAAGAATGAAATACGTTTCGCGTGACTGCCCGCGTCTCTTTCTTTCCGATACGCTGTTCTTCGTTGCCTTCGAAACTTTAATGGTCGATAAAACCACTTAATACAGTTCAAATTATATCGTGTTTGGTGTCATTTTAATCAGAAAAATGCCAGCAGTAAGGTAGTGAAAGTCCTATAAACAAATAATGAAAATTAAGAGATTTGTAAAATCGATTTCTCGAGTCAATGTTGTGGTGTTCACACCGATATACCCGTGCCGACATCAATCGTCGCCGCCCTGCGGAGCAACTCTGCGTTGACAAGCAGTGGAGTGGGTAGACACTGGACAACGAGCGTGCCCCTGATTCTGGACAACGAACGAGCGTTTACTGTATATGTATATACTTATTATATATAGTACAGTAAATGCTCGTTCGTTGCGAAGAATCGTCTATGCGCTCGTTGCGACGTGCCTACCCATTCCACTGCCTGTCAACGCCGAGTCGGCCGAGTCGCTCCGCACGGCGGCAACGATTGATGTCGGCTCGGGTATATCGGTGTGAACACCACACATTGACTCGAGTGAATCGAGTACTCAAACTTCTTAATTTCCATTAGGCTTTTATGGGACTTTTACCAACTTATTTCTGGCATTTTTCTGATTAAAATGATACCAAACACGATAATGTAATTTCAACTTTATTTAATGGTTTCATTGACGGTTATGGGTAAGACATGGAAGAGGATAGCAAGTGAAAAGAAAGAGAAACTGCAATGTTTAAAATACCAATTCGATGCTAACACTTTTATTAATAAGTTTCTAGAATTTCTATAAATTAGTCGTTTAAAATTACGGATGTTTTCTTTTCTCCGATGTTTTAAATGTATGATAAATTATTAATTATGCTTCACATATAGAGTAAATATGGGACAAATTATATCGTGTTTGGTATCATTTTAATTAGAAAAATGCCAGAAATGAATTAGTGAAAGTCTCATAAGCCTAATGGAAAATGAACAATTCCATCATTGGCATTACATACATTGTAAGAACTCGTGGGCCTTTAAACTGTGTCGGCGACGGCGACACGCTTCGGTCAGGCGATCCGTATTTCACTCTGTCCTTCTCTATGTTCGGCTTTCTATTGAAGTCTCGCTCGGCGCGCTCGGCGTGTATCTCGACGCAGTCATAAATCAAAAATAGCGTCCCTATTCGCTCGTTGCGAACTCAAACCTCCGGCCTTTTCGCAACGAACGAGCATTTACTGTATATACTAATTGTTATCAAACATTATATTGTATGGATTGCAATAAATTGAAAAGATTGCTTTTGAAAAAAAATATAGATAATACATAAAAGTAATAAGATAGTTGTAAAAAAGCCAATCCAATCCAATGGAAATAATACTACATAAAAATGTTTTATGTTCTTATTTGATTTTTATTTTCAGAATATGCGGAATTTTATATATATATATATATATATATATATATATATATATATGTATATGCATACGTAACAGTGTAACAATAAAAATGTATAAGCGCGGGTGCTCGGTAGTCTTATTACGCTACCATAGGCTACCGAATCCTGCTGAAAAGCATTTTTAGACGATCAGCACACCAACAGGAGAGGGAACGGCAACATTGGAGGAAACGACAACATCGATGCGGTGGACTGCGCGAAAGTCAACCAGCCACGATGAACTTTTCAACAATTTTCTGAAGCGAAGAAGCAATATTTTCTCACGATTTTTATGTAGAAATATTCTTTGTTCTATTCCATATCTCAACACAGAGCCCTTTTTTGCAATTGGGCTCTTGAAATTTTATAAAAAAAAAGTGTACGTTTTTATAGAAGAAATTTTTTTTTGTACACTTTTTCCAAAAAAGGGCTCTGTACTGCGATGCGTAATAATACCACGAATATTTCTACATAAAAATCGTGAGAAAATGTTGCTTCTTCGCTTCAGAAAGTTGCTCTAAAGTTCAGGAAATTCATCGAAAAATAAGCCGCTTGGTTATCTTTCTGTCTTTGTCTCTCCTGCGAGTGACAGATCTCCCTCTCTCTGTAGGAGAGACAAGGATCTCACTATCCTTGTCCTAGTTTATTTTTAGTTCACATTTACGCCGATAGTGGCGGCACTTTACGTCCTATAGTTCATATCTACGCTCATAGAGGCGCCACCGTACCTCCTACAGTTCACATTTACGCCGATAGAGGCGGCACTTTACGTCCTATAGTTCATATCTACGCCGATAGAGGCGCCACCGTACCTCCTACAGTTCACATTTACGCCGATAAGGGCACCACTTTCGCTCCTGCGCAACCTTAAATTTAAAACCAAAGATAAGTTAAAGGCATTATTGTTTGTCTGTTATAATCGTTGAAAGTTTATATTTTATATATATATATATACGTTATCAAAAAAAAAAGAGGAAAGTACATGATAAGTGGGAGTGTTGATTATACCACCGACTAGGTATAGAATAGACCTATCATCCAATGTATTTTGGCGGCCATCATTGCTGGGGTTACGTACCCCATTTGCGAACCGGTTTTGGGGCCCCAGGCAGGGTCTCGTCGGTATTACTGGAACTAAAATAGGCTGACAGCACAAACGAGATATACGAATAGGATTCCTATATCTCGTTTGTGCTGACAGCTTTCTTAGGGTACGCGTCCATCTGAGAGTTTGTAGAACCCCTCTTTTTTTGTAATAATAACCAACTTTTAAATATTATAACTAATTTAAAACACTAAATAAAAGTAAAATAAGTAAAGAAAATTATAAATAAGTGTACAACAGTGTACATATGCATTATGTGTGTGAAAAGTATAAATGCGAATGGCAACGACTATATATAGTTAGTAGTTAATTTTTTTCTAAACGCAGTTCTCTTTATAAGACCTTGACCCTTAAGACAGTGGAACTCAAAAATTAAGACTTTTAAAAAAATATATAATATATATATAGAATCTTCAGCAAAAAAATCTGCAATTAAAAAAGAGTAAGTTCCGCAAGTTAAAAAGAACACATTTGTCGATAATGTTAATTGATAAAAGATAATAAAACCATATTTCAATTTTCAAAGCCACATATTAGGTACACATTTTCAGATTTTTTCGTTGCAAACTCTGGTTGTAAAACGCGAAAAACACGAAAAAATTGAAAAAATGCAGATTTCGTATAGAAATCGAAAGAGCACTACTACAGATGTAATTTAAAAATGAGATATTATCATAAGTATTATGTTCAATTTTTTTTTAATCCCTGAGTGTGGTGCGTCATAGTTGAAAAAAATAAAAACCCCTTTTTTCAGCGTTTTTCCTAAGTTATACCTCTCTCCTCTGAATTAAAAAAAAATATATTATGTAATATTAAACATTCCTACGTTCAGAGAAATATTTTCCAGACTTTAAAACTTGTGCAATACAAAAACAAAATAATTCTATGTATGGTATATTCAAATATTTCGAAGACAGTTTCAACGGCGCCGGTTGGTGCAGCGGCTATGGTCTTCGACTTTTTTTTTTTCGTTAATCACAAGTTTTTTCGCTTTCTAACCATCCGATTGTTGCTAAATCATTGTAAAAACATTTTTAACTATGTTTAAATTATTTTTAAACAATTTTTCGGAAAAATATTTTTGGAGGACTTTCGGCCTCTTAGTCATTTACGGACTGTATTACTGCTATACTTAATATTTTTTACATGGAATTGTACATCGACTTGATTATCAAGTCTTTTATTTTTTCTAGGTCCTCTGCGTGATCTGTTAATTATGGGATTGATTATTTTTGTGATAGGAAATATATACATGAAGTATTATTACGAATACTTATCTTTAATAATTGTAGATGGGTTAGTGTGCGGTGGAATCATGTGTGCTTTCAATCTTCGTCACTATCTTCGTCAATTATCGGTAATATTTGTTTAGTGTCAAAAATCTTTGTGAAAATCTCTGCTTGCCGAACTATGTCTGTATCGTATCGAGCATAAGATAAATAATAAATAATAGCAGCAACATGTGAGCAACATCCAAGTTATCTGGATTTATTACTGAATAAGGAACCTAGTAAAAATAAGACTTTATAGTGAAGTCGATGCACAATTCCATGTAAGAAATGTTAAGTATAGCAGTAACACAGTCCGTAAATGACTAAGAGGCCGAAAGTCCTCCAAAAATATTTTTCCGAAAAATTGTTTAAAAATAATTTAAACATAGTTAAAAAATGTTTTTACAATGATTTAGCAACAATCGGATGGTTAGAAAGCGAAAAAACCTGTGATTAACGAAAAAAAAAAAAATTGACTCGGACGGGATTCGAACCTGGTACAAAAAGTCATCAGCGGTTCCGCAGTCGAAGACCATAGCCGCTGCACCAACCGGCGCCATTGAAACTGTCTTCGAAATATTTGAATATACCATACATAGAATTATTTTGTTTTTGTATTGCACAAGTTTTAAAGTCTGGAAAATATTTCTCTGAACGTAGGAATGTTTAACATTACATAATATATTTTTTAAATTCAGGGAAGATAGGTATAACTTAGAAAAAACGCCGAAAAAAGTGGTTTTTATTTTTTTCAACTATGACGCACCACACTCAGGGATTTGAAAAAAATAGAGCATAATACTAATGATAATATCTCATTGCTAAATTAAATCTGTAGGTGTGCTCTTTCGATTTCTCTATGAAATCTGCATTTTTTCGATTTTTTTCGTGTTTTTTCGTGTTTTTCGAGTTTCACAACCAGAGTTTGCAACGGAAAAATCTGAAAATGATACCTAACATGTGGCTTGGTATCCGAAATGTGTCAGAATTTTTTCAGAATTTTGAATTGTCATTAAATGGGGAAAATGGGCCAAAAACTGATTTTTCGATTTTCCTCAATAACTACCCTTACAGATGAGATATGGGGCTGTAACTTGGCAGATCGGGGTCTTTTTGGGTAGGCTATCGAATAGCCAAAGCTCGATTAAAAACTCGTCGGGGGCGAATTTCACCACCAAACCCGGTAATAGCCTTTTGACAATAATTTTTTACAAGAGTATGTATACATATATGTAGATAAATAGTATGTATCAATATATTATTTCTTTCCTTCATACTGTCTCTACTTTCTGAATCCTACATATATTTACTTTATCTAATAAATATATATTTAATACATAAAATGGTACTATTTATTTCATCCCCTGTTTCATATTAGGTATTATCTCATATTATCTTTTAATTGCAGACAACTAATAAAAATGTAATTGCTAGTTTCATAAAATAATACAGTCATTACTGTTTCAAAACTGATAAAAATAATGGTAAAAGATCAACTATATAAATCTGAACTCCTGTGTGCTTTTGCGATATAATGTCAAGTCAGATCAATAATAGACAGAATTTTATACATATTTATTACACATTTAATTATTGTTTATAATTAATGTAAATTCTTGCATAACTTATGAAAATATTTGAAAAAGGACTAACAATTAATTGTATATTTCATATTAACGCATATAATAACAGACACGCTGCAACTTGTAACGAAACCAACTTAACGGTATAACAACTTGTCCTTAAAATTTTTTGTTAACTGATCTTCTGAATATTGTTCCGTCCTTTTGAAAATTATGTATTTTATAGCAGAAGGTTTAAAGAAACCAACAACAGTTTATATGAATAAATTTTAAGAAAAAAGTAGCGTTAAATAGGTATTCAATTTTCAACAACAATAATTATTTTGTTTGCTATCAATAAATAACAGTTTATTTATATAAATCGAAAAAGCATTTATTCAGCTTTAAAATGATTATAGAAATAGAAAGCATTATATTTAAACAGAGATGAAATATTCAGGTGGAATTAATCATGTATTGACTGACTCGACTCGTTTCGTTTACATTTCCAGAATTGTGACTGTAGCCTGGAAAATAGCAGAAATGGGCGCTGTGCATTACACGGCAGTAACAGTAAATTGGCAACCACGCGACAAATATTTTCGGATGTGATTTGGCAACTGCGCCTTCGAAATCTGAAATTCGACATAATTCCTAAACTCGCCACTCTAAATCGTAGAGGGCATACCAAAACCTCCGGTTTTTTGAACAGTCGGTATTTCAGAACATGAGACACGAAGTCCCATAAGATGATAGGTCTATTCTATATCTCGTCGGTGACTATAGGCACCGACTAGGTATAGAATAGACCTATCATCCAATGTATTTTGGCGGCCATCATTGCTGGGGTTACGTACCCCATTTCCGAACTCGGTTTTGGGGCCCCAGGCAGGGTCTCGTCGGTACTGCTGGAACTAAAATAGGCTGACAGCACAAACGAGATATACGAATAGGATTCCTATATCTCGTTTGTGCTGACAGCTTTCTTAGGGTACGCGTCCATCTGAGAGTTTGTAGAACCCCTCTTTTTTTGTAATAATAACCAACTTTTAAATATTATAACTAATTTAAAACACTAAATAAAAGTAAAATAAGTAAAGAAAATTATAAATAAGTGTACAACAGTGTACATATGCATTATGTGTGTGAAAAGTATAAATGCGAATGGCAACGACTAAATAGTTAGTAGTTAATTTTTTTCTAAACGCAGTTCTCTTTATAAGACCTTGACCCTTAAGAAAGTGGAACTCAAAAATTAAGACTTTTAAAAAAATATATAATATATATAGAATATCCAGCAAAAAAATCTGCAATTAAACAAAAGTAAGTTCCGCAAGTTAAAAAGAATACATTTGTCGCTAATGTTAATTGATAAAAGATAATAAAACCACACTTCAATTTTCAAAGGCCATATGTACCCGCGGGTTTGGTGGTGAAATTCGCCCCCGACGAGTTTTTAATCGAGTTTTGGCCATTCGATACCCTACCCAAAAAGACCCCGCTCTGCCAAGTTACAGCCCCGTATCTCATCTGTAAGGGTAGTTATTGAGGAAAGTCGAAATACCAGTTTTGGACCCATTTTCCCGATTTATTGATAGTTAAAAATTCTGAAAAAATTCTGACACATTTTGGTTACTAAGCCACATATTAGGTATCATTTTTAGATTTTTCCGTTGCAAACTCTGTTTGTAAAACGCGAAAAACACGAAAAAATGCAGATTTCATATAGAAATCGAAAGAGCACTACTACAGATTTAATTTAGAAATGAGATATTATCATAAGTATTATGCTCAATTTTTTCAAATCCCTGAGTGTGGTGCGTCATAGGAGAAAAAAATAAAAATCACTATTTTCAGCGTTTTTCCTAAGTTATACCTCTTTTCTCTGAATTTAAAAAATATATTATGTAATATTAAACAATCCTACGTTCAGAGAAATATTTTCCAGACTTTAAAACTTGCGTAGTACAAAATGAGAATATAATACATGTCGTTACATTCGAATATTTCGAAGCTACTTTCAAGGGCGCCGGTTGGTGCAGCGGCTATGGTCTCGGACTGCGGAACCGCTGATGACTTTTTGGACCATGTTCGAATCCCGCCCGGGTCAATCTGTTTTATTTTGTTTATCAGATATTCTTCCGATTCCTTTCAGAAAAAATGGTTGGATTTGGGTCCAAGGTTTTTTTCAATTTTTCGGAAACCGTGTGTTTTACGAAAAAAAGTAAAACGATATAAAATACGCAGCCTGTCCAGATCAACATGTTTTGTTGAACATTTTTTTGGACGCAGTAAATATATAGTTTAAAAGATATTCGAGAAAAACGATTTTATGAACCTTAAATTAATTATTTTAATGTTTAATCTAGTTAGGGTACGTTGTCCCGGTATCCGATCGAGCTCAAACTTTGCACAGATTTTGTTTTAATTATTCGGAATAACTCTGTGGGGTGCCGTGTAAAAGAAATTTTGAAAAAATTTTTGACAAGAACAAATAAAAGCCACCCTAATGTGTATGTATACATATATGTACATAAATAGTACATATGTATCAATATATTATTTCTTTCCTTGACACTGTCTCTAGTTTTTGAATCCTACATATTGCTTTATTTAATAAATATATTTTATACATAAAATGGTACTATTTATTTCATCCCCTGTTTCATATTAGTTAGTGATCTTTTAATTGCAGACAACGAATAAAAATGTAATTTCTAATTTCACAAAATAATACAGTGATTATTGTTTCAAAACTGATAAAAATAATGGTAAAAGATCAACTATATAAATCTGAACTCCTCTATGCTTTTGCAATATAATGACAAGTCAGATCAATACTATACATAGACCGAATTTAATACATATTTATTACACATTTAATTATTGTTTATAATTAATGTAAATTCTTGCATAACTTATGAAAATATTTGAAAAAGGACTAATAATTAATTGTATATTTAATATTAACGCATATGATAACAGACACGCTGCAACTTGTAACGAAACCAACTTAACAATAACATAACTTGTCCTTAAAATTTTTTATTAACTGATCTTCTGAATATTTTTCCGTCCTTTTCAAAATTATGTATTTAATTATAGCAAAAGG
Source organism: Lasioglossum lativentre (assembly GCA_916610255.1). NCBI lineage: Eukaryota > Metazoa > Arthropoda > Insecta > Hymenoptera > Halictidae > Lasioglossum > Lasioglossum lativentre. The sequence continues at coordinate 22,363,262 of OU744364.1, read as the reverse complement.
TTCAAAGAAACCAACAACAGTTTATATTAATAAATTTTAAGATAAAAATAGCGTTAAATAGGTAATTCTATTTTCAACACTATTTTTGATAACGATAATTATTTTATTTGCTATCAATAAATAACAGTTTATTTATATAAATCAAAAAAGCATTTATTCAGCTTTAAAATGATTACAGAAACAGGAAGCATTATATTTAAACAGAGATGAAATATTCAGGTGGAATTAATCATGTATTGACTGACTCGACTCGTTTCGTTTACTTTTCAAGAATTGTGACTGTAACATGGAAAATAGCAGAAATGCGCGCTGTGCATTACACGGCAGTAACAGTAAATTGGCAACCACGCGACAAATATTTTCGGATGTGATTTGGCAACTGCGCCTTCGAAATCTGAAATTCGACATAATTCCTAAACTCGCCACTCTAAATCGTAGAGGGCATACCAAAACCTCCGGTTTTTTGAACAGTCGATATTTCAGAACATGAGACACGAAGTCCCATAAGATGATAGGTCTATTCTATATCTCGTCGGTGCTATAGGATATCATCACCGACGAGATATAGAATAGACCTATCATCTTATGGGGCTTCGTGTCTCATGTTCTGAAATACCGACTGTTCAAAAAACCAGAGGATTTGGTATGCCCTCTACGATTTAGAGTGGTCAGTTTAGGAATTATACCGACTTTCAGATATCGAATGCGCAGTTGCCAAATCACATCCGAAAATATTTGTCGCATGGTTGCCAATTTACTGTTACTGCCGTGTAATGCACAGCGCGTATTTCTGCTATTTTCCAGGCTACAGTCACAATTCTGGAAAAGTAAACGAAACGAGTCGAGTCAGTCAATACATGATTAATTCCACCTGAATATTTCATCTCTGTTTAAATATAATGCTTTCTATTTCTATAATCATTTTAAAGCTGAATAAATGCTTTTTCGATTTATATAAATAAACTGTTATTTATTGATAGCAAACAAAATAATTATTGTTATCAAAAATAGTGTTGAAAATAGAATTACCTATTTAACGCTATTTTTATCTTAAAATTTATTCATATAAACTGTTGTTGGTTTCTTTGAACCTTCTGCTATAAAATACATAATTTTCAAAAGGACGGAAAAATATTCACAAGATCAGTTAACAAAAAATTTTAAGGACAAGTTGTCATCGTTATAAGTTGGTTTCGTTACAAGTTGCAGCGTGTCTGTTATCATATGCGTTAATATTAAATATACAATTAATTATTAGTCCTTTTTCAAATATTTTCATAAGTTATGCAAGAATTTACATTAATTATAAACAATAATTAAATGTGTAATAAATATGTATTAAATTCTGTCTATGTATAGTATTGATCTGACTTGTCATTATATTGCAAAAGCATAGAGGAGTTCAGATTTATATAGTTGATCTTTTACCATTATTTTTATCAGTTTTGAAACAATAATCACTGTATTATTTTGTGAAATTAGCAATTACATTTTTATTCGTTGTCTGCAATTAAAAGATCACTAACTAATATGAAACAGGGGATGAAATAAATAGTACCATTTTATGAATAAAATATATTTATCAAATAAAGTAATATGTAGGATTCAAAAACTAGAGACAGTGTCAAGGAAAGAAATAATATATTGATACATATGTACTATTTATGTACATATATGTATACATACACATTAGGGTGGCTTTTATTTGCTCTTGTCAAAAATTTTTTCAAAATTTCTTTCACACGGCACCCCACAGAGTTATTCCGAATAATTAAAACAAAATCTGTGCAAAGTTTGAGCTCGATCGGATACCGGGAAAACGTACCCCAACTGGATTAAACATTAAAATAATTAATTTAAGGTTCATAAAATCGTTTTTCTCGAATATCTTCGAAACTATATATTTACTCCGTCCAAAAAAATGTTCAACAAAACATGTTGATCTGGACAGGCTGCGTATTTTATATCGTTTTACTTTTTTTCGTAAAACACACGGTTTCCGAAAAATTGAAAAAAACCTTGGACCCAAATCCAACAATTTTTTCTGAAAGGAGTCGGAAGAACACCTGATAAACAAAATAAAACAGATTGATCCGGGCGGGATTCGAACATGGTCCAAAAAGTCATCAGCGGTTCCGCAGTCCGAGACCATAGCCGCTGCACCAACCGGCGCCCTTGAAAGTAGCTTCGAAATATTCGAATGTGTTGGAAAACATATTCAAAGTGCGCATGCGCATACGGAATATTCGAGCATGTTCCACGAGTTGAGGCCCTTGCGGCCGGCGTGTGCCCTAACGCTCTCTTGGTTGCGATCCGTCCACGAGACAAGTCGAGTCATGTAATCAGCACTATATTATATTCAATTAGTTAACGTACTTATGCAGTATCGGTTATTTCTTCCTGCCCGCAAACCTCATTCAACAGGTTATGGGCCCAGGATTTAAAAGTATAAAGTGAAAAGTTAAGCATAACCAAAAAAAAAAAAAAAAGAAAAGTGAGGTTAAGTGTGACCACATCCACGTGCCATCGAAAAATAAATCGGACATCATGAATTGTTCCAACGTACAAAAGATTGAAAAGTTGTCCAATGATAATTACGAATCGTGGAAAATTCAAGTGAAAAGTATTTTGCGGCTCAATGAACTGTGGGGTTACGTAACCGGTACAATAGTAAAGACCGCAGAAAATGAAGCCGGGTGGACAGTGAAGGATGAGAAAGCTCTCGATTTGATTATTCTGAGCCTTCACAAATCTCAATTCAACCATGTGAAGCGGGCTGAGACGTCACTGGAAGCATGGGAGGCGCTGAAAAAAGTGCATGAATCAAAAGGACCCATGAAACAGTGCGTTCTCTTCAAACAACTGTATAGGATGAGAAAGGAAAGTAACCAGAGCATGGCTCAGTACATTGACGATTTTATTGATAAATTAGAACAACTTACCGAAGCAGGTATAAAACTGCCAGATACTGTAATACCAATAATGTTGTTGTCCTCTCTACCTAGTCAATATGAAACCTTCTGCGTCGCCATCGAATCAAGAGAGAAAATGCCTACGCTAGATGAATTAAAGGTAAAGCTGCTCGAAGAAGACATCAGGAAAGCAGATAGCGAGGTTATAAAGGAGGGCGACAGGGAAACAGCATTGTTAACAGATAAAGAAACTGCGAAGAACAACAAGCTACACCGAGAACCTTTCCAAAAATCAAAATATGAAAATAACCAACATAGAAGATTTAATGAAAAATGCTATACATGTGGAAAGATCGGTCACATAAGCAAATATTGTAAAAGCAGAAGGAAATTTACTCCGTCAAGAAGCAACAAAGAAGAGGCGATGACTGCCTTCGCTCTAAATATCAGCCCAATCACTGCAGACGAATGGTGCCTGGATAGCGGGGCAACAGTACACATGTGCAAAAATAAGGAAAAGTTTATCAACATGAATCAGACACAAAAGGATAAGATTTGCACTGCCACAAAAGAAAGCACAAGCTCCTCAGGAAGAGGAGAAGTTAAGCTAAACATAAATTCAGGTGACAAGCAATCAACAATTAAATTAGCCAAAGATGGTACAATTGCGTTAAATGCAAAGAAACAAAATGGGTTGTATGTAGTAAAACCTACAGAGGTAAACCAAGCAATGCTGTCACAAGGAGACGATGACAGATTTACCAGATGGCACCAGAGGTTAGGTCATCTAAATATGAATGACGTCAGAAAATTAATCGACAAGGATATGGTGCATGGGATGAACGTGAACAAACGAGAGATGAACAACATAAATAAATGTAAGGTATGTGATCTAAGTAAAATTACACAGTTGCCATTTCAGGATTCAAAGAACATTGAAAAAGAAGTGTTGGGCCTAGTTCACACAGACATATGTGGGCCCATGAGCACACCATCTCTAGGGGGTGCTAGATATTTTGCAACTTTTATTGATGACTGCTCTAGATACACAGAAATAGTTACTCTGAAAGAAAAGTCAGAAATTTTTTCGGCATTTAAAGCTTACAAATGCCGGGTCGAGAAGCAAACAGGAAAGCTTATTAAAAGAATACGCAGTGATAACGCTAAAGAGTATCTCTCGAAACAATTTACAGAATACCTGAAAGAAGAGGGAATAACAAGGCAATTATCAACCGCTTATACACCACAGCAAAATGGGGTGGCCGAGCGTGCTAACAGGACAATAGTTGAAATGGCACGCACGATGTTAACAGAATCAAAATTACCACAAACCTTATGGGCAGAGGCAGTAAACACTGCAGTTTATCTAAGGAACAGGTGCCCAACGAGGAAACTAGATACAACCCCATACCAAAAATGGACAGATGAAAAGCCATATGTTGGATTTTTAAGAGTCTTTGGCAGCAAACTGATCGCTTTGGAGAAGAAACCCAGGGCAAGTAAATTTTTGCCGAGAGGTAAAGAATACGTCTTGGTCGGATACGATCAAGAGTCAAAGGCTTACAGGCTGTGGGAACGCGGAACTAATCACATCGTAAAACGAAGAGACGCGCGTTTTCATGAAGAGGTTAGAAATTACGAAAATTCGGAAATTGAACTACCAACACGTACACTCCAAAATGAAAACTTGACTGAGAACGATGAGCAACAAGAAGAAAGCACGAGAGAGGACTTGATGGAAAGTGATCCAGAAGAAGACGATGATGCTCAAGATGATGAAGATAATACAGAAGAAGAAACATTAACCTACAAAAGAGCAAGAGGCCGTCCGAAATTGTTACGTACCGGAGCCCCGGGTAGGCCAAAGAAACTATATATAAAGGCAAGACTGGTAGCCCGAGGAAACGAGCAGAGAAAAGGAATCGATTTCGACGAGGTGTTCGCACCAGTAGCCAGATATGAGATGATACGAACTTTGTTTGCTGGAGCGGTGGAGAACAAAATGCACGTTCATCACATGGACGTCGTTGCCGCATATGTGCAAGGAGAACTCACAGATACTCTGTATATGCAACAGCCAGAAATGTTCGTACAAGCAGCTGGAGAGAATAAGGTATGCCAGCTTAAAAAACCACTGTATGGTCTCAAACAAGCAGGATGAGAATGGTACCAAACCTTGGACAAGTACCTGAAAAGTATGGGCCTAACAAATTCTCAAATTAATCCGTGTGTCTATCTAGATAATACTAGAAGCACAGATTTAATAATAATTATTTACGTAGATGATTTATTATTAGCATCTAGTGATTTGCAAGAGCTAATAAAAGTAAAAGAATTACTGAAAAGAAGGTTTGAGATAAATGATTTAGGCCAAGCAACTAACATCCTAGGCATATCTATCCAAAGGAGAGGCGATACTGGGCAAATCAAGATGTCCCAACGCAAATATATAGAGGATACATTAAAGAAATTCGGCATGGAGGACTGCAAACCTGCAAGCACACCATTAGTGCCTCACGAGATAATTAATCAAAAAGACACGGATACAAAAGACGTAACCAAAGTACCGTATAGAGAACTCGTAGGAGCTTTAATATGTCTGTCAAACGCTACTCGACCAGATATAGCATTCGCCGCAAACGTCCTCAGCCAATTCAATGAAAACCCTTCCAATTACCATTGGAAAGCTCCGAAACATGTTTTACGCTATTTGAGATGTACTATAGATTACGGTATAAATTATTCAGTTACAGGTAAACAATTGGAAATATACGTCGACGCTGATTGGGCAGGAGACGAGACCGGAAGGAGATCTCGCTCAGCATATGTGAGCCTGTTGGCGGGAGGTCCCATCAGCTGGGAAACCAAAAAACAAAAATCCGTCGCCCTTTCAACCATGAGGGCGGAATATGTGGCCCTCTCAGAAGCAACGAAGGAAGCAATATACTTGAAAAGATTGTTAACACCTATGAACTTTAATGATTTTGTGCATGGTAAAACTAGTATATATTGTGATAATCAAAGTGCAATTCAAATAAGCAAAAATAGTATGTACCATCGTAGGAGTAAGCATATAGATATACGCTATCACTATTCGCGAGAAATGCAAGAACGCGGAGAAATAGATGTAAAGTATGCAAGTACGAATGAAATGAAAGCGGATATATTAACAAAATCGTTACCAAAGAATAAGTTAAGAAAATGCGTTGATTTGTTAAATCTAAGGGATTAGGTTAAGTACGATGTAAAGAACATATGTAAGACATTTATATAATCCGCGAAATTAAAGGAGCACTTTGAAAGGGGGAGTGTTGGAAAACATATTCAAAGTGCGCATGCGCATACGGAATATTCGAGCATGTTCCACGAGTTGAGGCCCTTGCGGCCGGCGTGTGCCCTAACGCTCTCTTGGTTGCGATCCGTCCACGAGACAAGTCGAGTCATGTAATCAGCACTATATTATATTCAATTAGTTAACGTACTTCTGCAGTATCGGTTATTTCTTCCTGCCCGCAAACCTCATTCAACAGAATGTAACGACATGTATTATTTTCTCTTTTTGTACTACGCAAGTTTTAAAGTCTGGAAAATATTTCTCTGAACGTAGGATTGTTTAATATTACATAATATATTTTTTAAATTCAGAGAAAAGAGGTATAACTTAGGAAAAACGCTGAAAAAAGTGATTTTTATTTTTTTCTACTATGACGCACCACACTCAGGGATTTGAAAAAATTGAGCATAATACTTATGATAATATCTCATTTCTAAATTAAATCTGTAGTAGTGCTCTTTCGATTTCTATATGAAATCTGCATTTTTTCGTGTTTTTCGCGTTTTAAAACCAGAGTTTGCAACGGAAAAATCTGAAAATGTGTACCTAATATGTGGCTTAGTATCCAAAATGTGTCAGAATTTTTTCAGAATTTTTAACTATCAATAAATGGGAAAAATGGGCCAAAAACTGGTTTTTTGACTTTCCTCAATAACTACCCTTACAGATGAGATATGGGGCTGTACCTTGGCAGAGCGGGGTCTTTTTGGGTAGGCTATCGAATGGCCAAAGCTCGATTAAAAACTCGTTGGGGCGAATTTCACCACCAAACCCGCGGGTCTATATGGCCTTTGAAAATTGAAGTGTGGTTTTATTATCTTTTATGAATTAACATTAGCGACAAATGTGTTCTTTTTAACTTGCGGAACTTACTTTTTTTTAATTGCAGATTTTTTTGCTGGATATTCTATATATATTATATATTTTTTTAAAAGTCTTAATTTTTGAGTTCCACTTTCTTAAGGGTCAAGATCTTATTAAGAGAACTGCGTTTAGAAAACAATTAACTACTAACTATTTAGTCGTTGCCATTCGCATTTATACTTTTCACACACATAATGCATATGTAACTTACACTGTACACGCATTCCCACTCGCGCCACATTTACACTTCACACCATATTAGCAAATTTGACAACTAATGCGTATTCATTTTTTGATTTTAAATTGTTGGAAATATCAGACACCTTCCTCAGCGTATTGTGTGAATGTGCAAGTGCGCATGTGCGTATGCGCATGCCGGGATCGGTGTGAAGAGCGAAGCGAGCAACAGGAGTGCGTTCGGTTGTTACAGAGCTCTTTGTACTGTTGTAGCATGCAGCACGTGCAGGTAAAAGTAAAATAAAGTAAAAGCATAAGTTGTAGTATATAAAACGCGCATAGTTATAAAGTTTATATATATTAATAGTTTAATCTTTGTTATACATTAAATATTATTTACATTAAAATATACTTAGTTATTCTGTACCAAAGATACCAAACCTAAAAGTTCAACAGGTTATGGGCCCAGAACACGTGGCAAATTGAGGGTTAGTTTTGGTATACAGAATCTAAATTAATTAAAAATTAAAGAAAGCGAAATGGCGAAATACGTTGTGGAAGACTTGAGCAATGTGCAGAAGTTAATTAATCTAGAAGATTTTCAAATGTGGAAATTTCAAGTCTCAATAATACTGAAGGCAAACAATCTGTACCACGTGGCCACATGCGTAAAAGAAGAAGACGATGCAGAATGGGATAGGAAAGATGCCCAGGCACAAAAGGTCATCGTGACCACAGTGGACAGAAAACCTCTGTTACACGTAATCGAGTGTAAAACAGCCAAAGAAATGTGGGACAAACTCTGCATGATATACCAAAGAGATTCTAACCAACAAAAGTGTAAATTAATGCAGGATTTCTTTATGTGTTCCTACGATAAAAACAGCGACATCGCGTCGCATATAGCAAAGATGCGGACAATAGTTTGTAAACTAAAAGAGTTAAAAGAAGACATCAGCGACAGTATGTTGATTTCTAAAATTCTATCCACACTTCCGGAACAATTTAAACATTTTGTAACAGCGTGGGAATCAACAGCAAATGAAAGTAAAACACTAGAAAACCTAACAGCGAGGCTCTTGGCAGAAGAGCAAAGGAACAAGGATAGTCACGAAACCGAAGGAGCAGTTGCATTCAAGTCAACAGAAGTACAATGCTACAAGTGCAAAGAAAAGGGACACATTGCACAATTCTGTAAAAAGGTAACAAATAATAATAAAACAATAAAGTGTTTCAGCTGCGGTAAGATGGGACATGTAGCGAAAATGTGCAACCAGGGAGCAGAAATAAACAAATTTAAGAAAGGATGTGCAATATGTAAAAAACAGAACCATGTGGAGAGGGACTGTTATTTCAGAGACAAACAGAGAAATAACAGACAACACCCAGTATCATTCCTAGCTGCAGACAAATTAGAAAGTGCGAAGTGGGTAGTTGACTCAGGAACAACCTCACACATGACCAACTGTGGAGAACAGCTAAGCTCTGTGAAGATGATAAACATGGAGGTAGGTACCGCCAAGAAATCAGAGTTCTTAAAAGCAGAAAAAGTGGGAAATATGACATTTGACGAATGTACGCTGACTGAAATCATGCATGTCCCAAATCTCAGTACAAACTTATTGTCAGTAAGTGCAATAACAGAAAAAGGGGGTGACGTATTGTTCACTAAACAAAAGGTACAAGTTTTTGTGAACGAAAACAAAGTTTTAGAAGGGACAAAAACAGAACAAGGCCTATATACAATAGACTTGATGTCAAAGAAACCAGTGGAAAAAAAGACATACGCAGTGATTAAAAAAATTGATACAACAGAAGACTGGCACAGAAAATTGGGACATCTGAGCGTCACAGGAATGCAGAAGCTGATAACGATATCAGAAGGGATGAATATTTCTAAGGAGATGCTACATGGACTAGAAAACTGTGAAACCTGCATCAAGACACGGCAAACAAGACTGCCTTTCAAAACAGAACGGACAAGAGCCAGCAGACCGCTAGAGATCATACACACGGATGTATGTGGTCCAATAAACCCAAGCACATGGGATTGTAAAAGATATTTTGTAACAGTAATTGATGACTACACTCACTACACTGAGGTAAGCTTAATACAGAATAAATTCGAAGTTGCAGCTCTCCTAAAATTTCATATAAGAAGACTGGAAAGGAAAATGGGAAAAAAGGTGGCCAAAATCAGATGTGATAATGGTCGCGAATATATAAATCAAAACCTAAAAAACTGGTGTCTTGAAGAAGGGATAATGTTGGACTGTTCCGTTCCATACACTCCGCAGTTGAATGGAACAGCAGAGAGAATGAACCGAACAATAATGGAAAAAGCCAGAGCAATGTTGGAAGACGCAAAACAAAGTAAAACAATGTGGGGAGAAGCAGTCCTCACAGCAGTATACTTGATTAACAGAAGCTATACCAAAGCAGTAGATGTAACACCCATAGAAAAATTAACTGGATTGAAACCTAACCTAACAAACCTGCAAATTTTCGGCACTGAAGTCTTTGCAAAAGTACTGGGTCCACAAAAAAAGCTAGACCACAGAGGTAAGAAAGGCATCTTTCTAGGTTATGCACCTAATGGGTACAGACTGTGGGATCCAGATAGAAAGAAAACATATATAGCCAGAGATGTTAAATTTGGAAGAAATAAAGAAGTAAATGCAAGCTGCACTCAAACAAAAAACATTCTTCTGTCGAACGAAGAGACTGCAGAAACAATAAAGGAAAAAAAGAACAAGAAACTAGAAGAGGATAAGAAACTAGAAGAGGACAAGAAGATAGAAGAGAACAAGAAATTAGAAGAGGACAAGAAATTAGAAGAGAACAAGAAATTAGAAGAGGACAAGGAAAAAGAAGCTGGAGAAGAAAAACAACCTCTGAGGAAATCACAAAGACAAAAACGACCACCTCAAAGGTACGAAAACTGTGCCTTACTGACATATACAGAAGCAATGTCAGGACCAGACAAAGTGTTATGGAAAAAGGCAATTGATCAAGAAAAGGAGTCGTTAGAAAAAAACAAAACCTGGGAACTGGTAAATCCCAATGAAATAAAAAAGAGACCGCTAACGTCCAAGTGGGTTTTCAAAATAAAGGAGAATGGTACGTATAAGGCTCGATTAGTAGTAAAGGGTTGTCAAGAAAGACCAGGAATAGATTACTTTGAAATTTTTAGTCCAGTGGTAAATATAAATGCTTTGCGAATTCTTTTAGCACTAGCTTCCAGAAGAAATTATAGTATAGCATCATTTGACGTTAAAACTGCTTTTTTGTATGGGGAACTAGAAGAAACAATATATATGTTTCCACCTGAGGGCTACGGTATAGAAAATAAAATTTGCAAACTAAATAAATCGCTTTATGGTTTAAAGCAGGCTCCATTAAACTGGAACATTAAACTCTCAACTGTTCTAAAAAACCATGGACTGAAGCCACTGCAATCTGAACAGTGCACGTTTAAAAATTCAGCTGGTACAATGTTCCTTGCCATTTACGTAGATGATGGCATCATCATAGGAGAAAACGAAGCAGAAATCAAGCAGTTAGCGGACGAATTAAAACGGGAGTTCGAAATCACGTTTAATTTTGAACCAAAATTATTTTTAGGTATGGAAATACGCAGGGGAGATGGAAGACTGAAACTCACTCAACGAACATTTGCAGAAAAGATGTTAGAACAATTCAATATGAGTGAGAGTAGACCTGCGAAAACTCCGATGAGCAAAGGCGATGATACAGACGAAGAGGAAATAGACAAGGAATATCCGTATAGGGAAGCCGTAGGAAACCTGCTGTATCTGTCTAACAAAACCAGACCAGACATCGCCTATTCGGTAAACGTTTGCAGCAGACATGTAACACAACCTACAAAGCGTCGAGTAAATGATTTAAAACATATTTTCAGATACATAAATGTAACTAAAGATTTAGGAATAGAGTATAATGAAAGAGCGAATGTGGATGAGTTAATTGCATTCTGCGATTCAGATTTTGCAGGAGATAAAGATTCGAGAAGAAGCACGTCAGGCTATGTGATTTTTTATTGTGGAGGTCCAGTAGCCTGGTGCTCAAAAAAACAACCAATAGTGGCATTGTCAACCGCAGAGGCGGAATATATAGCAGCGGCTGACTGCTGTAAAGAGTTAATATACTTGAGAAACTTGTTAAACGAGTTGCTAGAGACAAAAATTAGCGTAACATTAAATATAGATAATCAGAGTGCAATTAACCTCATCAAGACTGGTGTGATACACAAACGTTCGAAACACATAGACGTAAGATACCATTTCATTCACGAACAACTAAAAGAAAAGAATTTAGCAATAAAGTATTGTCCGACGACAGAACAAATAGCAGATGTATTCACTAAAATACAAAGCGAAAAAAGATTCAAAGAATGTACGAATCAGTTGAATGGGTAAGATTTAAAACCAAAGAATACACGTTGAGAAAGGTGGAAGAGGACATTGAAGTGTCTGACACCTTCCTCACCGTGTGTGTGTATGTATGAGTGAGATCCACGACTGAGGGATATACGCTGAGAAATGTGGAAGAGAATGTTGGAAATATCAGACACCTTCCTCAGCGTATTGTGTGAATGTGCAAGTGCGCATGTGCGTATGCGCATGCCGGGATCGGTGTGAAGAGCGAAGCGAGCAACAGGAGTGCGTTCGGTTGTTACAGAGCTCTTTGTACTGTTGTAGCATGCAGCACGTGCAGGTAAAAGTAAAATAAAGTAAAAGCATAAGTTGTAGTATATAAAACGCGCATAGTTATAAAGTTTATATATATTAATAGTTTAATCTTTGTTATACATTAAATATTATTTACATTAAAATATACTTAGTTATTCTGTACCAAAGATACCAAACCTAAAAGTTCAACATAAATAATATTCTTTACTTATTTTACTTTTATTTAGTGCTTTAAATTAGTTATAATATTTAAAAGTTGGTTATTATTACAAAAAAAGAGGGGTTCTACATACTCTCAGATGGACGCGTACCCTAATAAAGCTGTCAGCACAAACGAGATATAGGAATCCTATATTATATATATTCGTATATCTCGTTTGTGCTGTCAGCCTATTTTAGTTCCAGCAGCACCGACGAGACCCCCTGCCAGGGGCTCCAAAACCGAGTTGGTAATACAGGAAGTGACAAGGAAATGGGGTACGGAACCCCAGCAATGATGGCCGCCAAAATACATTGGATGATAGGTCTATTCTATATCTCGTCGGTGCTAGCACCCCAGAGTGTAGGGCTGTGCGAGTACTCGCATAGTGCTAAGCTCGACTCGAGTGTGCTAGTCGGGTCGAGTACCCGCACGAAGCGAGCGGCTCGATCGATGCGAGCCGCTCGCACCGCTGCGAGCCGTTTGCATCGTTCGAGCCGCTCGCACAGAATCGAAAGGCTCGCGCTGAAGCGAACAAAAACAAATTGATAACGACTTGTGTCTGTTATGACTACGGACGAGGTACAATGACGGTGCTATGACACAGACGATTATGACTCTATGCAGAGAGTATATTGTTACGTCTCACGCGGGGTCCGCGAAGACGTTACGTTTTTACGCGTGCGAATTTCTTTTGATGTCTACGGTTCGTTGCGACGTAGGGCGAGTTACGTCGTTCCGTCGTCAGAGAGAGAATGTCGGGATGGGATCTCCGGTCGGCTGGACCTAGTCCGCCTGGGCCGTGAATTGGAGTACGCACACGCAAACGGCTGGACCAAGTCCGCCAAGATTGTGGGTGGGTACGGTAGGTCGAACGGCTGGACCCAGTCCGCCTAGTTCGAGGAAAATTGGAGACTTCACAATCGGCTGGACCTAGTCCGCCAAGATTGTGGTAGGTGAGGGAACTCGAACGGCTAGACCCAGTCCGCCTAGTTCGAGGGAAATTGTAGTGGGGGAGCTCGAGAGGCTAGATCCAGTCCGTCGTGCTCGAACGTGTAGGTATAGGACAGGGGTGAAAAGTGGTTGGCGACTCCTCTCACGACTAAGGTTCTTGATACACGCACGTTCGCACACGCAAATAAATTTATTCTTTGCTGGTCCGCACGCAGCAATATCGACGTATAAGGGGATTAGGAAGGAGGTGGTGTATCCTCTCAGTTTGAAGGCCAGAACTACAAATAGTTCAAAGTGCTCTCGGTTTCATCATCGAGAATGATGGAAGTAGGTAAATGGTTAAAAGGTTGGATTGAGGAAGGTGAACGCGAACAGTCGTTGCACTGGATGGTGCACCGAAGAATTCCGACTTCAGACTTCAGCTGACTCGTGACTTCGACTGACTTCTGACTTGGACTGACTTCGACTGACTTCTGACTTCAACTGACTCCTGACTTCGACTGCTTTCGACTGATTCCTGAATTCAACTGACTTCGTAGGTGTCCAGCTGCTTCCCTTATAGTCCAACGTTGGTGGAAGGGGGTAGTCCCAATCCCATGTCAAGTTGTTCCAGTGGAAGGGGTAGTGGATCACTGGAGGTGGATCGACGTTCCTGCGTCTAAGTCCTTTATCGTATTTTGTGAAATAATTCTGTTCTGAGACTATGTCCTTTATCGTATTTCGTGAAATAATTCAGTTCTCAGACTATGTTCTTATCGTATTTCGTGAAATAATTCTGTTCTCAGACTATGTCCTTATCGTATTTCGTGAAATAATTCTGTTCTCAGACTATGTCCTTAGCGTATTTCGTGAGATAATTCAGGTGCAGGAATGGTGTTGTCGGTTCGAACTGTCGACTACTAATAATCGATTTGATCCGCTGTCTCGATGATTTCGACTTCTGGTGGGGGTTGCGACGTAGTAGGTTCACTAGACTGGAACGGACCGTATCAATAGGGAAACGGTCCCTTGAAACTTTATTCTTGTGAGATTTGAAATAGTGGCGTATGAATGAGGGGCAGGCCCCTTGAAAATATACCACAGGAACGGCCTGGGCTTGCAAGAGCAGGACGGACTGTGGTGACGAACGTCACAATATATATATATATATATATATATATATATATATATATATATACAGTATTTCATCGATAAATGTCCCAAAATTCTCGCACATAATTGTCCCTGAACTATCCCTACTCCTGCGGGGTATACCCCGTGAGGGGCCATCAAACTCGAGAGGCCGATGCCGCCGAGATGTAAACAAGATACGGGTCGGGTATATCGGTGTGAGAGCAGGAGACCACTACTAATCCGATGACAAAACTTCTTTATTTTTCATTATTTTTTTATGGAACTTTCACCAACATATTCCTGGCATTTTTCTAATGAAAATGATACCAAATATGATATAATTCCGATGATATTTACGTGTGTAATGGACGGTAGGAGGCTCGTGCGCAAGGAAACACAGTGTATGGAAAAGAAAGAGACACGGAGAGTCGCAGTCGCCGGCACAGTTCAAAGGCCCGCTGCGTCCTCACAATGTAAGCCCAATATAAAACTTCTTTATTATTACTTATTTTTGTATGAGAATTTCACCAATATATTTGTGGCATTTTCCTAATTAAAATGATGCTAAACACGATATAATTCGGATCATATAAAGGTATGTTATATGAACATTTACAAGTAGAGCACATCGGTGAGGCAACTTGTCCCTTCAACTTCACCCGTCCAAGACACTCTTTTGACTGAGCGAGACATTTAGCGACTCTGAAACTCAGAAAGCGGGTAGAAGCTCAGCTATAATAGTAACCAAGTTTATTTCACCATAACTAGAATTTATTACCGTTTTTTAGGAGTTTCTGCGTGATTTATTAGGAGGCATAATTCGGGTCCTAGAATTTAGGCACATAGATGCAATTTGCGACGGACTGTTGTACGGTGAATTTATGAGACCTGACTTCTTTTCCATATACCTTTAAACCTTTATAAATATTTTCTATATTTTTCATACATAATTTTGTATTTCTGAATGTTTTTTATTTCGTATATTTTTTTATTTTGTATGTTTTGTATTTTTGAATATTTTTGTATTTTGTATATTTTGTATTTCTGAATATTTTTTATTTCGTACATTTTTATAGTTTTTAGCGACGAATGTCCCTTTAAACTTCGTTTGGCTCGAGGCACGCACACGATCATGTTCTGTCTCATCGACACGGTCGGGTGGACTGTAGTAGTAGGCTTTTGTCTATACGTATACTGCCACACAATCAAATTTTGCAAAAACTTTAATAGCTTATATCTCAATAACTATTTGTTTGCGACATATGGCTCCTTTCAGACTTTTTCCTCTTCTGGATGAGTAGAAGGCGTTGATGTAAAAAAAACTTTAACAACAATTTTCTTTGTTATAAACAATTTTGCGGCAAGTTTCCTTTGCAAATGTCCACCGATCCAGAGGTGTAGAATCACCCCTAGGACGGATGACCATTACTTTTTATACACCCTGTACACGGTGTGCAGTTTGACGGGAAACCCCAAAAATGAATAGCTGCAGCCTACAACTGACCGTGGAGATCTGCAAGGTTTATAACACATAATTGCCATTGAGGCATAGGAAGATTTCAGAGTCTTTCTTCGTGGCTCCGACAATAAAGAAATAAAGAACTAAATGCATTTAAGAGAGGCTTTCTCTAAAAAATTGCAAGGAAGTCACGTCCTTAAAAGACATATTTTTCAACTGTAAACAAATATTGTAATGTTATTATAAAAGATATTGAAAAGTTCTTTGCAGCAAAAGATTCTGTAGACTTTCCCAAATACAGTGATATCCAATATTAATACATTATGATTGTTTAAACATGTTTAAACAATGGTTTTGGGAAGAGCGAGACAAACGATTTTTTGAAGCTTACATCATTACATTACGAAGTCACATTTATGAAGCTTAAGATTTTTAAAACTAATTGTAAGAAAATGATAACACTATCCGAATACCCAAAGTCACAAGTTTTTCATTAAATTATAACGGCTAAACTAACAAAACGATGAAACTTAGTTTTGGGTACTCATAGTGAAACCATCAGAGTATTTAATAAAAATTATTTCAGTTCAGAAAATATTTTTTTTCATAGTTTATTTTGCAGTTGTTTTAAACAGGTGCATTGCTATCAAAGCACCACAAAATTAAAAAAATAAAAATAATGATAATATAGCCCCAAGTGACCTCTTTACGGACCTGTTTTTAAAAATACGGATCCTTCAAAATTGGCGACATGAAAATTATTTGAAGTGAACGCTGCACCGAAATATATCGCGCGAGGGCCGTCCTGTCGGTTGATGCTGGACGAAACTCGAAGGGTCACACAGACGGGCCTACCTACACATTTGAAATGTCGGACCGAAGCCTCTGACGTCACCAGGTCTGTCGGACGTCGGATCTACTGTACGCGCACCCTTTCACGTCTTTTTAGAGGTCTTTCAGGCATCTTTTAGAGTTTAGAGCATTGATTATTACATAGTTAGGAATAAAAAAAACAGTACGCTGAGAAACTACCGCGCTGACCCAACCGAACTGTTGGAAACAACATTAATATTTTCTGATGTTATGCGCTGACACAGTATAATACTAATCAAGTTTTTTTTTTTATTTAGAGGCCCTTTTTGAAATCTGTTGGTTTATTTCGGCTTGGACCTACACAGTTTTTATTAAGGTGGGTTTCCGAGAACCACCCGAGCGACTACCAGTTTTATATCACTTGAGAAAAATCTCAGAGGTGACGGGGGGATTCGAAAACCCGGGACCACGAGATCGTAGCCGCGGGCCTCATCCACTTGAGCCACTGCGACTAATCAAATTAACTTAATTTTCTAATTATTTCTGTGAAATGTTCAAGGTTTATCAGTGTCTAATAGGCTTACAGAATAAATAAAATATAACAATTTGAAGATCAACTTAGCTTTTCACGGGAAAAACGTCAAAAATCGGTTTTTGTTTTTTTAACAACGGCGTACCTATCTTAAAAATCTGAAAGAAATCATGAACGACACTTATAATAATATGTCGGTAATGTAAAAATATAGAGGTGGTCAATTTAAAACTTCCATGTAAAATCTGCATTTTTTCGATTTTTTTTGAGGTTTTTGCTAAAGATCTGTTCGAGCTGAAATTTCAATTTCGAGTAGATCGAAGTTTTATGAGGGCTCGAATATTCGAGCCGTTCGACTCACTTCTGACGTAAAAAAGACGCCTCCAAAAACACGACTTTACAGATATGTAAAAGACGCCACATTGAAGCCGTCTTTTTCGCGGCAAAAATAAGACGAAAAAAGCCGTCTCCCCTCAGCCGTAAAAAAGACGCCTCCAAAAAGACGACTTTACAGATATGTAAAAGACGCCACATTGAAGCCGTCTTTTTCACAGCAAAAATAAGACGAAAGAAGCCGTCTCCCGTCAGCCGTAAAAAAGACGCCTCCAAAAAGACGACTTTACAGATATGTAAAAGACGCCACATTGAAGCCGTCTTTTTCACAGCAAAAATAAGACGAAAAAAACCGTCTCCCCGCAGCCGTAAAAAAGACGACTTTACAGATATGTAAAAGTCGTCTTTTTGAGACGTAAGACGTAAAGACGTAAAAAAGTCGAAAAAAAGACGACTTAAAGTCGTACTGTGCTATCTGGGGGGTGAGTCTCATAACATGACGATCTTAAATAACTCGTACGTTGTTTGTTGTACGAAAAAATTGTTCAAACAAATGTTGCATCGTTCCTAGGGGACTGCAATTTTATTTTTATTGCTTCGATTTTTTATCAATGTACAATTAAGGTCACTTTCAGTTTTTTAAATGGAATGCCCAATATTTTTGCTCGAACTCGGATGAAGCACATTATTCTGCGTAAAAAAGTATTGACCTTCATATGTCACAATTCTAATGGTTAACTTGATATTATCGATATAATTTTCCATTTGTACCTACTACCTGAGAGCTGATGGGTGCTCGAACTGTTATCCTTATTCCTGAGGTCATTTGATGCGACATTTTCCTTTTGCAAAATGTTGTCCGCGGCTTTGTTTAGGAGTTATTAACGAAAAACGCGGACCAACCAGAGCGCGCCTAGTCACTCGGTGGCACGGTCAGCGGGGCGAGCCGGGGGGAGGAGAGTGTTGTCGGTACGCTGCGATGTCGTAACAACCAACAGTTTCTCGATTATGTCCCGATTTCGATGAGCTTTGGATATGTTGTAAAGACCACGATTCTGAACAACATTTCCCTTTAGACTTTTTGCCTCGCGTCTTTAGTTTACGAGATATTTGTAAAAACAGTACAGGAAGCTAAGGGTTGTACGGTCAGGTCAACGAATTGTACAGCTGATGGTAGATAGCAGGTATACGACAATCACATGTTTCGGTTTTCCTGCAGATTTGTACGCAGCGTCGATGGGTTACTGTTCGAAAACGTCGTCCGTCTTTCTTTTAGAAAGTTTCTTAAGGGAGGCATAGGACAATAGGGACCCTAAGACGCCACGCCGCGCCGACCTGACATTTCTACCTCTTGCTGGGTGAAAGGACGGAAGACCTTTTCGAACAGTAACCCATCGACTCTTCCCATATTATAGTCCCAAAATGTCCCCGCGGCTTTGTTTAAGATTTATTAACGAAACATACGGACCGCTCAGTGTGCGACCTAGACGCGTGTTGGCAAAGATGGTCAGGCGCTCCAGCAGTCGTCTGGGTCTGTTAGTCCTTGATAAGAGGACTTTCGTCATCGCAGATACCCGGAAACCGTCCGTGTTGATCAATACATCGTGACGTATCAGTCATAAAAACACTGGTGTAAATAGTACAGTAATTTTCGATATACCGCGATGGGTCGTGACGGCTGTCGTTGTGTTTGGGATGCGCGGTCAGATAAGCGAGGTGCATCCGTGTTGTTACGGAGGTCGTGACGTTTCAGTCGTCCTGATACAGGTATACAGAGTACAGTCTTGTTTTGATATAACACGATAGGTCGGGACGACTTTCGTCGTATTTCGTCGGACCATCTTTGCCAACACTCGTCTAATGCTCTGATTGATCCGTGTTTTTCGTTAATAACTCCTAAACAAAACCGCAGCGGACATTTTGGAAAAGGAAAATGTCGCTTCAAATTACCTCAGGAACCGTCCATTTCAGGGAGTTGAAGGAATTTTGGGACACCCTGTATGATTGATAAATGGAAAGAACCACGATTCCCAGCTTTTAGAAAATACGCACGATTTTAAGAGAAATTTTGGAGCCAATTTTAGTATGCATTGTTATTGGAATTTTCGAACGTTTGAGGGCACAATTTAAAGGTGGAAGATCTCACTTCATGATATGAGCATTTAGGTTTAAAAGAAAGACGAGAGAATATGGGGAAATAAATGAAACTCGACCGTCAGCTTGAACAACATTTACTCGATTTTGATAGAATTATTCGAGACAATTTTAGAATGTATTCCAGCAAGAATTTTTCGACGCAAGAGGGCTTGGAACAATACGCAGATGTGACACGAAGTAATTAATTATTGTGAGTATTATATTCAGCACATGGATCTTTCAATTTAATATGTCCTCCTGCCTCCTCTACTTCATTGGAAGATTTTTTTTCATGCTCTCGCAACATAATTATGGCTCCTGTACGTGCGAATGTGTCCTGATACATCGAAAGACTTTCGTGCAACAGTTTTGGTCTTATATATCCAATCACTATATCCATTTAACACAACAATCAATTAAATCTTAATATCACAATATATTAAATATGTATTTAGTGCAAATACATATTAGATCTCCAGCTAAATCTTACTTCGTTTGGCAGTAGGAGGTGGTGCAAGAACTTTTTCATTGTGAGGATTAAAATATAAATTTTGTATATGCAACAATAGTTCGCTCTGTAAATCCTTTTCCTTCTCGATTTTCTGCCCTGTTTCTCCTTCGCGAGGTTTTCGAGGAGCCCCTAGACTTTGAAGTTAATTAAATTACAAGACGAACATTGTTCTTGTCTAGCATACCGTGACTTACAATGATCTTTGTAGCTGACTCGATAAACGGATTGTTGATAATCAAGGATGTGTTTATGCACTAATTGTTCAGCAGCCTCGTCGAGTTCGCTAGGTATCGATGCAACACGTGGATCGATTTCTCCTTCCTCAATACGTTCCGAAAATCGATCTCTTGGAAGAATTCTGCCAGAAATATTATTTAAACTTTAATATAACTCTCGGTGAATTTTGTTATCAAAATGATACTCAATGATTGCAAATGTTACTGACATTTCTGCTGGTACTGGTCTTCTCTTGATATACTTTTGACTATATTCCGTAGGAATCAATCTACAATAATTTGACATTATTAAAAAGAATTTATTCACCTTCTCATATATGACAGAAAGAAAATAAAAACCCGAAAGATTAATTGGTTATCAAGATAATAAATGAAAGATCGAAATTTATATACTTAACTCGTCAGACAGAATAAAGATGGCGTACCATTACCGGTGATCAAACTGGATCAGAAAAGATCTAAAGCCCTTTAATAAAAAAAAAACTGCAAATTTAAAGGGGGAAGTATACCCATCAGAAGTAACTAGAAAGGAACTAGAATCTCACTAGATTTTGGGTCGAATCATGGGTATGCGGAAAAAGATTTTTCGTCCTTATTTGGGCAGATTTTGGGCTGTGTAAGGGCTCATTCTAAAGAGGAAGGTTAAACGCGGATCGCTCTACTCATTATTTGACGAGATTATGTTTATATCTAATAATATGAGTGTCCAAAGTAGAGGAAAACATCGAGAAAAAGAACCGCACATTCCAATGTATTTTTCTGTCTCTAAGAGATTTTTCTGACTGATTTGAGGAGTAGAGCGATCTGCGGTGGACTTTCCTCTATCAAATGAACCTTTGTGCAGCTCAAAATATGCCCATATAAGGACAAAAAATCTTTTGGCGTGATTGCATTCACATTAGCATAAATTTCCCCATGATGACAGAGGTCCTGGGTTAGGTCTCTGATGCAGAGCCAGTCTAGAGCCAATTTTAGTTGAGCTAGTTTAGACGAGATGGCGCCTAGTCAGGAGCACTGTTTCTTTATTCTACAAGTAAATAGAGATGGCGTTTATTTTCAATGATACACTGCATATTACGTTATATTGTAAGGTATTTTCAATAATACACTACAAATTACGTTATATTACAAGAATTCAGTACCGAGCTGAATAGAATATGGAAATAGCAAACAACTCCATCTCGCGCAACTGCCTAATAGCGTGTTCATCAATGTTACCAAACTTCTTTTCTGCACAGAGGTTGGTAACACTTCCTTTCTGGTTACTTCTGATGGGTATACTTCCCCCTTGTGGTAGCCAGTCTGGTGACTCTATCGGCGTAGAGGTTGTCATTCTATGTACTTCATAACTTTGTGCGACATCCTTGTCTCTCCTACAAAGCTGAGACAGAGAGGGAGATATGTCACTCACAGGAGAGACAAAGACAGAGTAACCGCGAGGCTTGATTTTTCGATGAAGCCCAACCAATTTTTTGAAGCGAAGAAGCAATATTTTCTCACGTTTCTTTTTTTAAAATATTCTTTGTTCTATTTCGGGTAACCGTGCAGAGCCCTTTTTTGCAATTTGGCTCTTGAAACTTTATAAATAATAAAAGTGTACGTTTTTATAGAAGAAATTTTTTTCTGTACACTTTTTCCAAAAAAGGGCTCTGTACGGTTACCCGAAATAGAACAAAGAATTTTTCAACACAAGCCGTGCGGTTACCGTACAGAGCCCTTTTTTGGAAAAAGTGTACAGAAAAAAATTTCTTCTACAAAAACGTACACTTTTATTATTTATAAAGTTTCAAGAGTCAAATTGCAAAAAAGGGCTCTGTACGGTTACCCGAAATAGAACAAAGAATATTTGAAAAAAAGAAACGTGAGAAAATATTGCTTCTTCGCTTCAAAAAATTGGTTGGGCTTCATCGAAAAATCAAGCCTCGCGGTTACTCTGTCTTTGTCTCTCCTGTGAGTGACATATCTCCCTCTCTGTCTCAGCTCTGTAGGAGAGACAAGGATGTCGCACAAAGTTATGAAATACATAGAATGACAACCTCTACGCCGATAGAGTCACCAGATTGGCTACCACCACCGACTAGGTATAGAATAGACCTATCATCCAATGTATTTTGGCGGCCATCATTGCTGGGGTTACGTACCCCATTTCCGAACTCGGTTTTGGGGCCCCAGGCAGGGTCTCGTCGGTACTGCTGGAACTAAAATAGGCTGACAGCACAAACGAGATATACGAATAGGATTCCTATATCTCGTTTGTGCTGACAGCTTTCTTAGGGTACGCGTCCATCTGAGAGTTTGTAGAACCCCTCTTTTTTTGTAATAATAACCAACTTTTAAATATTATAACTAATTTAAAACACTAAATAAAAGTAAAATAAGTAAAGAAAATTATAAATAAGTGTACAACAGTGTACATATGCATTATGTGTGTGAAAAGTATAAATGCGAATGGCAACGACTAAATAGTTAGTAGTTAATTTTTTTCTAAACGCAGTTCTCTTTATAAGACCTTGACCCTTAAGAAAGTGGAACTCAAAAATTAAGACTTTTAAAAAAATATATAATATATATAGAATATCCAGCAAAAAAATCTGCAATTAAACAAAAGTAAGTTCCGCAAGTTAAAAAGAATACATTTGTCGCTAATGTTAATTGATAAAAGATAATAAAACCACACTTCAATTTTCAAAGGCCATATGTACCCGCGGGTTTGGTGGTGAAATTCGCCCCCGACGAGTTTTTAATCGAGTTTTGGCCATTCGATACCCTACCCAAAAAGACCCCGCTCTGCCAAGTTACAGCCCCGTATCTCATCTGTAAGGGTAGTTATTGAGGAAAGTCGAAATACCAGTTTTGGACCCATTTTCCCGATTTATTGATAGTTAAAAATTCTGAAAAAATTCTGACACATTTTGGTTACTAAGCCACATATTAGGTATCATTTTCAGATTTTTCCGTTGCAAACTCTGTTTGTAAAACGCGAAAAACACGAAAAAATGCAGATTTCATATAGAAATCGAAAGAGCACTACTACAGATTTAATTTAGAAATGAGATATTATCATAAGTATTATGCTCAATTTTTTCAAATCCCTGAGTGTGGTGCGTCATAGGAGAAAAAAATAAAAATCACTTTTTTCAGCGTTTTTCCTAAGTTATACCTCTTTTCTCTGAATTTAAAAAATATATTATGTAATATTAAACAATCCTACGTTCAGAGAAATATTTTCCAGACTTTAAAACTTGCGTAGTACAAAATGAGAATATAATACATGTCGTTACATTCGAATATTTCGAAGCTACTTTCAAGGGCGCCGGTTGGTGCAGCGGCTATGGCCTCGGACTGCGGAACCGCTGATGATTTTTTGGACCATGTTCGAATCCCGCCCGGGTCAATCTGTTTTATTTTGTTTATCAGATGTTCTTCCGATTCCTTTCAGAAAAAATTGTTGGATTTGGGTCCAAGGTTTTTTTCAATTTTTCGGAAACCGTGTGTTTTACGAAAAAAAGTAAAACGATATAAAATACGCAGCCTGTCCAGATCAACATGTTTTGTTCAACATTTTTTTGGACGCAGTAAATATATAGTTTAAAAGATATTCGAGAAAAACGATTTTATGAACCTTAAATTAATTATTTTAATGTTTAATCTAGTTGGGGTACGTTGTCCCGGTATCCGATCGAGCTCAAACTTTGCACAGATTTTGTTTTAATTATTCGGAATAACTCTGTGGGGTGCCGTATAAAAGAAATTTTGAAAAAATGTTTGACAAGAACAAATAAAAGCCACCCTAATGTGTATGTATACATATATGTACATAAATAGTACATATGTATCAATATATTATTTCTTTCCTTGACACTGTCTCTAGTTTTTGAATCCTACATATTGCTTTATTTAATAAATATATTTTATACATAAAATGGTACTATTTATTTCATCCCCTGTTTCATATTAGTTAGTGATCTTTTAATTGCAGACAACGAATAAAAATGTAATTGCTAATTTCACAAAATAATACAGTGATTATTGTTTCAAAACTGATAAAAATAATGGTAAAAGATCAACTATATAAATCTGAACTCCTCTATGCTTTTGCAATATAATGACAAGTCAGATCAATACTATACATAGACAGAATTTAATACATATTTATTACACATTTAATTATTGTTTATAATTAATGTAAATTCTTGCATAACTTATGAAAATATTTGAAAAAGGACTAATAATTAATTGTATATTTAATATTAACGCATATGATAACAGACACGCTACAACTTGTAACGAAACCAACTTAAGGGCTTATGCTATGTACCACCGCGATAAAGTAGAGTGACAAAATACCGACGAAATTACCGACATTTTAGGGGTTAACGCGGTACCACTTTTCGTCCTTATAAGACCATATTTTGTGCTGGACAAGGGCTCATTCGAAAGAGGAAGGTTAAATCTGTGCTGCTCAACTCGTCTCTTATATGAATTAAGCATATATTTGTAAATATAAGTGTTGGAAGTAGGCCAAAATTGATTCGATGTTCAGCAATGTAGAGCGACCCATTTTTATGCCATTGAATGAGTTTTCCGGATGCTATCGTGAGTTGAGCAGCACAGATTATATCTCCAGCTACAAAATGAGCTTTATTTCGTCTTGATTCTTCCAGTAATAAGGCAGAAAAGTGGTACCGCGTTTTAGCATGATTTTATGGCGTCAGAATTCATGATGTGCGATAATACAGAGCAAAAATGTGACAAGTTTAGTTCGACTAGTGCTGGTCAGGTGGCGCCTAAGCAGAAGTACTGTCGACCTGGAATCTGAGGAAGATGCAAGCGTAGATCGTGACGTGACAGATTGTGGTTATGTTGGATGCCTATTCGCTCATCAGCTGTATACGACTGTATATGTGTGTGTACATATAACTTTTCTACACATACGAATCCTCTAACTTGATATTTCGGACGCATGCAAGCGAAGAGCAGTTGTAACCGTTGAGAAATAACTAAATAACCGTTGAGATTTCATACAGTATCACGTTATACAAAAAAGGAAAGGAAATTGGCTTGGAACTATGATAATATAACCCATTATATTTGGAGAAGTTACGAAATGTTATTATACCAAACTTTCGAACTAAATTTTCGCACTACATTTTCTTCTTTCAACCTATCCTTATATTATCTTATTAGCTTAGAAGCAAAAATTTAAAAACTTAAATTCAGTTTTATAATGTAATGTACAATAGAATGTGTGGATATGTCATAGAAATCAACATCAACGGTACCAAACCTACATTGAATATTGTCTGTGCGTGCATGCTCAGGAGAACATATATGCTAGAAAAGAAAATTCCACAGAATTTCATACGATTTTTATTTATTTCAGATCTACAAAAATTGAAAAATGCAATGAAATAATGAACATCCAAATATTTTTTTATTGAGTATACATTTTTTAAATAACTAAACTGGTTTTGGAAGGAAGGGCGCAATGGTGATATTTACTTGTGTAATGAATGAAAGTTTCGGACGCAAGGAAGGACAGCGTATGGCGTATGGGAAAGAAAGAGTAGCGGAGGAGTCGCAGAGCGACGACACAATTCAAAGGCTTTCGCTTGCGTCCGATGTTCTTCCTTGCGTTCGCAACTTCCATTCATTACACAAGTAAATATCATCGGTATTATATCATATTTGGTATCATTTTCATTACAAAAATTCTACGAACATGATGGTGAAATTCCCATAGAAAAATAATGAAAAATAAAGAAGTTTTGTTAGTGGTTTCCTGGTCTCACACCGATATACCCGACCCGTATAATGTTACATTGCTCGGTGACCGAGGCTATCAAGCTTCGCTGTCCTTTTCCACGTTCGACAGAATTCAAACAGTAGTATTCCTGGCCGATAATTCGTTCGACGATCGTCGTGTTATATGTACTGTAAAAATAGTTGACGAGCGGTCCCACATGCTGACGCATCCGCACGCCACGGACGTGCACGTATAGGCAAAATTCAATATACATACATACATACATAGCAGTAGTTGCAGTTTTTCGCGAATATCTCAAAAACTCAGACCGAGCGGCGGTTACATGTATAGGAAACACTTGTTCAGAATCTTCACCCTGACGACACATTAAAAAATTATCTCATATTATCTTATCGGGGAATGGTATTTTCTCTATTTCTATGCAAAATTAACATTTCATCGATTATTTTGCTTTCTCATTATCTTACTATCGAAAATAGAATACGATGGCCCACGCGGCAATAATCGCGAGGTGAACGCACCTTCGATGCAGCGAGGTTTACAAACTCGATCGTTCACCCGGTCGGTTGTTGTCGAACACAAACAGCTGAGCTCGCCGTTGACAGGCAGTGGAGTGGGTAGGCACTGGACAGGAATCGTGCCCACGACCTCGGACAAGAATCAAGCATTTACTATGTACTATGTAACTTGTCGGATTTTATTTCTTTCATGAAACCATTTTTAAATAAACGCTAGGCCTTTTCTGATATATTACAGAATTTTGTCTGTTTTGTTTCAAACTGTGGTTGAAAATATTGAGATATTGCCGTTTAAAGTTTTGATCACTAATGCTTTGTATAGGACGTCGGTTAAATTGCGTTATATTTTGAACCTTTCGAATTTGATTTCATGACTTTTTTTCTGGTAAATACGTAAATCCTATACTCTAAAGCTCAGCATAAACTCAAATTGTTTGAAATTGTGACATGCTGAGTTTTTTCTGACAACCACAGAACTTTTGCTAGCTCGAACAATCGCGTTACCGAGCGTCGAGCTCTGAACGTCGAAGAGCCAGCGACTGAAAAAACGGCATTGTACAATGTAAACAGATGGAGAATCACGCACGAATGAAAGTTTAAACTTTTAGATTTTTCAATATACCTTTATAAAATTATTACGAGTGAATTGAGGTACTTTTTCTGATGAAAATGAGTTCAAACTCGAGTGTAATCGAACAATTTTTATTGATACGTAATGTTACGATAAAAATTATATGCGTATTGAAGATAATCCAAATGATGTCGTGTTTAGACTCATTTTCATCGGCATAATCTCTACAACTTATTCGTATTAAAAATATTATGTGTATTCAAAATATAAAAGTTTAAATTGTGAATAATGCTTGATTCACCATCTGTTTACATTGTACGCCAGGCATGCCCAAGTCGACGGCTGGCGAGCACGAGCTCTCGCTTCAGCTCGTGATTATAGAAATTTATATATATAAATAAGATGTATTAATTATTTATATGTATATATTTAATTAATATATAATTAATTATTTTATTATATCTGTAATATAATTATTTTATTATATCTGTAATATAATTATTTATTAATGTATAAATTATTTATATATATATATATATTTTCTTTTGTAGCACTATATGTATGTTCTCCTGAGCATGTACGGACAGACAATATTCAATGTAGGTATTGGCACCGTTGATGTTGATTTCTATGACATATCCAAACATTCTATTTTATATTACATTTTAAAACTGAATTTATATTTTTAAAATTTTGCTTCTTCGATTTTGTTCTAATTGAAATATGTTGTAGTCCGTGTGTTAAGTCATCATTTTGCCGATTTCGAATTTTTTTAACATGCTGATTGTTTACAAGCTCGCTTTGCAACAGCATTACCTATTATAGGCACTAGAAGCTTTCATAGCTTTACCCCATTATCAAATAATAAACTGCTATGTAAAACTTGCTCGTGGCTCTGTTTTCAGTGTAATGAAATAGTTTTCAGTGATCCTACCAATAAATACATACTTCTGACACTTCCTTATCCCTTCCTGATGGAAGAAAACCGCCACCTTCTCGTGGTTTCCATTGAGCAACGACACCTTTCTTGTAAAACATGTACAATTCGTATAGAAACTACATATCTATAAATGAAGTTATGATTAGAAAGGTGTCGTTGGCCAAGAGTGGTTACTAATATTGTTCTCGAGGTACAAATAGAGACCACCGGAAAAGAAAACTGAACATAATAGCGGTGCGCTCGACTCGCCTTTACCTGAAACGCGGGTACACCGCGTCCTTTTCCAGGATATTGTGACGATTACAGGAAAAACGCCATTTTGTAAAAGGTCTTATTTTGAAGAGGAAACTTCAAGGAATATAACCATATTTTTTTCAAAATTTACATTACTGTCCAAAATTGAAAAAAATATAAAAAAAGAATTTGTTTAAATTGTTTGACATTATAAAGTAAATTATCGAGGATGAAAAAATTATTTTACAATAGCCCAATCCTTCCGGAATAAAACAAAAAAAAGTATAGGTCAATCGGACAAACAGTTCCTGAGATAAAAATTTGTAAGTGAAGCCTACTTTCGCAAAAATGGGTAAAAATCGCAAACTTTGAAGGCCTGCCATTTCTAAAAAAATTCGAAATCGGCAAAATGTTGACTTAAACTCCCCCCCTAATTTCACATGGACTACAACATATTTCAATTAGAACAAAATCGAAGATGGTGACCGCAAAAAGTGTTTGTTTCGGCATGGAATGAACCTCGAACGCTTTCGATGCGAACATCGACGGTGTTTGTGCGAATATAATTCGGCAACATTGCACTTTTAAAGCTGGCAATACTGTAACTTCTAGCTTCCACAGACACACACACACACTTGTGAAGTAACGTCAATTCAGTTCCTTTTTCTCTCATAATAGCACACGCCGATGGCTCCATCTCGTATTCATCAGGCAGCTAAACATCTGTAGTTAATACAATCGCCGACCAGATGTCTCGTCGGAAATACTATTTCTACAATGCAGCAGTTACCGGCAGTTACCGACCTGCTGTGTCTGCCGAAGTCACGTGACTACCCTAGCACCTTAACAATAACATAACTTGTCCTTAAAATTTTTTATTAACTGATCTTCTGAATATTTTTCCGTCCTTTTCAAAATTATGTATTTATAATTATAGCAAAAGGTTCAAAGAAACCAACAACAGTTTATATGAAAAAATTTTAAGATAAAAATAGCGTTAAATAGGTAATTCTATTTTCAACACTATTTTTGATAACAATAATTATTTTGTTTGCTATCAATAAATAACAGTTTATTTATATAAATCAAAAAAGCATTTATTCAGCTTTAAAATGATTACAGAAACAGGAAGCATTATATTTAAACAGAGATGAAATATTCAGGTGGAATTAATCATGTATTGACTGACTCGACTCGTTTCGTTTACTTTTCCAGAATTGTGACTGTAACATGGAAAATAGCAGAAATGCGCGCTGTGCATTACACGGCAGTAACAGTAAATTGGCAACCACGCGACAAATATTTTCGGATGTGATTTGGCAACTGCGCCTTCGAAATCTGAAATTCGACATAATTCCTAAACTCACCACTCTAAATCGTAGAGGGCATACCAAAACCTCCGGTTTTTTGAACAGTCGATATTTCAGAACATGAGACACGAAGTCCCATAAGATGATAGGTCTATTCTATATCTCGTCGGTGGTAAGACACACAAGCGTTCGTTGCCGGCGCATGCGCAATCATCCAACACACACATACATCATGGAAACGCGCCTCAGTCTCACAATTACCCCCTTTGGTTGCGCTTCCTTTTACATCGTTTACATATCTATATATTAATACTCTATTTAATACTGTTAAGGAATTATAATTTTCACACAAACGCTGATACTAAATAACAATAACTTTTTCAAAACTATACTTATATACCTTAATTCTTAATATTAATTTTATGTAAGTAGCCTTCGATTTTTTCGCTCGCTAATGGTTTAGTCAAAATGTCAGCCTCTAATTCTTCCGATCTTACATGATTCAAAAGTATCGATTTCGACCTTACCTCGTCTTTTACAAAATGGTACTTCCTGTTTATGTGTTTCGTACGATTTGTAATATGTGCTTTATTATCCAATCTATCGCTGCTTTACTGTCCGTACTGAGTTCAATTGGGTGTCTTTCCCCAATTTTGATTTCTAAGCTTTCTAAAATTCCGCGTACCCATTTTACCTCCTGTACTCCGTCGCTTATAGCCATTAATTCGGCTTCGCATGTTGATAAAGCGACCAATTCTTGCTTTTTGGCCCGCCAATCTACAACATTATTACCTATTTTGACCAGGTATCCTCCAAAGGACTTCGCATCCTTCGTACTATTCCAGCTCGCATCTGTACTTAGGTTAATATTATCAGCATTCCCGTCGTATTCCAATTTGTAATGCTTACAACCTTTAAGATATCTGAAAACTCGTTTAAGCGCTGTTAAATGCACCTGTTTATGATTCTTTGAATATTGGGACAATTTACTTACACTAAATGCTAAATCTACCCTTGTACCGGTCGCTAGGTACATTATTGAGCCTAACATCTCCTGATAATACATACTATCTTCGGGTGGTGAATCATCGTCAACGTCCAAGTCCTGGTGTGGATCCATTGGTGTGCTAACCGCTTTGCTTTCCTGTAAATTATATTTTCTCAATATGTTATTTATACAGGGTGGGGCATTTTAAACAGGTCACCTGAATAACTCGCTTGTTTTTGAAGATAAGAGAAAATGCATTAGACCAAACTTACTTGGTATCGGGGGGCTCATAATCTGGTATTACCAATTTTTCTGTAGGTGGAGGCGGCAAGGTGATATAAAGGTCAACTCTGTTTTTTTAAACGAAACAGTATATTTTTTTGCTTACATTCTGATAGAGTGTTTCAAGACGAATACAATGACCTATTATGAAGGTCATTCAAGGTCACCCAAAGTCAACTGCAATAGAAAATAAAATGTCTGAAAGCACTCTTCAAATACTTTTGTGTCTTCTCTGGTTGTTGGCATACCGTTCTTGTAAGTATTGATAAGGATCACAGAACGTAAATAAACATACAATCACATTGTATGCTTACCCCGGTATCCAGAAATGTTATTAGTAGTTTGACTACCGACTAGACTACAGCTTCGTAATATTTATTGAGTCTGTGTTCAGTTTTCTAAAATGCGTTACACGATAGCAGAGAAAGTGGAAATGGTTATCATTTATGGTGAATGTCATAGAATTATGAGGAAAGCGGTACGCGTGTATGGTGAAAGAAGTACCGCGCAAAACCAACAACCAAACTTGACATGCAAGAACGTATAAGAAGAGCTTGCTCTGTAATAGATACAAATGAAATTTGCCAGGCAGTGTCATCAGTATTGCAACGATTTAGACTATGTATCCATGTTCAAAGTCGCCATTTTGAACACCTGCAGTAGCAGTATCAAAATATCCATGTATTCGAAGTGTGCTTTGAGATAATCAGTTTTCTCTTTCAGTTGACCTTGAGTGACCTTGAATGACCTTCATAATAGGTCATTGTATTCGTCTTGAAACACTCTATCAGAATGTAAGCAAAAAAATATACTGTTCCGTTTAAAAAATCAGAGTTGACCTTTATATCACCTTGACGCCTCCACCTACAGAAAAATTGGTAATACCAGATTATGAGCCCCCCGATACCAAGTAAGTTTGGTCTAATGCATTTTCTCCTATCTTCAAAAACAAGCGAGTTATTCAGGTGACCTGTTTAAAATGCCCCACCCTGTATATTCAGTCTGTGACAATGTCAATTTTCCATCCTTTCTCGTTACTCGTATGTTGGGGAATTTCAATTCCTTCGTTTCTGTTAATTCGAAGTGTCCTTTGACTTCTTCTATGATCTTCGTGATTATCTGGGAATCTGTTCCTATCACCAATATATCGTCTACATACAGTCCCAACCACAGTTTCTTATTACCTCTCTTTATTGTATAAAGACAAGGATCTTCTGGTAATCTCTTCATTCCTATTGATTCCAACACTTCTGTGATTCTTGTGTTCCAGCAATTTCCCGCCTGTGGTAGTCCATATTTGCTTTTTTTCAATTTGCAGACTTTATCTTCTTCTTTTCTAAATCCTTCCGGCTGTTCCATGAATATAGTTTCTTTAATTGATCCATATAAATACGCTGCTCTTACATCGTATTGACGTATTTCCATCTTGTAAACGCTGGCGAGTGCTAGCATAATCCTTGCTGTTCCTAGTCTTGACACTGGAGCAAACGATTCTTCGTAATGGGTTCCTTTCCATTGGTTATATCCAACTGCGACCAATCGTGCCTTGAATTTTGGTGTTTTTCCGCCTGCCAGTTGTTTCTCCGTGTATACCCATTTACTTTTCAACACTTTCATATTCTTTTCTCTCTCGACTAGCTCCCATACGTCTCTTTGCTTCATTATCTCTACTTCTTCTTCCATCGCTCTCTTCCATTGCCTTGAGTTGTGCGACTCCATCGCATCTCTAAATTTTTGCGGTATTGGCTCACCTGTTCCCATGTAACTGGCATGCTCTTGTCTATTCTTTATTCTTTCCGAGCGTCTTGCTCCCGCTTCGATTAGTGACTCTTCATTTCTTTCCCTTTCCTTACGTCTCTCTTCATGTATTTCTTTCAATGTTATTCCGGGTTTACGCCCTTTTCCTTCTCTTCTAGTCTGTACTCTCTCTCCGTTATCATTGCACTCAATGGTTTTTAACTGTTCTTTGCTATTCCATTCTTGTCTATCTTCTTCGGTCTCATACCTTATCTCTTCTATCCTTTGTCTCGGTCTCTGCTCTCTAGTCAACAATCGAGATCCCTTCTCATCTTCGTTGAATCTCGCCGTCCTTGTCGCATGTATTTTGTCCCTTACAGGATTGTATACACGATATGCTCTTGTTTCGCGAGAATATCCCACGAAAATGCCTCTTTCTGTATGGTATGAAGTAATATGTCAAACATCCAAATGTTTTTAAATACGATATTGTCGGCTTCTTTCCATTCCACCTTTCCTGAGGTGTTTGCATGTCTATGGTCTTGGTAATCGTTAAATTTCTAACATACACTGCGGTCATGATGGCCTCGCCCCAGAATTCTCCTGGAAGATCTGCGTCTATCAGTAGTGTTCTCGTTTTTTCTTACAGTGTTCGGTTTAGTCGTTCTGCTGTCCCATTACTTTGAGGGTTATAGGCGACTGTTCTTTGATGCTTGATACCCCTTGACCTATATAATTCCTCGAACTTCTTATTAACGAATTCTCCTCCGTTGTCTGTTCGAACGTTTCTTATTTTTCTCTGCAGTGCATTTTCGTTCTCGTTCATGTACCGTATGAAGTGTTCATATGTTTCATCCTTTGTTCTCATTAGATACACCGTAGCGTGTTTACTGTACTCATCCACAATCACCATTATGTATTTGTTTCCATTCAGTGATTGTACTGGCATGGGCCCACAAACGTCCATGTGGATAAGTTCCAACGGTTCTGTTGCTTGTATATCTTCTATTCTTCTATGTGGTGTTTGGCTTAGTTTCCCCATCACGCACGGTTCACATATGCCCAGATTTTCTTGTCTGTAATTTAAATCTCTAATTGCACCTGTGTTTTTCATTCTGTCCATGTAATATTCACATGCGTGGCCTAATCTCTTATGCCGTAACATTTTGTTCATCTTGTCGTTCTTCGTTACTTTATCTTTTTCTTCTTCCTTCTGATTTACGTTGAATGCCACTGGTACTGTATCGTTGGGTTTTCCTGGCCTGATCGTATATATGCCATTTCTCTCGCACGCCTCTGCTATAATCTTATTATTTTTACCAATTATTTTTGCACTGTTGCTTTCAAATATTACTTTATGTCCATTTTCGCATAATTTGCTAACCGATAGCAAGTTTCCTCTTAATTTTGGTATGTACAGTACGTTTTGTATTAATATGTTACGCTTACCGTCCTGCGTATCTGTAGGCAGTTTCATGTTGCCTTTTGCTCTAGATAACATTGCCCGTTCATTTTCTGCTAAGTTTACCTTAACCTTATATGGTTTGATATCCATCATTCTTCTTATGTCAGGTGACATGTGCGTTGACGATCCAGAGTCCAAGGTCCATATGCCTGAATCCTCAGAGTTTCTTGATCTTGCATCTTGGTTCTCTACGTTGAATGAATATTCTTCATTTTCTCCGGTGGCCAATCTAGCGTACTCTCTTCTACCTCTGTAACTTCTGTTTTTATTACCTTCATGACTATATCTACTCGCATTTTGCCTACCTTGGAACGATGTGACAGGATTCTCTCTTTCTCTTCTGTGAAAACAATCTGCCGCCTTGTGATTTTTTCTTCCACAGATGAAACATCCACTGTTACTGTTTTGGTTGCGTCGATTACCTCTAAATGCTTTGTATGCCTTCTCATCTTTCCATCCACTTTGCGATCCATATTCTGCACCTGATGCTCCTTGGTTGATTCTACGCTCTTCCTCTTCCAATGCTTATTGAGCGTCTTCCATGCTTATTGCTCTCTGCGCCCTAAGCACCGATGCAACTTTCTCATATTTGCTGTGTATTCCTCTTACCACATAATATGACAATTCTCTATCCTCAATTGGGTACCCTATACTTGCACTACGTGAAGCAATATTTTTAGCCCTTGTTATGTATTCGATCACAGATTCATTTTTGTTCATAGTTATATTTTTAAATTCGACCGCAATATCTATTTTTCTATCTTGTGCTCTCCCTGCATGGACACGTTGGAGCTCTTGCCATACCTGTTTCGCTTTATTAGCTGTTAGAAATTGTCCTGCCTGATCGTTCGACAATGTGGTGACCACTATTCCAAATGCCTCATCGTTTTTACTTTCTTGCCTGCTTCTGAATTGCGGTCTGCGACTATCGGCGGCTCCTCATTTTACCACGTTTTTATTAGCTCGCTTTCTTGTCTGTCTGTTCGGTACAAATCTTGCAATTGATTTTAAACTAACTTCCCGATGAGCTAGAGACTTGAAATTTTAAACATAGCTCAGAACTGGATAACAATGCAATATTTAAAAAAAATTTTTTTAAAAAGTCTATGCGTTTAGGATATATAAATTATTATTAATAAATCTAACCGTTATACCCCATCGCACTACCTGTACGTCCCCACGCTACTACGTGTTCCTACTCTGACTCATCCCCACTCCACTGACCCGTTTCGCACCGAAGGAGCCAGTGATGCCAGACAGGGGTAATCGAAAAGGAATCGAGGAGAACACAAGTACCCCCTCTCTGATGACCAGAGCAATATGTGACACATTGCGCGACTGCGCGACCAGTCTACGGTCTTAGTGGGGGACGTTGGAGTGTGCTCATGGTAGTGGAATAGGATAGTGGAAGGGGATAAAAGTGGGTACCCTGGAGGGGGAAATGAGGTTGGTTTCAACCTCATCTGGCATCACTGGAAGGAGCTCAGTGTGCGTCAGTGTGCGTCAGTGTGCGTTCGAGCTCCGTGCGGTGTTTACAAAGTCACTACTGTCCGTCCACCACAAGAAGTCCCTCGAGACGGCTGAGGGGTCCGGGGGGATCTCTCGCTTGCTCCACCCCTCCCCACTATTTCCACTCCCGTATTCACGACCTCCAAGATCCTGACGTCACACGCTACACAGTAGTAGGACTTGTTTATTTTCGAGATACAAGTTTCCTGACCTATCGTCGATATTTAACGTTTAAGTGGACTTCATAATGTACTTTAAAAATGCATTATTATTATATATTTAATGTAACACATAATTCACGATTGACACGTCTTTCAATAAGTTACAACAAAAATTAGATAAAATTCATATAACTTCTACAAATGTTATAAATTAATAAAAGCAGTCTGTTTGATCAGTATTGCAGCGGTTTTTGTATCTGTATCTACCGCGAAAATTAAACTTTAATTACACATTAAAAATAGGATGAATCTGCAGAACAGCTACAATCGATCTATTTTTTACTCTTCCGTATGATAGAAATGTGTTAAACGAATGATCGTTACTTATTCATTTTCAAGAAATTAATAATTTTAGTATATTAGGGAACATATACATATTGGACAAAATTGAAAGCTGTAGTTCGAAAATATTTCTCATTTGTTCTGATCTGTAGCGTTAAATTAAACTGACAACGAGTTAGAAGTTTCTAATACAGAATATGCGTGAAGTCACGTTCCTCTTGGATGCTGAGAGTGGCTCAGCGCGGGGATGTTTAACGTCGTAGGATACATTTGATACTGTCCTTACGCTACTGGATCGCTCGCTTCGCATTATCTCACTCGGTTTGGAAGAGTCTATTCACTCTCTTCGTCACACGATCCGATTAGTGTGTGTGAGCGCTGCAGCCAATAGCTCGCTAGAACCGATAATGCGTGTGGCGCGACTCGAGCCCCTGCCGCTCAGACCAATTGGACGGTTTGTTGTCCATTTGATGTGAAACTCCTACCAAGAGATTTCTTGTGGTGGACGGACAGTACGTATTATTTGTTTACCAAGCGAAAGAACAGTTACACCGAGATTCTCCGTCGAACCTTTATTAAATAATACTGGTATACACCAATATGGCGGCGCCCATACCTGTCACTTTCTGAGGTGAAACAATGAAAATTACTATAAAATTACTCAACTTTACATGCTCATAACTTTTTAACGAGTGGTTTCCGTGGTCTGGGACTTCGATATAGGAGTTTTCTCGCCGAAATGAACAAGATAAGACATATAATAATTGAAAATTTCTTGGTTCCGAAGAGAAAGTTTACCCTTTTAATCGATAGAAAAATTTCACACACACAAGACTAAAAAGCTGAAAATAATTATTTAAATAAAAATAAATTTTTTAAAAAATACCACGTTTTTAAAACGGACTAAAAAGTATAAAATAATTTAAATAAAAATATGTTTAAAAAACGGACTAAAAAGTATAAAATAATTTTTCCTAGCCACGTACAGGTTCCTAACCCCATACAGATAGTCCTGAAAATTTGTGATTGTGAATTTTTAATAGTGTTGGAAATCGGGTCCTAGACTGATCGTTGCGCCCTCTTAGGCTACGCGTCCAGTGCATCCGTTTTCGTCCGACGTCCGACAACGGCCCACACAGACGAGCGTTTCGAGCGCCTCGAGAGGCCTGTGTTGGTGCCGGTACGGCCGATTTTGTCGGAAAGCGTGCGTACAGTGGGCCCGACGTCGGACGAATCGGTCACGGTCCACAGGTGGCCGAACCTTTTCGGGCGCTTCGAGAAGGATTTCAATGGACAAACCCCATGGGGCCTCGACGTCTGACGATGTAGGAGGAAAATCAAATGATTTTGTTTTTCGTCCTACGTGCCGGACGAAATTTCTATAGTAGAAATTATGATATTTTGTGATTTGTAACGTAAAATTGAATATATACATGGAAATACTAATTAATGGCGAAGGGATAAACAAGATAACATTATTTTTAATTGTCGTTTATTTTAATTATTATTTCATTGATCATCTGATTCTTGAAAAAACTGAAAGACATCATTCAGATAGTGTTTTCATTTTCTTAGTTTTAAATATCTTAAGCTTAATAAATATGGATTCGAAAAAATCGTTTATCTCGCTCTTTTCAATCACAAAAAGTCGCAAACTTTTGGATTATAACCAAATAAAAATCGGTGGGACTCAGAGTCTCAATAATATACAAAAAAATTAATAATTAGCTTTGTATTTTTTATAATTTGAAGTAATGTACTCACCGCACTGAATAATATCTACACTATTAAACTTTCGAAAATCAACGAGTACATATACACAAAAGCAACAAAGAAATGAGAAAAAATTTTTTCCTTCAAATGTATGTCGCAGTTGTTTCCAATGTCAGTGTTTGTGCTTAGGTTCTATTACAATCTATGATCGATGCATTAGTACTGTAATATATTTCGATACACATAGATTTTTTAAAATGACATAATAAACGAATTATTGCCATGTCTTGGGGATTTTGCACCACTGTGCGACGTACGATAGCGTAGCGGCTATCGGCACGTGCAATAAAACATTGGGCATGCAAATGGTCGGGTCATTATTGGGCGATCGACAGCGAAGCTATTTTTCAGAAAGCTGTTTTTAGCGCGTCCAATTCATAATGCTGATGATTTGACGAGGTCAACGCGCGTTGTCCGAGAAAGTGCCGACTTCCAGCTCAATAGTAATGACCTGTCATAAACCTCTTCACAAAGGACAGCCCCGGGAACGGCACATAAACAAATCGAGCCTATCATCGCTAGGTCTGCCTATCCCCACCACAGCCGCGCCCGTAGTCCCAATGTTTCGACTTCGACGTTGCTCGCTACATGGTATGTGTGGCCGCCGTAGCCAATATTTCGTCGATAGCCGAAAATGCGTGTGAAACGAGGTCTGCCTCCTCCGCTTTGATCCAATCGGCCACTCATTCGTACCTAAAGACACGTCACCCTAGTCCTGCCTGGGAACCTTCTTCTCACGCTCGCATCAATGCAATGTCACCAGTTTAGTGACATTTTACCAAGAAATGAACTTTCTCATATCGATGTCTAATCAATTGGTATTGTTTTTCGAATATCCACTGACCTCAAAAATGGAAGAATTAATCAAATTAAATGAAAATTGTAGTTGTACCGAACTTTTAAAGTTGAACATTTTAGAATCTACGTTTGACACCCGAAAAATGTCCTATCTTTTTAGCGATATTTTGACGATTCTGTTCAAGATTTCAGTCCCGTTTTTTTTCTACAGTAAACAGCATTATTTTCTGTTAAGAAACTATAATTGCAGTTACAATTATTATATGCAATGTATTAATGTTCAATGTAGGACAGAAAAATGTCAAAAATTGTACAATTGACAAGCAATATCTTTTTATACCCGTTAGAACCCGCGTTCGGACAAATCACAATGTGTTCAGAACACTTTCCTTTACATACTGTGTAAAAATCTCGTCCACCTTCGTCTACCTTTCTGAGTTATTATCGTTTAAAGTTACTAATGTCACGTCATTTCGCATGGGTTCGATAGCCACCATCGGTACTTTGCGGGATATTAAGACATTTTTTTAAGAAACTTTTTATATTACAGATACTCATATACCTACAAATTGTTAAGGTTAATTTAAAAATGATGCGTTTAAATAAAACATTAACTTCATTTCGGCAATTGACTTCTATAACTTTTGTACCATACGAGATATCAGGATGAAATTTGCACTAAAATAAATTCATTAAAAAATGATACCTACCCACTGATAATTATCGTAAGAAATATATATTTTTTGTAATAATTGTTTGATTATTTGTTTAAATTTTATTGTCCTAAAATAATATTTAAAATTGTTTATGTGTTACTTATTTAGTACTTCCCCAGATAATTTAAATCATCAATGTCGTTGGTTAAAAATTTCTTTGTATTTCTTGAAATATTCATAATATGAAGAATAAATGTAAACAAATACGAAGAAATTTATAACCAAAGACATCGGTGATTTAAATTATCTTAAAATGTACTGTGTATGTAACAAATGAACAATTTTAATTATTATTTTAAGCCATTAAAATTTAAACAATTATTAAAAAAATTATTACAAAAAATATACATTTCTTTCGATAATTATCAGTGGGTAGGTATCATTTTTTAATGAATTTTAGTGCTCATTTTATCCCGATATCTCTTATGGTGTGTGGCGCCTTGCCACCCCCTACAATCGCATAGTAGTGGGCGGTAACGGTTTAATATCTTAACCCACTGCTGTTCCTCCATCGCTAGTACGGGGAAATGTATTGGACTACTTGTTGGACATAAACAAATTGAAAATGTTTTTTCACTACGTGAAAGGTGTCCCATCCCAACTTGGCCACAATGGAGGTGGAAGATAGATAAAAGAGTCACTGTACACGTGTGCGGGTTGACGGGAAACCCCAAAAATGAATAGCTGCAGCCTACAACTGACCGTGGAGGTCTGCAAGGTTTATAACACATAATTGCCATTGAGGCAAAGGAAGATTTCAGAGTCTATCTTCGTGGCTCCGACAATAAAGTAATAAAGAACTAAATGCATTTAAGAGAGGCTTTCTCTAAAAAATTGCAAGGAATTCACGTCCGTAAAAAAGACATATTTTTGGGTATCTGGGTAGTGTCTTCATTTTCTAGTTTTACAAATCTTAAGCTTAATAAATATGGATTCGAAAAAATCGTTTGTCTCGCTGTTTCCAAAATCATTGTTTAAACATGTTTAAACAATCATAATGTATTAATATTGGATATCACTGTATTCGGGAAAGTCTACAGAATCTTTTGCTGCAAAGAACAATTCAATATTTTTTATAATATCACAATATTTGTATACAGTTGAAAAATATATCTTTTTTTCAAACTCAAATTTCTGAAAAACTGTGCGTCTAGGACTAGGAGAAAAATTAAGGGCAGATTCTGAATCAGTGCGAAAAACTCTATAATAATGACATAGTGAGAATCGAAACGATTTTGGCTGTTGGACAGTGTACTCTATGATCGATGTATTAATACTGTAATGTATTTCAATACATAAATTTTTTAAAATGAAGTTACCATAGTAAACGAATTATTGCCGCGTCTTGCGGATTTTGCTCCACTGTGCAACGTACGAGATAGCGTTGCGGCTATCGGCACATGCAATAAAACATTGGGCGTGCAAATGGTCGGGCCATTATTAACCGTTTGACAGCAAAACTATTTTTCAGATAGCTGGTTTTAGCTGGTGATTTGAGGAGGTCAACACGCGTTGTCCGAGAAAGTGCTGACTTCCAGCTCAATACATAGTAATGACCTGTCATGAACCTCTTCACAAGGGACAGCCCCGGGAACGGCACATAAACAAATCGAGCCTATCATTGCTAGGTCTGCCTATCCCCACCACAGCCGCGCCCGTAGTTCCAATGTTTCGACTTCGACGTTGCACGCTACATGGTATGTGTGGCCGCCGTAGCCAATATTTCGACACAGCCGAAAATGCGTGTGAAACAAGGCCTGCCTCCTCCACTCTGATCCAATTGGGCGCGCATCGTACCTAGAAACACTTCACC
Organism: Lasioglossum lativentre; assembly: GCA_916610255.1. Taxonomy (NCBI): domain Eukaryota; kingdom Metazoa; phylum Arthropoda; class Insecta; order Hymenoptera; family Halictidae; genus Lasioglossum; species Lasioglossum lativentre. The sequence continues at coordinate 22,322,053 of OU744364.1, read as the reverse complement.
GTAGTCCTGCCTGGCAATCTTCTTCTCACGCTCGCATCAATACAATGTCACCAGTTCGGACCCATACGAGATGGCGCCTTGCCACCCCCTACAATCGCATAATAGTGGGCGGTAACGGTTTAATATCTTAACCCATTGCTGTTCCGCTATCGCTAGTACGGGGAAATGTATTGGACTACTTGTTGGACATAAACAAATTGAAAATGTTTTTTCACTACGTGAAAGGTGTCCCATCCCAACTTGGCCACGATGGAGGTGGAAGATAGATAAAAGAGTCACTGTACACGTGTGCGGGTTGACGGGAAACCCCAAAAATGAATAGCTGCAGCCTACAACTGACCGTGGTGGTCTGCAAGGTTTATAACACATAATTGCCATTGAGGCATAGGATTATTGGGCGATCGCCAGCGAAGCTATTTTTCAGAAAGCTGGTTTTAGCGCGTACAATTCATAATGTTGAACAAAGCATGCTCCGTTCTTTACAATCGTTTGTTTTCGGCTGTAACAGCAAATGCTGGTACCAAAAACTCCAAGTTTCCAAAAGGCTTCGCTGAACAAAGTCCAGCGGCCTGGAACAACTGTTCTGCGAAAGAAACACATCTGCTTCATTTATGATTTAAAAAGAAAGGTCTTGATTTTTATTGTTAAATTGCGGGCTGGTGCCGAAATATTTTTAATTTCTTTATGACCACCGTAGCTCGACAACTTCACTCCAAAACGTCCTAACCGAGACCTGCAATAAACCAGTGGAGCGATTATCGGTCATTAAACACGACATCGTTTTGTCACGAGACAATACGAAAAGTTTCTTTTGACAGTTTCCCACTCCACAATAAAAAACGACAAGACACACCCATGACCAATAGGAAAAGTCAAAATCCCACCACTTCAATCCATAGTTAGCTATTTAAAAAACCGACTTGACGATGGACAGAACACAACGAGACGCAACCAGTTCCTGAATATACCTAGAGTGAGATTTTCGAACGTGAAGTATGGACGCTGAACTGTTCCTTTGCTTGGAAACAAATCCTCTGCTCCGCGATTATTGTTTACGAGAAAGAAGGTACCACGTACACGAAATAAATTCAGCGCGAGAGGAAAGAGGCGAATACCACCTTCTATTTCCTAATCTGCGGGATCATCCCGAGAAATTTTATCAGTATATGAGGATGAAGAAGGAAACATTTTATTATATTTTGGAAGCCATTGCAAGTAAAATCGAAAAGCAGTCGAATTTTCGAAAATGCATTTCGCCAGAGGAGAGGCTCATGGTAACATTGAGGTAAGTTATTTTTTAATTTGATGGAAATTAATGTCGTCGAATAATTCCTACAATACAGTTTTATTAATAATATTGATTTTTGTTTTAGGTTTCTATCAACGGGAATACCATTCCGTTCAATGGCTTTTAGCTTCCGAATGGGAGACTGCACAATTGGAAAAATTGTCTATGAGACATGCGAGGCAATTTGGAACACGTTCCAAGGAATCCACATGCCCGTTCCATCCATGGACGATTTGCACAAAATTTCGTTGGAATACGAGCGATTGTGGGATTTTCCAAATTGTGTGGGCAGTATAGATGGAAAACACGTCCGGATAAAATGTCCATCCAAATCCGGATCGATGTTTTTTAATTACAAGAAATTTTTCTCCATCCACCTGCAAGGAATTGCAGATGCAAATTGTAAATTCGTGGCGGTCGATATAGGAGAGTATGGGAGGCGAAGCGATAGTGGTGTGTTCGCCCAGACGAATTTATACCACCGTCTGGAGAAGAAGGAATTTCACATGCCACCCAGCAGAGTACTGGCGAACACGGTAACCCTACCGTATGTACTGATCGGCGACCAAGGCTACCCTTTAAAGGACTATTTGTTGCGACCGTACCCAATCACCAACGGCGAGGATCGCGAAAAAGAAACTTTCAATTATAGGTTGAGCAGGGCCAGACGCTGCATCGAATGTGCATTTGGCATCCTAGTGAGCAAATGGAGGTGCCTCAAAAGTGAGCTGCAAGTGAAGCCAAGACACGTGGACATAATCGTCAAAAGTACGTGCTTATTGCACAATATAATTATTGACCGCGAAAGCACGGGCACCTCTGAAATGGCAGCGACAAACGCCACTATGGAGGAGGGCAATGGCTCGGACCAGGCGGACTCTGGAAGAAGTTCAAATCGCGCAACGCGGAGGGCGTATGAAATACGCGATGCATTCAAAAATTATTTTGTTAACGGATGTTAATGTATATGTATAATAGAATAGTTGTATGTAATGTGTGTTGGTTATGTGTAATGTGTAATCGTATGTAATGTGTGTTGATTATGTGTAACGTGTAATCGTTGTATGTGATGTGTATTAGTTTAAAACATTTTATTATACAGTTAGAATTAATTTAACTGTTATAAATTTAATAAACTTTATATATATTATACTTATAATATCTAATTCTTATAATATCCTTCCTTTGTATCCGCATTATATATCCTTATAGTGTATAGATTATTTAGCGAATAATAATTGACCAAACTCGATTCAAAATCAAAGAACTTTCGATAGTAATGAGGCACACACACACACACACACACACACACACGCACACGCACACGCACACGCACACGCACACGCACACGCACACGCACACGCACACGCACACGCACACGCACACGCACACGCACACGCACACGCACACGCACACGCACACACACACACACGCAATCAAACATACGCGGCGGCGACGTTATTGTGACGACGAATCTCTCTCGAAATTAATATGTATCTGCATCCACTTCCCCTTCCAATTCATCCAGACACGCTTGTATCAGCCGTGAGCGCGCTCGCAATATTTTGTGCTTTGGTATTGCACGCACATACGGGAGCAAACTCATTACGAAAACGTAATTTTCGTCATTCTCCTTAATACTATTGTCCTCTCTTTGTTGTTTTAAAAGATCAAGGTGCGCTAGTTTTGCCTGCTCAATGTGCACCATCTCTGCGCGTACATCTTTCGCCAATCTTTGCCTCTTCTCAGGCGGGGATCTACCATGGACCTCCCTTTCCGTCTCCTCCAATTCCACATCGAGAAAATCGCTTTCAGACTCCCTGCGCGTGTCGGGAATGTTTCCAACCATTTCTCTGTTTCCATATGATTCTTCTAAGAAATGCATTATGTTAAAATATTGCCATGTTGACACTCCTTGAGCCTGAGAGCCTGTGGGTTGATTTTGTTTTTTTAATTCTCGTCGATATGAGTCTCTCAGACGTTGCCATTTTATTTTAACAATAGAACCTGAAAATACATAAATAATAAAACATTAGAAGATGTCATTGAAAGACATTGCATGTGGTACAGATGAAGAAATCGAACATTTTTCGGAGTACTGTTTCGGATTTTACTAAAATTTGGATATGTTATAGTCTTTAATCATACATGAACGCGGAATGATCCATGTATGTTAATTGTAAAGTCTAATGTATACTAATTGTAATGTATAATAGTTGTATGCAATGTATATTAAGGCGGTAAACTCGTTTTCAGGAATGCAAGGGTGCGGGATTCGCGTTCTCATTTCTCGCTAATACAAAAAACGTGGTAAAATGGGGTTTTTTAGTAGTCAAAACCGCTAAATAAAAGAATAATGCAAATTACGCCTCGTGAACGAAAAAATAAGACTTGAGGGTGATAGCGGCCTAGATCGATATTTCATAAAGCGTTTTTGACTACTGGAAAACCCCATTTTTGTATTATCGAGAAATGAGAACAGGAATCCCGCACCCTTGCAATTTTGGAAAAATGAGCCCACTCACACAACCACTTCGTTTCCCCAGCCGTCGACGTCGATACCGTTCGTATTTGGTCACAGACGTGTTATCGGCGATGCAATGTAATGTCGGCGACGCCGATACTCCCTGTACAGATCAGAGACGTGCTATCACACGACGCAATGTCGCTTGCGCCGATGCCACGGACGTGTTATCCCGCGATGCAATACCAAAATGTTTCCGGCCGGAAATGGACAGGAAAAGAATAAAATTGCTTTCGGGATAAAATTTTTTCGAAAAAGTCCATATGATAATGAAGCACGCGAGATATGTCGTCTGTAGCACCGCACGAACGGTATTGCGTCGCGTGATAACACGTCTCTGATCTGTACAGAGAGTATCGTCGTCGCGTCATAACACGTCTGTTACCCTATACGAACGGTATCGAGACGTCGCGACATAACGCGTCACTGAGAACCAAGTGGTTAATTGTATGCAATGTACATTAATTTTACGTAGTAATTGTCGTAGGTACTTACTTGTGGAATTTAATAATGTGGCAACTTCACACCAAAGTCTCCGATTAGTATCCCTGTTGTGGTATTGACCGTCTCTAGGGTCCCACAAACTTTTGCGTTCCTCTACCAAACTAATTAACTTTTCACAGTCCATTCTATAACGTGTCTCTCTGCTTGTTCGAAATGTACTAGGCGCGTCACGAAATAGTTCTGATGTCTTCATTTCCGCGTTGTAGGAGGAAAAGTCTTCAAAGCGCACATTTGTCCAAAACTTTGCTGATTGGTTAGCGATTTTCAGGTAAATTGACCAATCAGGTCGTTTTTGTCAACGTGATCACGCCCACGGCACCGAAAGTTTGACAATGTACCGGAATAAATGGAAAACATACCTGTTTTTACGGATATGACTTCCTTGCTATTTTTGAGAGTAAGACTCTCTTTAATGCATTTAGTTCTTTATTGGTGCCACTTCGGTGCCACGAAGAAAGACTCGAACATCTCCCTATACCTCAATAGCAATTATGTGTTATAAACCTTGCAGACCTCCACGGTCAGTTTTGGGCTGCAGCTATTCATCTTGGGGTTTCCCGTCAAACCCGCACACGTGTGCAGTGACTCTTTTATCTGTTTTCCACTTCCATGGTGGCCAAGTTGAGATGAGGATAAGAAAAATGGATTTTTTTAAAAGATATTAGAAGAGTCTTTTTACTAGATAATGTATAAGAAAATTTTGTTAAAAATAACAACTGCTTGAAATTTCGAAGATAAATGTAAAGGTTATTATTTTTAACTTTTTTATCTGTGTCTATAATCAAAATTTAAAATTTTAAAAAATCAAGTAAGTTATACACATGCACAAAATTTCATCGAAATCGGTTAAAGCATAAAACAGATAGATGTAGTAGGCATTGAAAGATGTAAAGATACTAATCTTTCAATTTTTCTGCGTAAGATTGACCTAAATCACAGTTTGTTATAATTTTTTAAATTTTTTATTGTTTTCGAGTATCCATATTTCCACGAGCGTTAAGCTACCTACGATTAATGCATATGAATCATTCCATGCGAAATAGGACTATTGTTTCGAATTTTGTTAAAATTTGGATATGTTGCAGTCTTTAGTAAAATATGAAAGAATTCCTTGAAGTCTTGAAAATTGTTGGTTTTACGGACGTGTAATATGAGGTGTCACAAGTTTTTCATTAAATTATAACGGCCAAACTAACAAAACGATGAAAATTAGTTTTGGGTGCTCATAGTGAAACCATCAGAGTATTTAATAAAAATGATTTCAGTTGAAAAAATATTTACCTACCCACACATTTGAAATATCGCGATTGTATTTCGGTGCAGCGTTCACTTCAAATAATTTTCATGTCGCCAATTTTGAAGTGTCCGTATTTTTAAAAAGGGGTCCGTAACGAGGACACTTGCAGCTATATTATCATTATTTTTATTTTTTCAATTTTCTTGTGCTACGACAGCAATGCACCTGTTTAAAACAATTGCAAAATAAACTATGAAAACAAATATTTTCTCAACTGAAATCATTTTTATTAAATACTCTGATGGTTTCACTATGAGCACCAAAAATTAATTTTCATCGTTTTGTTAGTTTGGCAGTTATAATTTAATGAAAAACTTGGGACACCTCATATTACATGTCTGTAAAACCAACAATTTTCAAGATTTAGAAGAATTCTTTGAGATACGTCTATATTTTGCTAAAGACTGCAACATATTCAAATTTGAACAAAATTCGAAACAGTAATCCTATTTCGCATGGAAAGATTCATGTGCACTAGTTGTATGTAGATGAATTCTCGTGGAAGTATGGATACTCGAAAATAATTAAAAATTAAAACAATTAGAAGAAATTGCGATTTACATAGATCAATCGTAAGCATCTGTTTTATGCTTCAACCGATATCGATGAAATTTTGGGTATCTGGGTAGTGTCTTCATTTTCTAGTTTTACAAATCTTAAGCTTAATAAATATGGATTCGAAAAAATCGTTTGTCTCGCTGTTTCCAAAATCATTGTTTAAACATGTTTAAACAATCATAATGTATTAATATTGGATATCACTGTATTCGGGAAAGTCTACAGAATCTTTTGCTGCAAAGAACAATTCAATATTTTTTATAATATCACAATATTTGTATACAGTTGAAAAATATATCTTTTTTTCAAACTCAAATTTCTGAAAAACTGTGCGTCTAGGACTAGGAGAAAAATTAAGGGCAGATTCTGAATCAGTGCGAAAAACTCTATAATAATGACATAGTGAGAATCGAAACGATTTTGGCTGTTGGACAGTGTACTCTATGATCGATGTATTAATACTGTAATGTATTTCAATACATAAATTTTTTAAAATGAAGTTACCATAGTAAACGAATTATTGCCGCGTCTTGGGGATTTTGCTCCACTGTGCAACGTACGAGATAGCGTTGCGGCTATCGGCACATGCAATAAAACATTGGGTGTGCAAATGGTCGGGCCATTATTAACCGTTTGACAGCAAAACTATTTTTCAGATAGCTGGTTTTAGCTGGTGATTTGAGGAGGTCAACACGCGTTGTCCGAGAAAGTGCTGACTTCCAGCTCAATACATAGTAATGACCTGTCATGAACCTCTTCACAAGGGACAGCCCCGGGAACGGCACATAAACAAATCGAGCCTATCATTGCTAGGTCTGCCTATCCCCACCACAGCCGCGCCCGTAGTTCCAATGTTTCGACTTCGACGTTGCACGCTACATGGTATGTGTGGCCGCCGTAGCCAATATTTCGACACAGCCGAAAATGCGTGTGAAACAAGGCCTGCCTCCTCCACTCTGATCCAATTGGGCGCGCATCGTACCTAGAAACACGTCACCGTAGTCCTGCCTGGCAATCTTCTTCTCACGCTCGCATCAATACAATGTCACCAGTTCGGACCCATACGAGATGGCGCCTTGCCACCCCCTACAATCGCATAATAGTGGGCGGTAACGGTTTAATATCTTAACCCATTGCTGTTCCGCTATCGCTAGTACGGGGAAATGTATTGGACTACTTGTTGGACATAAACAAATTGAAAATGTTTTTTCACTACGTGAAAGGTGTCCCATCCCAACTTGGCCACGATGGAGGTGGAAGATAGATAAAAGAGTCACTGTACACGTGTGCGGGTTGACGGGAAACCCCAAAAATGAATAGCTGCAGCCTACAACTGACCGTGGAGGTCTGCAAGGTTTATAACACATAATTGCCATTGAGGCAAAGGAAGATTTCAGAGTCTATCTTCGTGGCTCCGACAATAAAGTAATAAAGAACTAAATGCATTTAAGAGAGGCTTTCTCTAAAAAATTGCAAGGAATTCACGTCCGTAAAAAAGACATATTTTTCAAATGTAAACAAATATTGTAATGTTATTATAAAAGATATTGAATTGTTCTTTGCAGCAAAAGATTCTGTACACTTTCCCAAATACAGTGATATCCAATATTAATACATTATGATTGTTTAAACATGTTTAAACAATGGTTTTGGGAAGAGCGAGACAAATGATTTTTTCGAATCAACATTTATTAAGCTTAACATTTTTAAAACTAATTGTAAGAAAATGATAACACTATCCGAATACCCAAAGTCACAAGTTTTTCATTAAATTATAACGGCTAAATTAACAAAACGATGAAACTTAGTTTTGGGTACTCATAGTGAATCCATCAGAGTATTTAATAAAAATGATTTCAGTTCAGAAAATATTTGTTTTCATAGTTTATTTTGCAATTGTTTTAAACAGGTGCATTGCTATCAAAGCACCAGAAAATAAAAAAAAATAAAAATAATGATAATATAGCCCCAAGTGTTCTCTTTACGGACCTGTTTTTAAAAATGCGGATACTTCAAAATTGGCGACATGAAAATTATTTGAAGTGAACGCTGCACCGAAATATATCGCGCGAGGGCCGTCCTGTCGGTTGATGTAGGACGAAACTCGAAGGGTCACACAGACGGGCCTACCTACACATTGGAAATGTCGGACCGAAGCCTCTGACGTCACCAAGTCTGTCGGTCGTCGGATGCACTGGACGCGTAGCCTTACTGGCACGCGGGCATGTCGCTGTGAGTTTGGCCATCTACGTTGTGGGAACGCTCTCTTCTTCGCCGGATGCTCTGTGTGGCAACACGTGTTTCGCTTTGCTCTCCGCGTAATTTATATACAACGTCTATTATAAACCTGCGTGCGTGTTAAACTGTTCGTATTCATTATTTTCCCCTACGATCCTGGATATACAGGGTGTTAGAAAAGTCTGGCAACGGTCGAATATCTCAAAAAAAGCATTTTAGAGAAAAATGGTTCAGACATGTATTTATGTCATTTGAAGGTCACGCGAAGATCACCTCAATTTTTTTAAATGGCACCCCCTATTTTTTATTACATATTCTTGTAGCTGATCTCAAGAGCTTTCTAAACCACTATAATAAAATGTTTTTTCATTAATTATTTTTCGAGTTATAAGGCTTCAAAGGTACAATACCGCCGGCATTAGCTTTAACCGAGATGTACCACGTGGTGGTCGGATTTACATCTCTTGTGTGTGCGTGTGTGTAAACGGGTTTTTACTGAATTATATGTTCAAATTGTCTTCCGTCTGCTGCTTGACAATGACCTAATCGTAGATAAAATTCATTTAAAACGTTTCGTCTCATTTCTGATGAAATAAGATTTACATACTTGGTGCAATATGCGTTCCCTAAGGTCTGCCAAATAAGTAGGTTTCGTTACGTATACATTGTTTTTAACATACCCCCATAAAAAGTAGTCCAATGGAGATAGATCTGGCGGTCTAGAGTCTAGAGGACCACACACACACACATACACTCACACAAGAGATGTAAATCCGACCGTGCAGCCTCCACGTGGTACATCTCGGTTAACGCTAATGCCGGCGGTATTGTACTTTTGAAGCCTTATAACTCGAAAAATAATTAATGAAAAAACATTTTATTATAGTGTTTTGAAAAGCTCTTGAGATCAGCTACAAGAATATGTAATAAAAATAGGGGGTGCCATTTAAAAAAATTAAGGTGACCTTCAAATGACTCTTCAAGGTCAAACCAATGGCACCACCTAATAGCTCTTGCGAAACCATAAATACATGTCTGAACCATTTTTCTCTAAAATGATTTTTTTTGAGATATTCGACCGTTGCCAGACTTTTCTAACACCCTGTATATTTAATCTAACAAATAGCTATGAAAATACTTGTAAGATTTAAAACGAAAAACGTGGGGCGCAAGATAATAGTAAGGAGTGTAGAGAGTAGCTGCCGTTGAGAAAACAGACACAACAGTTCATGTCATTTGTAATGCAATAAAATTGTTAGTGACTTAGTTGAACAATTCATGCATCAACTATCTATGTATTGCATGCGCCCCACGTTTTTCGTTTTAAATCTTACAAGTATTTTCATAGCTATTAAAAATTCACAATCACAAATTTTCAGTACTATCTGTATGGGGTTAGGAACCTGTACGTGGCTAGGAAAAATTATTTTGTACTTTTTAGTCCGTTTTTTAAACATATTTTTATTTAAATTATTTTATACTTTTTAGTCCGTTTTAAAAACGTGGTATTTTTTAAAAAATTTATTTTTTTTTAACCCAGATTGTTCAGTTAAAATACTGCACTCCATAATAATTTTGTGCAAAATTGATGCACTCGTATTGCCAACACTCAAGAAGCAGGCCAAAGATTGAACCCATGTCCCTTTAAAAGGTTGAAACATAAGGACCAATGCATGGTCTCCTTTTTTCTTCTTTTGATCCTCCCCAGTATATGGACCTAAATCTACAAAGCCTTCAACTTTTAGATTCTTGCGATTGAAGTATAAAGTTTTCGATAATTTCATTTCATCCACTAACAAAATACCTATAAAACGTTATTTTAGTTATTAAAATATACAACATTAGGGTGGCTCTTATTTCCGACTTTTGAAATTCTTTGTTGGCGACAAGAGTAAATAAAAGCCACCCTAATACAACATTCATCGATACATCAGTACAGTAGACTAACTGAACACTGTGGGCCTTCTGACTAATTAAAGCGGGGCCGGATAATCGAAAGTGTGCCGTATATAAAAATTACATTCTTCTCGTAGTTATTTGATCATCAAAAAGCTGTGTCGTATAATAAAAAACCGTTTTTATACATTGACAAAATTGGTTTATACAAATTAAATGTATTCATACCTCGTACATCGCTGGATTCCATGCCTGCCGTTTTCTTTTTAACATTTCAAATGTACTCATTTGAAAACCGTAACAACCTTTTACATTCTTCATATAACTATTCAATGTTTTAAGTGAAGGTAATGTTAGGATATTACGAGATCTTAAGTGGTTGTATGTTTTTGTGCTTTTAATCCGAAGCAAAATACATTCATATACCCATTCCTTGGAATATCTAATGCCCTTTTTATCTTTTGTTTTCGCTGCTGCAAAACAAGCTTGAACCGCTAATTGCTGATTCTGTGGTAATTTTGAAATAACTTCTTCAATTACCTCCTTGTTACATTTACCACATTTATCTTTCAAATTTGCTATTTGGTTGTACAATTTTTCAATCTAAAAGTATAAGTTGAAATTAGAATTCCAATTAAACTATCATTGAATTTTGTAAAAACAATATATTTAATATACCTTGCTTCGAAGTCTCTTTTCTCGACGTTTACAATTGAAATTTGAACTTTGTAATTTTTTGTCTTCGTTTTTTAATTTTTGAGTTGATGTTAAGTTATATTCTTTTCTTAATAACTTCTTCCAACTCTTTTTACAAGGCAAACACCTCATTTTCTCTTTCAACTTATACTGCCTTTTAATTACAAAACCGCAACAATTTGTAATTCTGTAAAAGGAATAAGTACATTTTATTTAAAGTACATATTATTACATGTATAACTACTACATTTACAACTAATTAAATGAAAGAAAACTTCCTAAAAAGTAAAAATAACTATTTTTATAGATATAAAAAATTAAAATAAAATTTTACTTGTTACTTCTGTAAAACATAATATATTGATACACCAATCTGTCTTCATCATTAACTTGTTCACAGGGAAAAAAATGTTGTAATTCCATCAAAATTTGTTTCATTTCTTGTATGTTGTTAATTATTTTCATATTAAAAGAAATTTCTCTATCTCCAATAAATACCTATTTTACATATTAATAACATTGTAATGAATATTATAGATGTTAATATATATGTTTGTGCGCGCGTGTGTGTATTGTTATTTTATTCAATTATAGTTACCTGCACTTTCATATTTGTTGTAACAATAACACGTCTTAAAATACGTAACAAGTCATTAGCCCAACATGTCCACATCATATAGTTATCACCAATGTTTGTAAACCAATAACTTGAACGAACCTCAATATTTTTGCCAATATTGGTTTCTTCTATAGAAAATTTGGTTCTTTCTTTTTGCAATGTCCTATTTATCTCGTGCGACGTAGAAGGAATTGGTTCTTGCACTGAATGTGAAATTGTTTCTGAGATTTTACATGAAATCTCATCAAACTTAACGTCATTAGTATTTTCATCTTCTATCTGCCAACAGTATGGTATGACAGTATTTATTGTTGTAAAATTTGAAGGAACTGCGCCCTTCTTTAATTTTGCTTTATTCCTCTTCACATAGATCACTGTTCCATCAGCTTGCACAAATGCATCCTCTTTAATAATTTCTTCTGGTTTGAAATGTAATTCGCAAATTCTACTAGATTTGCTAATTTTTATATTTTTAGCAGACAGAATATTCTGCCATGAGATGAACATATCATTCTACAAAAAAATTATAAATTTCCACTGTTAAATATGATGTATATAATATAAAGTATATATCAGTGATGGGCAGCTATGACTGCGGCAGTCAAGAAGCTTCCCCCACCAACTACTCTTTCGTACGAGGGGGGAAACGAAGAGCGCGGGGCACCGCTCCGCGGCGAAGGTGCGCGCTGCACAAAAGAGTAGTTGGTGGGGGAAGCCAGCACCTCAGGGGCCCCTACCGTGCCCATCGCTGGTATATATATATATATATATGTATATACCCATGTCATTTCACGCGAAAACTGACACTTTTTGGAGTAATGTTTCGGATTTTGTTCAAATTTGAATATGTTGAAGTCTTTAGCGACCTATAAACGAATCTCAAAGTGGTAACTTTTTTAGGTGGTTTGGAACCCACCGTAATAAAAAGTAGGTCCCGCTGAAATTAGGTGATAGTGAGACTGTTAAAGGGGGAAAAGTGGTAAATGGATTTGAAAACCCTGAGGGGACCAAATATCATTACACAAACGAATCTCAAAGGATTTTTCGATATCTTCAAAATTATTGATTTTACAGGCACAGGATATACAGGGTGAGTCACCAAACGTTAGCACCTCAAATATCTTTGTTGTTTCTAAAGATACGTAAAATATGGTAACGACAAAGTTAAATGGTACAATGGGGCTGACACGATGCAAAAAAAAATTTTGTTTCTATGTCATTTTTTTGGAGATATCAAGGTCACCTTGACTTTTTTAAATGGAACCACCCTTTTTTAAACACCTACAATGATAGTCCCTTTCATTAGGAATTCAGTGACTATAATTAGTCCAAGGTCATTCAAGGTCAAGGACAGAAAAAACGTATAAAACTAAAATATGGAAGCAGAATACCTGTATTTTATAAATGTTCGAAATGATGGCCGTCTGCGTCTATACATTGTTGTAAACGAGCTCTGAAGGAATGTTGAACTCTGATAAGTGTATCCGACGTGATATTCGTACGTGCTGTGATGATACGCTGACGCATATCTTCAACTGTTGTTGGAGCATCCGTGTACACGGTCTCTTTTAGCAGACCCCATAAAAAGAAATCCAGTGGATTTAAATCAGGCGAACGTGCTGGCCATGATATTTTGAACGACAAAGTAATTGGACCATATTTCGTTAACGGAATGATGACGGGACAGAAATACGCTCAATTGTTGCAAGAAGATCTGCCAATTTTGTTAGAAGATGTCCCTTACCGACATACCGGTTGTCCTGCTCATTATGCACGAGTAGCAAGAGAAACGTTGGATTCTCGATATTCAAACCGATGGATTGGACGAGGCGGAACAGTTTCATGGCCAGCACGTTCGCCTGATTTAAATCCACTGGATTTCTTTTTATGGGGTCTGCTAAAAGAGACCGTGTACACGGATGCTCCAACAACAGTTGAAGATATGCGTCAGCGTATCATCACAGCATGTACGAATATCACGTCGGATACACTTATCAGAGTTCAACATTCCTTCAAAGCTCGTTTACAACAATGTATCGACGCAGACGGCCATCATTTCGAACATTTATAAAATACAGGTATTCTGCTTCCATATTTTAGTTTTATACGTTTTTTCTGTCCTTGACCTTGAATGACCTTGGACTAATTATAGTCACTGAATTCCTAATGAAAGGGACTATCATTTTAGGTGTTTAATAAAGGGTGGTTCCATTTAAAAAAGTCAAGGTGACCTTGATATCTCCAAAAAATGACATAAAAACAAAATTTTTTTTTTGCATCGTGTCAGCCCCATTGTACCATTTAACTTTGTCCTTACCATATTTTACGTATCTTTAGAAACAACAAAGATATTTGAGGTGCTAACGTTTGGTGACTCACCCTGTATATAACTTTGGAAGAAAAATGAAAACATTATTCTTTAGAACATAAATACTTACTGTGCAAGCAGTAAAAAAGCTTGTCTTAACCGATCCATTGCTGTCTCTCCTTGATTTGCATCCCTTGATGCAACAGGCCATTTTACTCCAAAATAATTTACTCCAATAATAAGTTTATGCTAAAGTAAATTGTGTGTAAAGTAAATTATAATTTCATGTTTTTATAATGCACACAAAGAACACTCTGCTGCACACTACTATAAAATATATGTACTACACGAATATTCAAGATGGCAGCGAAAAGGTCCAAGTTATTCCATTTGACGAACCTGGCCACGTACGGAACATATTTCGTAACCAACTTTTTCTTCTCTACGCTATCGATATAAGTCTCCTTATTCTTACTTCATGGTCTCCACCCAGCAAAAATATTTCGTACTATATAGAAGATACAAGAAAAAGGTACTAGATTTGAATAAAAAGTACTAGATTTTGAATTCCTTACGTTTCATTCTAATTAGGGGCATTGTATATACTATACTATATATACCGCATATATGCCTATGTACCTTAAGGGAGAAAGAACTAGTTTATCAATGTTACCAAACACGCTATTAGGTAGTTGCGCGAGATGGAGTTGCTTGCTATTTCCATATTCTATTCAGCTCGGTACTGAATTCTTGTAATATAACGTAATTTGTAGTGTATTATTGAAAATACCTTACAATATAACGTAATATGCAGTGTATCATTGAAAATAAACGCCATCTCTATTTACTTGTAGAATAAAGAAACAGTCCTCCTGACTAGGCGCCATCTCGTCTAAACTAGCTGAACTAAAATTGGCTCTAGACTGGCTCTGCATCAGAGACCTAATCCAGGACCTCTGTCGTCATGGGGAAATTTATGTTAATGTGAATGCAATCACGCCCAAAGATTTTTTGTCCTTATATAGGCATATTTTGAGCTGCACAAAGGTTCATTTGATAGAGGAAAGTCCACCGCAGCGTGCTCTTCTCATCAAATCAGTCAAAAAAATCTCTTAGAGACAGAAAAATACATTGGAATAAGCGATTGTTTTTCTCGATGTTTTCCTCTACTTTGGACACTCATATTATTAGATATAAACATAATCTCGTTAAATAATGAGAAGAGCACGCCGCGTTTAACCTTCCTCTTTACAATGAGCCCTTACCCAGCCCAAAATCTGCTCAAATAAGGACGAAAAATCTTTTTTCGCATACCCATGATTCGACCCAAAATCTAGTGAGATTCTAGTTCCTTTCTAGTTACTTCTGATGGGTATACTTCCCCCTTAAGAGGGAACGTTGACGTAGTCACGTTGACGTGACTTTCCCTAGAATTTGCCTAGAATACTCTAGAAATTTGGCCGAAACTTGGGTTTGCGGGAATACATTTGACGTCTTTATACGAGCAAATTTTGAGCTGTATAAAGGCTCGTTTGATAGAGGAAGGTTCAGCGCATAGTGCCCTGCTTATGATAGCAGTCAAAAAACTCTTTTTGTGACAGAAAAATACATTGGATTCTGCGGTTGTTCTCTCGACTTTTTTCCCTACTTTGCAGACTCATATTATTAGATGTCAACATAATATCGTTACATCATAAGCAGAGCACTATGCGCTGAACCTTCCTCTATCAAATGAGCCTTTATACAGTTCAAAATTTGCTCGTATAAGGACGTCAAATGTATTCCCGCAAACCCAAGTTTCGGCCAGATTTCTAGGGTATTCTAGGGGAATTCTAGTGCGGGATTATTAGTACTAGATCTGTTGGTGAACGTACTAGAACACTAAAAATTTATAAAAGGTACTAGATCTAGTACGAACGTACTAGCGGTGGAGACCCTGCACACAAGCGTTCGTTGCCGGCGCATGCGCAATCATCCAACACACACATACATCATGGAAACGCGCCTCAGTCTCACAGATAACACAAAGATTCAGTCTATCGTTTATTAAAGCCTGAGAACACCGCAGATCAATTATTCAGGACAAGAATTCACAATTTGCAGTCGCCGAATCTTCTTCTCGAGTACGGTATTGGTTCCAGATATTGCTGACGATTTTTCATGTTGCTCAAACCCATTTTACTGAAGTTGTCCATGTATTCCGAACGACTCGTGAAAGGTTCCCCCCACATAGAGAACGTTTCTGGAACTATGTACCAATTTGTTCAATTTTAAATCTCAATTCGAAATTACTTATTCTGCTAAGACTTAATATTCCTGAAAATCTATCACAGTGAAACGATGTTTTACCTTCGAAGAGTGTAAACGTTTTAGCCGGCTGTATGTGCGGCCTCTCGAGAGCAGTGTGACGGAAATTAGTAGGATCTCTGTATCCCTCTTTTATTTCTAAAACTTCCGTCGCTATCGGAGAACAGTACTGCGAATCAACTGCAGCTGCCAATTGCCTGTAGTCCTGGATCCGCAAACCTGAACCCAATAAAATCAATTTTTCAGATTGTGCACGCAGCAGAAAGTTCAGCGTAATTGAATTCATACCTCTTTTCGAATAATCTGTTTTATAAACGGTCTGCATCGTTTCGTCCGTCTCTACACAATTACTGTCCAACAGCGCCGACGCCAGATTGGTCATTTCGGTGTTGACGTTCATCAGTTGTTTGACAATTTGCCGTTCCTTGTCTGCCAGGTACTTGTACCTATAAACATTTTCGAAACAAGTAGTACTAGACTTATTAATTAGTCTATGAAGTTCTCGAAGATTACGTCACATAAATATTAGACAGCTGGTGTTCATAAAAATTTATTTTCTAGAATCGACTCGTGAAAGATAGGCAGCAAAATATCAAGACCTTATTATTCATAATAATTGTTTTCTTATGCATTTTTTCTAACGAATGATGTCATTTTTTACCTATTTTTGTTCTCTTCGTGGCCATGAATATCACTTGGATAGTCTTGGGAGTCTATTCGAGTAGCGAACAACCTAACTCCGGTGTCCATCGGTGGTTGCGCTGGTTTTGCGACGAGAGGTACTGCATATGGCCATTTGAAGTCATCGTGAGTGACAGTACCAAAATCTTGCGACGTAGCCATTGTGGATCAGTCAGTTGATTGCGACAGCGTAATACTAGAATTTACACGAACCTTTTGGAAAAGAAGACATTCAATCAACTTTACTCATTGTACTCATCTTAAGTTAACCTTCCATCACTGGTGCGCGGAAGCACACTCCGCAGCGCATTATGTTTTTGATTTGCAGAGAGTGGGGGAACTTTACAGCCCTATCCGTCTAAGTTTAGGTATTCTTCGAGGGAGGCACAGTGACTCCCATTAATATTCGGACGCTCTTAAAAAAACGATAACTTTTTTGATATTCGACCATACGATTTGAACTTTTTTAAGAAGTTAGAGCAATTAATTTACTACATGATGTAAAAAGAAATTTTTTCATAAATTGCAATTGGTCGGAATTGTAGAGAAAATACTAAAAGTTGCATTTTACAACTTTTTTATGTGGGTCTATATTGAAAATTTAAAAAATATATTTTATAGATCTGTGTCAATTACATTCAATGTAAAAGTTTCATCGAAATCGGTTGATGTGGGAAAAAACGACAGGCATTGAAAGATATATGAATCCTTAGATTTATTGCAGTTGGAGGCCGAAAATCGTGCAAAATTGCAATTTCTACCATCTTTAAATGTTTGTAGCTCATTGCAACGTTGACCGATTTTAATGAAATTTTCAGAATATGTTGAATTCATATAGATCTACGAAACGTGTTTTCTACATTTTGAATGTGAGCCCACATAAAAAAGTTGTAAAACATAACATTTAGTATTTTCTCTGCAATTCCGACCAATTGCAATTTTTTCAAAAATTCTTTTCATGTTACGTAACAAAACCGATTGTTCTAACTTCTCAAAAAATCCAAGTTGTATGGTCGAATATTAAAAAAGTTGTCGTCTTTGTTAAGAGTGTCCGAATATTAGTGAGAGTCACTGTATAAAGATATGTGTACTAAATTAGCAGTGTGTACGTGCGTTTTTGTGCTATAATAAATTGTGGAGTGTGAAACAATGAACACTTTGATTATACATTTGTTCCTTGATTATTTCACTTGAACAATAAATACAATATTATGCCTTCCTATTTGTATGTAAAATGGTATGCGGAGCCACAGTCCGTAGCCAGTAACGCTACACAAAAAAGGAGCGCCAGTGACGGAAGGTTAAATATTATTTAGTCTATGATACTATCATTTTTGTGAAGGGTCTATATATTAGAATCCTAAACAAATTAAAGAAATATTTTTCATCTGAATTACTCTCCTAATTTCACAGTGAGATTAAGAATCGAAGATCTCAGTACCAGAATTTAGTCCTTGCACCACATAATCGTCAATCTATGAAAACAGAAAAAAATATGTGACCCTTGAAGTACAATTTTACCGAACAATGAACTTGCTGGTTATTGCACGGAGGTCTTCGGTGGCATTGAATCTTAAGAATAATTGGCTAAAAATTTTAAGAATTTGATAAGAATTTCACATTATATGCATTATATGCCTATAGCAATATCAAAAAGCAGAGGTCGCTTATACTGCATATTTGAATTATTAGTTTCTGGAACATTGATTGAATTTTTGAGACGTCATCGAAAATGAGCGATTTGGGGCGACAAGGGACAGGCTAATTAACGCGCAACAATTTCGCGATTTCGAAAGGGAACGACTCACCGAAGATTTAGTTGCGA
Source organism: Lasioglossum lativentre (assembly GCA_916610255.1). Taxonomy (NCBI): domain Eukaryota; kingdom Metazoa; phylum Arthropoda; class Insecta; order Hymenoptera; family Halictidae; genus Lasioglossum; species Lasioglossum lativentre. The sequence goes on along the minus strand of OU744364.1, from coordinate 22,303,312 downwards.
GAAGACAGCGACTAAGCGTTACATGACAGAGACGGATGATCGTTTCTCGGTGCACTCCTCGATTTCGTTAGCCTCCGAAAAAACCAGCATAGCGTTTCTTTGGCCAGAACGATCGTGGCAACGACAGCTTTATAGAGTGCGTAGTGCAGCACGGCGTTTAAAAATGTGATACCGATACGCACGCAGACAGAATCGCTCGTCAGCGTTGCGTCACTCATGCTCGTGATATCGAATCGTCTCCACCAAGTATCTAGACTTTGTCGAGAGGCCTCAACCATCCTGCGACACCTCTAGCAGTGTATTGAAATTTTGTTCATCCTCCCACATGACATTTGTATTAAAAAGAAGGAAATACTCTCGACGAAAGACAATTTGAAGTTTGCGAACGGCGCAACCTTGTATAACTTCACGGTGCTCGAAATAAATTGCTGCTTGTTGGGTGCACCGATCAACCGTCTGCTACTTTCTTCAATATTTACGAACGACCACGGAATTATTCAGAACGGATACTATCTTAAAAACGTTGCAAAATTGATGCAGGATTTTGTGAAGTTTTCGAAATGTAGGGTATAATACGATTCTTTTTGTTTGTCCGACAGGTTCGTTTTAATATTGTTGCAGACGTGGGGAGACCTTCTCCGAGTATAGCATGATGATTCTATTAAAGGATCCACAATGTTTGCAAGAGCATAGACTCCTTCATTTTATAAAATTAATAAAGACCATTTAACACTTTCACAACCGACCATTCCTTTGCAGTATTAAAATTAAACTGTTGGATAAATGGTCAGACTCGTGTAGTCTATGTTACATTTGTTACAATTGTAAAGATACGATTGTGAAATATATTTAATCCTGTCATTCTTATGAGACACAATTTTAAGTGATAATTTTATGACAAGTGTTTGGTGTTAGAAATAAATTTTGTTTGAGAGATGAAGAAGAATGAAGAAACAACAGAGAGAGTGCTTAGTAGAAATCAATATACCACAGCTTAAAACACGATAATACGTTCCACTAGAAATTCAGATCTTGTTTAATAACATTTCACAGTGATAGAAGTAGAAAAATCAAGCACGGCTTAACAATTTGCAGTATCGATATACAAAATTCTTAGATAATCAGCGTTGTTTTTAATGAACATTGTAAAGATTTATAAAAATGATTTTTTAAGTAGATCCAACAGAGGTGTCACTAAATTTACAATATGGGGACGCAGATTTCGAGACACGTTCCGTCATCTTCGGTTCCTCGGGTTCGTTTCGTATCTCGTTTTCAGTTTCCGTTTCGCAAGTTGGATCGCCACCCTGAGGAATTTTTGCATAAGCTCTCGGCTCAACATCAGGACGTTTCTTCGGATTAACTCGTTGTCGATCATTTCGCGAATCTATCGTCGCGAACAAGTGCTCCTGTGGATTCGACGGGGTCGATTTCAGGAATACCTCATTTTGAGATTGACTGCAATTCCTTCGTTGAACACGACCCCTCGACGTGGTGAAAATTGGCCTGGTCGTTTCTTGAATGCACCCGCAATTCAGTCTGGTGATTGTCGTCATTGTGCCGCATGGCTCCAGACTCTGAAACCGCAATCGCTGATAAAATGCTGGGCTGTGAATTTACAGTGTTTCTGTTGCTGCAGAAGAATCTTAGGAATCGTACAAGGCTCTTGTTAAGAAGAAGAGTATGAAAACATTTTCGAAACAATTGTACCATTTCTAAATAATTGTTTAACACGTTTAACAATTTTATGCGTTTCTCAAAAGTTTCGCCTATTTCAATCATAGAAGCGATTAACGTTATTAATAACAGTTGTTAGTTGCTTGATAATGAAACCTCACACTATAATCTAGTTAATTTCAGCATTAATAAATTGATATTTAGTGGTTTTAATTTTATAATGATTTGTTTTAATAATTCCATAGCAGCGGACGATGGTGACCACCTACAACGTGGTAATGAAAAATTTTGGTAATTCACGTACATTTTTCAGTCGATTTGCAGTATAAGGTTGAAAGCTAGAACTCTGCAGTTTCCCCCGAGGTCCCACATTAGACGCTAACGCCTTCGCCTCGAAATAATAATCGCCGATCAACTTCTTAATCTCCTCGGAGTAGTATTTTTCGCTCATATCCCTCTTGACTTGCAACTCCTTCAACTTCTTCAGCTTTTGCATTGCCAAGAACGCTTCTGGTGTATAGCTATCGTTGTATTCGGCGAAACGAGGGTATTTGATAGCAATATTGTCGGGTCTTGGAGCGATGTTAACGTGAACCGATTCGTTTGGGCCATTCTGTAAGTGTAGAGAATATTCTTGTCTGTAATTAGTGCATAAACAAAGCTGAATGTCGAAGTTTGTTGTGCTTAGTTTATAATTGTATCTTGAGGAACGAGTTCTACGAAAAATTTGCAAACGCTGGGGAAAACCACTTGCCAGCGTTCCCAAAAGTCTTCTGGCACGTGGTTGCCCGTGGTTCCTACGATTTAGTTTACGTCACGATTCGGCTTGTAAACGTTAAAATAAACGGAATTAATCATACGTTATTTTTATTAGTGTAGGTGTCCTCATGCCCTCCGACAGATTCCTCGGAAGTCCTCGCTCCCAGATATTTGATCTCGTGCTCGCTGCCGCACGCCTGCTGATAGATCCTCGATCCAGTGAACGAGGTGCTTTTCGCTCGTGCGTCCCTGTGCCAATGATTTCCGGTCGGGGTGGTAGTGTGCGACGCTGATTTCCGACGGTTCGTCAGCTTCGACGGCCATCTTGACGCCAACATTTAATTAACATCCCGAAAAATACGCATCACCAATCAAAAATATTTTATCGTTTCATTTATAATCGTCACAGTAATCTTTGCATACCTTGGATCTTTAGACCTCTAACGTTAAAATATTTATAATGATTAGACTGCGGATTTTATGCATTTCTGACAAAAATGAGTAGATGATAGTAGTTCCTGTGACCTCAAACGCACCTTCGGAAACGTAAATATTATTGTTTACAAATTGCACAACCTTTACCGAGGTCGTCCGAAGTCACAGTCAATGTGTTGTGATTGTAGGTTAAGAGAGGTCATTCTCTTACTCGTCGGACATTCTGCCATTAATGCGGCTACTATGCGTGGTCGTCATTTTCATTCATCCCTCGAGAAATGTCGTCGAGAATCGCGCAACGGTTTATGCATTATTACGCAGAATTTTTATCCGCCACAATGCGCTTTTACGGTTTACATAATTTGTTTATCTTTCGTGTGAATTGACGAGAAAAATCTTGAGCAACTTCAGGCTTTGGATGTGTGCAGTGAAATGATTCACGGAGACGGAGACAATTTATTCTGACAATCAAGACGATATTGTAGTGTCTTTACCGACGTTGAAATCCACAACGAGATAACTATAGCGTCTCTAATTTTGCTATGAAAAACCTTGAGTCGGTATAGTACACGGAGAAAATATCTAAATATAGAATTTAATCCTCTTTAAGTTTCCTATATCGAATATGCCATTATAACTAATTATAATCTTATCTGTGCTCAATGTTCTTTAAATAATTTATATACTTAAAGTAAGAAAGTTCAGAGATACCCAAGAACGGTTGTCAATTTATTTAAAACAGGTGTAGTCATTTTTAGTATATTTTTTTTTATTTAGTTGCCATTGCCCACTCGGGTGCAGCTGTTTTTTTCTGATGCATTTTCAGGGTCATGATAGAGCTGCCTAATTTACTGATGCTATCTTGGTACTCTGAACGCCATGGCGGTAGTCGAGTCTCTGGAGTCTCGTCTTCACCTTTCTTCGCTTTTGTCGACTTCTTTTTTTCTTGTCGCTGCCCATTTCGTTGTTGTATTAATTTAGCTCGAGGAGACGTGTCATCTTCTTTTATAGCATACGGACTTGTTACGCCTCCGTTCATTTGATCAGCTATTATAAATAATTAGCTACACAACCATTTTTTTAAGCTACACAGACCAATAAAGGGTTCAATGGACGAGAATGAAAAATCTCACAGGACAGATAATTTACGATCTGTACAGACACGTTTAAATTTTTATGTTTCATAAGCCTATTCAAACAAACAAATTTCTTTGTCTATGTCCACTGATGAAACATATTGTGAAAACCTTCTTTTAAAAAGAATTTCATGGCTCATATTTCAAATTGAACCTACTAAAAAATCCTACAGTTCAATGAATCCTTAAAAAAACATTGAGCAATGAACACAACAGTCTTACAAGAACAAATTTCCAGCTCCTTCACGCCATAATCCACTTGATAGGTAGTCTTCAGTCTATCCTGATCCACTCGGAGCCTAATCTCGTCCTCAGTGGTCTCCTTTAACACCCCATAGAGATTAGGATGCTTTTCCTCCAGCTGAAACAATCATCTCTGTCATCATCTCTGTTACAATAAAGGCAATTTCAATCAATTTACTTTTTTAATGTATGTGCTAGGCTGATCAAACTTCGTCACATCAGTTTCTGGATGAGGGCCAGACTTCGCAGGATACAGCTTAGGATCAAGAAGACGACCCATAGGACCCATGCGACTCCAACTTTGCTGGTCGCCGCATAGTTCGGTGACCTTGATCTCGCGAGAATGACTCGAGTCGCAACTACAGAAGCCGGCATCATCAAGCTTGGACGCTGCTCGTTGGATTTTCCTCGATGGCGACGTGTAATCTTTTTGATAGGTTGAAATATACTGATCCATTCTGCCTTGTATATTCTATTCTGGAATCATGGCAGCGCTCTGCGGGAGAGGTTTCGGCTACTAAGAATTTACTTTGGCGTTTATCGTTTTCTCTTCATCTTCTTCCTCATCGATAGATGTCTGCAATGATGAATATCTGCATTTCATGTTGGTCAAGAAGAAAGTGGGTAAAAGAAAAACATTATAGTAACAGTTTTCTGCGAATTTAAAGACATGTTTATTTTCTTTTCAGTTTATTAAAGTTAGTAGGACACGAAATAAATGTTTAATTAGACATGTGCAGTAGACTGACAATGATACATTTTTCTATCATGTTCATTTAATAAATATATAACTATTATGACTATTATACAGTGAGGTAACTGGTAACCAATTAACAGAACAAATAAAAAGGCAGATCTATCTAATCTATAAACCAAATTTCAACACCCTCTAAGTCTCCCTTTTAATTTGTTACTTAATATCATTTCGTACGATTTTCACATTTTCCTGGTGCGGGTTACCTCCAACTCAAGAATTGATCCTCAAGCTTCTTCGAAATCCCTTTTTCTAATTTTTCTTAAAGAGGGCATACTGAAGAAACGAAGAAATAAATTAAATGATGTTTTCCCGTGAATTTCCCATCGATATTTCCTACATCTATGTTACGGGAAACGTGGGACGTTCCCGGACGGCCATGCTAAGTCAACAAAATGCAATTGCGCCTGTCACGCGAACACAATCACGATGATTATGATTGCGGTGACATTCACACTTCTCTGTCAACCATTGGTTATCGCGTAACGCACTTCGAAAGTTCAGAAATATCGCGGCAGTTCAAATAAACGGGACGGCAGTTGCACGACTACCGTCCCGGGAACAGTCAGCCGTGTATGATTTTGTCGACTGAATAAATAAACCATGTCCAATAAATAGTCGCAGACCGACGAACAAAGCTGCCGCGTATTAACGGAAGATGGCACCGGCCGTTTCGGGATTATTGTGTTTGGCCTGCGGCCACTTTCAATAGGAATTATCCCTTTTCCGGGTCAATATTTCGGCTTGACGTAGTCCATTTTAAATAAAAAGCTCACGGACCGGTTGGAGAATAATTAAAATTAATTTCATTAAACGACAGAAATAATTTCTCTTGAAATCAGATGAGTTTCTCAAAATAGCACCTTTGCTATGTCTGGGATGAGCGTTTTGTGATACAGACCACGTCATGGAAAGAATCAATTTTGTATTAACTAAAGTGAAAATTAGTTACATAAACCTTAGACGTGATCATTAGAAAAGAAGATGAATGAAACATATTATATTATGTCTGATCTATCAAGGCTATAAAATCAAGAAAGACTTCAAAGAAGAGATTTATTTCATTCATGTTCAAATGCTTTGAAGATTTTCAAACCTGTACAAATTGTTTTACTTAATCTAGATACAAGTTCAATTTAATTCAGTGTTAAATGTTGTCCATCGACTTTATACAATCAGAACTATATTTTAATGTGACGGAATATTATTAATAATAAACTGTATTGGATTGATTCAACTTTAAACATTTCATGAAAATCATGGAGTCTGAATTTGTTATTAGTGATAAAATGGCATAGGTTAAGTGTACATACGTTTATGTCTCACCTTGAATAAATGTTTAGAGCAAACAAATTATGACAATTTTTATTATAAATAGATCATGGATTAGTGTATAAATGCACAACTTTATAAACAGCTGGTTATAACCCACAATCAATTAAAAATGTAATTATAAAGTTCAATGCAAGGTTCTCTCTTCTTCGTGACATTTTTCATTATTTAACAATATTATAAACCAATGAACAGAATTAACAAATTCTAGTAATTCCAGTACCAATTCATACTTTACATTGCTAAAAGATTCATAAAGAATGAAATTAATACAAACATTGTTAATAAGTGATTACTAAGAGACTATATTAACACGAAAGATAAATGCATGTATAATTGTTCGACACGTGTTCGATTCACAGGAACGTGCAGATCGCTATCTTTGCCCTTCCCATCTGTGTGTTTAGCCGGTCGGGGTTGCGCAACTATTTCGGCGCGCGTAATATTAGTACTTTGCATAGTATTCGCATGTAAACCGACTTAATTTTGCGCGTTCGGAACGATTCGTTTCAGTCGGTTGCACGGCATCAATCTTCTTCTCACCCCTACTTTTTCATCGGTGATTGGCTCGGATCCAAGACCAACAGATAGTTCAATGTGGAGAACTAGACACAGGCCACCGATTGCAATCGACAGTACACCGGAGGAGTCGTGCACGCTTTATTTAGAGATACATCGGGGTTCGAGAGTTCGGTCACTCCGAGCTTCCGGAATCCGTCGTGTCTTCGCCCATTCGGATTCTCAATAAACTTTCGAACAGCCCACCGTCAACTTCCCGTCAAACAACGGCGACGAGGAATGATGGAAATAGAGAATGATGGAAATAAAAGTTGCCATTAGATGAATATTATGTAGATGCCATTTTTCAGTGATTTACCAAACGACAAAAATCCAGAATTCAATAATCAGACATCGTTGAGGAGCTAATTAGAATTGTATTTTCTGCGTTGATCCAATTTGTAAGTGATATTGCAAAAATGTTAATAATAATGATCCCAGAAAGAGAGGCTGACCAACTTCCTGTGTTCTTTTAGAGGTAATAGTGTCTTACCGAAGAAGAAACGATTCTCCAATGCCATTCTTGACGAATCAGCAACGATAAATCATTACTTTTAAACATCGCAGACTAGAGATGCAACAATTTTGCAGCACGGAGCTTCGCTAATCTTGTAGCACGGAGTTTCGCTAACAACTAGTCGGATCAACAACATCGTATCGTGTTTGTAAACTGAATGTTATTAGCGTCTAGAACATATGCATACGTACATGAAGATAAATGTTACTAACAAAACTAGTTTATCATTATACTACAGAAGTTCATTCAACAATATTTCAAGAATGAGACATTAATTAAACTCTTCCTTCCTTCATTGAAGCCTTCAATAAATCCAAAATATTATATAAAGAGTCTAGATTCACCCTGAAATGATAGGACTTGTGTCCATTCTGACCCAGAGTTAAAAACGTTCCACTTCTTTTCTAATTTTTATTAGGTTCAATAAGAAGACCAGTGTTGATCTAAAAGAAGGTCCAAAGATATGTAAAATCAAATTGGTAAGTAAAAATTTTCAAGTGTCCAATGAATTGTCAAATGCATCCACCTTGTAAAGGCAAAGATCTATTAAATCTTGAATTTGATAATTTCCAAAAAATTTGTGTGACCCAAGTTTCACAAAATTTCTACCGATTGATCTAGAAAAGCTCTTAGGAGCTTAGCTCTTGCTTAGTACATGGTCTTGCAATACGATCCATCAAAGAAGATTACCTGTTTCCACACCTGTTAATTTCCTCACCCCCTGTTCCTCTGTTTGTACAAGTTCGCAAATCGCGAGCGTTTATCTCAATGAAAAGTTGGTCCATCTCATGAACCACGCCGGAAGATGGAACCTGTTCAACAGAGTCCGCGAGTAGTCGAGAGACAGACACAGCAGGACAGAGGAGACAGAGACGAAGAGAGGTCTTCACTAATCCGAGGGCCCGTAAAACAAGGCGTCAAAGTGAATTCGTCCAAATCGGATGATGCGACAGATGTCGCGCGTCTGAACTCTCGCGAAACGATGACGTTACGGGACGTCGAATTTGGTGGCGAAAGCGAATCATCTTTGTCGTCTCTTGACTGCCACTGGCAACGATTTTCCCGTCCCGCGGGAAGAAAAGCTCGGAAACGAACTGTACCGTACCGGTTGCTCTAAAGATATCGCTGCGTCCACACGTCCAGAAATAGAACCGTGACGTCGTTATACGTCGACGAAAAAACGAACACCGACTCTCTTCGAGAGTTGGTGTGTTCGACAGTCAGCCAATGGGATACGTCTCGAGGTCGATGCTGAAGAAACAGCACCCGCGGTTCTGATTTCGTCGCCGGACACTTCCTCGTTTCGTTTCCCTCGTGTCTGACAATCATCCTCGTTCGGTTCGTCTTCTTCTTCTTCTTCTTTTTAAGAACCGTCACAATTTTTCAGGAACCTCTTCCTCAGCGTCGAACACGGACTACCGACGTCGAGACAATTTGTCTACACATGATTTCATAATAATTAGACTACTGATAGCTTGCTTTCGAAACCGTGGATCTTCTTCTTCTTGGGATATTTTCAGTATGTTGGAGCATTGGTTTTCTTGGAGACTTAGTTCTGATTCGGTTAAGCATGATCTATGGTATTTTTTGTTGGGTTGTTATTTGCTGTGTTGACCTGAACACTGTATTAATTAGACTACTGATATCTGACTTCCAAAACCATGGTCTCTTTACTGTCTTCTTCGTCGCCTTCAAACATCTTCATAATGGTGCAACGTTAGGAATTTTAGAACATCCATAGTATTCAATGGTAATTGTTTTTTGCTGTGTTGAATGTACACTATCATAATTAGACTGCATACTGATATCATTTTTTCTTCTTCTACTTCTTCTTGTTGTTATAAATGCTTTCTAACCAATTCAAAAGTATAAACATTAATGTATGACATTTTAAGCTTCCATACAAGAATGGCATATTTGTAAAATCGTTCTTAAAAATACTCCCTAATTAATAAATTTAAACATTAATATGTTACATTTTGATTCCTCATACAAGAATGACAAATAAAATCGTTCTTAAAAATAGCTACTCACCAATTTATAAGTTTAAACGTTAATGTGTAACATTTTAATGCCTCATAAAAGAATAACGAATGTGTAAAATCATTTTCAAAACGTCTAATAAAATAGTTCGTCACGAAAGTGGAAGAATCGAATCCGTATTTCGATTTATTGATCACCCCGATCACAGTGTTCCCAATCATTTATCCGGATTACAGATTCCCCGTTTGCTATAACATTGTTAAATCGCTCAAGAAACGACGCCAAGAGGTGCTAATGAACATTAATGGTCCCGTTGCTATTTCGACGGAGTTCCTACCCGTTTCCTAGCCGAGCGACGCGACGTCGGCCTATTTGTCTTGTCCCCATACGATTTTAGTTTTCCGAATGCACGAATTTCTGGAAGATGCGTCACGGTCGGTTAACGATGTCCTCATACTTGGAACGCCATTCTCAGTGGTCCGTTTCGGGGTAGAGACGGCCATCTTATGTCTGTCTGACCTGAATCATCTGCTTCGTTTCTGAATTTACACTGTTACGTCAATAAATTATTCCTAATCTAGGGGCAGATTGTTTACCTAATACGTTTATAAAACACGCCCTTTCATAGAGCGTTGATCATTACGAGACCTACTGTGTCTGCGGAACACATGATTCTCGAAGATTGCGTGTTTTGAACCATTTCTATTGGTATCAACGTAAATCATAGCTTGTGACCTTTTTTTTATAGAGATTTATGAAATTTACGAACATTTTTTATCCAGGAAAAATACTATGGAGAATGTGTGTAATAAATTAAAATCATCTTTTTATTTTCATATTCATCATTTTGAAATATCATTGTTTAAATTGATCATTTTATAGATATTATGGCGTGAATAGTACCTAGGCGTCTCTTATAATAAATTCTCACCAATACAATATATCCGCTGAACATCATAGTTCATCATCAAACCTCTACAACACCCTCAAACTTTAAAATCACACATTCTGATTTAAAAAATTTTGCAGTCTTTCACCCCAATCACATTTTATATACATTTATCAACCCCTTTCCAAGCTGTATATATTTTATTCGGACTCAAAAAATGATTTAACCTAATTTGTGTTCGAATATCTACGAAAAGTAAAAAAATTCCTGAACAATGTAGAATAATTCTCCATGGTCCTGGCAGCTCTAAAAAATTTCGTCAACTTTAATTCCTGTGTTCGTCAGTGGAAAATAATGCGAGAGTTAATTCACGGCAGTTCCTTTGTCAGCGTTTTCTTTCATCAGGCGGTGGCGGCGGCGACTCGACTTGGCCCCGACGCTTTTCCTTTCTTTCCCTTTTTCCAGGCGGCGTTGCGTTGAGTCACACGAACCATCCAGAACTTCCGAAAAGGAAAAGCTCGAGAACTGGATGTCGGTAACGCCACGTTCCTCAGCAACTCCGTGTCCGCGAACGCTTTTGGTTAGATCGTTGCCAGTCTTTATCCGTCAGCAATAATTCTTTCCCACCTAGAATTTACGAGTGCGCCTCTTGTCAACGATTTTTATCGACTCTGTTCCCTGACAGTGTCCCCTTTTCTTTTTCCCGGCCGAAGTTCTTGAACTATGTGCTGGAAAAAGAAAATGGCGAATAGAGCATCACGGTTCAACGATAAATTATTGTCGTTGGGTTATGGGTTTGACTGTCTTGTCCATTTTTAGGGAAATCGTGCCATGAATCTTGCCAATTTTTATTTTCGGGAAATAAGAATCTTTAATGAACTGGTTTATGTTATTTATTAGGTGAGAAATCGTATTTTTAGGTTAGACATTTTATTCCAGGAAGATAGGAGTCTTTATTGAACTGTTTTATATGATTTAGTTCACCAGAATTCGTATTTTTAAGTTGGAAGCTTTATTCTAAGAATCTCCAATGACCTGTTCACTGTTTCATATTATAAGAAAGCAACTATTTTATACAGAAAAATGATTCAGTGTTTAATTCGAGCTGTTCATATTAAAATTTCGGTAAATATAGCTATGAGGGGACCCAACACGGATCACCTTGACCTTCACATATGTTGTCAAAGACAACAATCTGAACAACTTTTGTCAATATAACTATCCGTCGCTCGGACTTAGTTTCCAAGATAATTACGAAAAAGCTTTGTTAAATTTTGGTTGCAACTACACTTTATATTAACGGTAGTTCTGCCCGATACGACATCTAGCGGTCACTGTGTATCCATTAAATAATCTAGAAATGTAATTAAAATTATTATTTTGCATACTTATTGACTATTTTAAGTTCACATATGTATAACGAGAGTGAGATACTACTCCTGGATTTTCGTATACGTGGTCGGGCCGGCCTGACGGACGGCCCTCTCTGCCCCCTCCACAAACCTAACCACAACTCATTCTATTCGTATAATCTTTGCGTAGTAGCTGTCATCCAGAATTTGATCTAGTAATGGAAAAATCATGCAAATAGAATGAGTTGTGGTGTCGTTCCCAGATAGCACAGAGACGTCTTAAAGACGTCTTAAAGATGTCTGTTGTTGCACGTTGAGACGTCTTGGAGACATCTCCGAATGGCTTCGGAACGGCTTCCAAACGTCGCCTGAACGTCTTCTGTTACAAAACGGTACGTCTTTAAGACGTCTCTATATATACAGGGTGGGTCATTTTAAACAGGTCACCTGAATAACTCGCTTGTTTTTGAAGATAGGAGAAAATGCATTAGACCAAACTTACTTGGTATCGGGGGGCTCATAATCTGGTATTACCAATTTTTCTGTAGGTGGAGGCGTCAAGGTGATATAAAGGTCAACTCTGATTTTTTAAACGGAACAGTATATTTTTTTGCTTACATTCTGATAGAGTGTTTCAAGACGAATACAATGACCTATTATGAAGGTCATTCAAGGTCACCCAAAGTCAACTGCAATAGAAAATAAAATGTCTGAAAGCACTCTTCAAATACTTTTGTGTCTTCTCTGGTTGTTGGCATACCGTTCTTGTAAGTATTGATAACGTAAATAAACATACAATCACATTGTATGCTTACCCCGGTATCCAGAAATGTTATTAGTAGTTTGACTACCGACTAGACTACAGCTTCGTAATATTTATTGAGTCTGTGTTCAGTTTTCTAAAATGCGTTACACGATAGCAGAGAAAGTAGAAATGGTTCTTATTTATGGTGAATGTCATAGAATTATGAGGGAAGCGGTACGTGTGTATGGTGAAAGATTTCCCGATCGTAATGGACCTTCACTTTCTGTCTTTACAAACATTATAAAAAAGTTCCAAGAAACTGGAACTGTGGATAACAAAACACGTAATCTTGCCAAACGAGCAACTGATGATGGAAACTCGACAAATATTGTAGCAGCTGTAATACGAGATCCACATGTTAGTACAAGACAACTGGAACGCGAAAGTGGGATCAGTCGACGAAGTATTTTACGAATATTACACATTAACAAATTTCACCCGTTCCATATATCACTTCATCAACAATTAACTGAAAATGATTATACAAAACGTTTACAATTTTGTGAATGGGGCTTACGAAAACTACAAGGCGATGAAATGTTCTTGAGTAAAATATTATTTACCGATGAGGCCACATTTACAAACCATGGAGCAGTTAACCGTCACAACATGCACTACTGGTCAGTAGATAATCCACGATGGTTGAGAGAAGTCAACAAACAGAGACCTTGGTCTGTAAACGTCTGGTGCGGCCTTCTTCATAATAAAATAATTGGTCCATATTTTATTGATGGCACGCTAAATAGTAGTAAGTACCTGAGAATCTTAGAAGAAGTTTTGCTAGAATTGTTAGAAGACACTTCATTGGACATACGACAATCCATGTGGTTCCAGCAAGACGGATGTCCTGCTCATTCAGCACGCAATGTTACAGAATTTCTAAATAGAAAATTTGGAGATTGTTGGATAGGTCGATCAGGAAGTAACAAATGGCCGGCACGATCCCCAGACCTGACACCTCTCGATTTTTATTTGTGGGGAAAATTAAAGGCAGAAGTGTACCGCGAAAAACCAACTACCAAACTTGACATGCAAGAACGTATAAGAAGAGCTTGCTCTGTAATAGATACAAATGAAATTTGCCAGGCAGTGTCATGCAGTAGCAATATCAAAGTCTCCATGTATTCGAAGTGTGCTTTGAGATAATCAGTTTTCTCTTTCAGTTGACCTTGAGTGACCTTGAATGACCTTCATAATAGGTCATTGTATTCGTCTTGAAACACTCTATCAGAATGTAAGCAAAAAAATATACTGTTCCGTTTAAAAAATCAGAGTTGACCTTTATATCACCTTGACGCCTCCACCTACAGAAAAATTGGTAATACCAGAATATGAAGGTCAACTCTGTTTTTTTAAATGGAACGGTATGGTTTTTTATTTACATTCTGATAGTGTATTTCAAGACGAATACAATGACCTATTATGAAGGTCATTCAAGGTCACGCAAGGTCAACTGCAATAGAAAATAAAATGTCTCAAAGCACTCTTCAAATACTTTTGTGTCTTCTCTGGTTGTTGGCATACTGCTCTTCTAAGTATTGGTAATTAGGCAGCCCTTCTCCTTTCACCATCTCGTACCATCTGTTATACCTTGTCTCCCATATCCTGACCCATCTCTCATTCCTCTGACTTTGCTTCTCCCTTTTCACAATCTCCCCGCTCACTTCCTCCCTCCTCTCCTCCAACATTTCTTCCACTTCCTCCGCTGTCCATCCCCTCGCCTCCCAAAAGTCCCTTCTTTCCTTCTCCCAACCATCCACCTTTCCCCCCTTTCCCCCCTCGCCCTAACCTCCTCCCAGCATAATCTTGCCCACCCCCCCTGCCCTCTCACAACTTCTTTTCAAACCCGCACGCCCTCAGTCCCGCTCTCCCTCTCAGCAGCTCCCTCTGCAACTCTTCTCTGACCATGTACCCCGGCGTACACCTCTCCACCCCCAGCACCCACCTCAGATACCTTTCCTGCATCCTTTCAAGCTATTCCCTCTCCTTCCAGCCCCAAATTTCCACCCCGTAACTCACTACCGTCCATACCAACCTATCAAATAGCCAAACCCTCTTTCCCCAGTCATTCCCGAATTTCCTTTTCCCGATCCCCCACACCTGCCTCATTACCGCCGCCCCCTTCCTCATCCTGTCCTCCACCTGTCTTTTCTGTCCCCCGTCCCTCGTTACTACATACCCTAGGTACCTGTATTCTTTCACCTCCTCTAACACCTTTCCCTTCCACCTCCACGTCATCCTTTTCCACCTCCCTCCACCCCTTCTGCACCTCATCACCTTCGACTTATCCACGTTCAGGCACAGTCTTCTCTCCTCCAGATACCTTTCTAGCACCCCTATCATCCCCCTCATTCCTTCTTCCTCCTCCGCCATCAGGACCACATCATCCGCGTACGCTAACGCCACTATTTTCTTTCCCCCCACCCTGACCCCTCCCCACCCACTTTTCTCCAGAACTTCATCCAAATCCGCCATCATCAGAGTGAATAACAGCGGACTTAGCGGACACCCCTGTCTCACCCCCCTTACCGTCCAAAATCTTTTCCCCTCCTCGTCCCCTACTCTCACCTTACATCTCGTCTCTCCTAACAATTCTCTGCATCTCTCCACTAGCCCTTCCCTTACCCCCCCTCTTCCTCATTGCCTTTACCAACACCTCTCTGTCCACTGAATCGAACGCCGCCTTAAGATCCACTTTAAGACGTCTCTAGAAGATGTCTTTAAGACGTCTCCAAGACGACACCAAGACGTATCCAAGATGTCTCTAAGACGTATCCAAGACGTCTCCAAGATTTTTTAAATATTTAATGTTGGTTTTAAAAGTATTCTACAAAAGTAGCATTGATTATTACATAGCTAGGAATAAAAAAAAAGAATTAATAAAAAAAAAGTAGGTATATGACAGGGCGCGAACCTAGTACACGCAGGTTGATAGACGAGCGCCTCTCGCGCTGACCCAACTGGGCTGTTGGAAACAACGTTAATATTTTCTGATGTTATGCGCTGACGCAGTAGAATACTAATCAAGTCAACTTCACTTTCTAATTATTTCTGTGAAATGTTCAAGATTTATCAGTGTCTAATAGGCTTACAGAATAAATAAAATATAACAATTTGAAGATTAACTTAGCTTTTCACGGAAAAAACGTCGAAAAAATCGGTTTTTATTTTTTTTAACAACGGCACACCTCTCTTAAAAATCTGAAAAAATTCATGAACGACACTTATAATAATATATCGGTACTGTAAAAATATAGAGGTGGTCAATTAAAAACTTCAATTTAAAAATCTGAAACGAATTGCAGAGTATGTATTTGGGTGCTTGACATGTGTCAGATTTTTTTCAGAATTTCTAAACATCGATAACTAGGAAAAATAGACCAAAAACTGATTTTTCAATTTTACCCCATAACTACCCTCCCGCTTGAGATAGAGTGTTAAAATTTTACACAGTATGTTTTTTTTATGCCCTATCGAATAGCCCATCTCCGATACTAGTCGGCTCAAGGGCATTAACGACTATCTTATCCGGCTATACCCTTTTGAAATTAATTTTTTGTCATTCCAAATAATAGCAAAACTTAGAAGAAGTAGTTTAGTCATTGCACAGCAAAGTAGTCTCTTTCATAACATCTCCAAAAAATTCAAGTCATTTATTAGCCTTCAAAAACACGTCTTTAAGACGTCTCATTCCAGACGTTCAAACTACGTCTCCAGAAAGACGTCTTTAAGACATCTATTCAGGACGTAAGACGTTCAGACGTAAAATAGCCGTAAAAAAGACGTCTTCAAGACGTCGCGTGCTATTTGGGTTAGGATTGGGTTAGGTTAGTCTTAATTACTAGATCAAATTCTAGATGACAGTTACAATACAAAGATTATGCGAATAGAATGAGTTGTGGTTAGGTTTGTCAGGCGGGCCGGACCACCCATACGAAAATCGGAAATATTCGTACGCAATACAGAAAATTCAATTTAGTACTAGCGATAGTTTTTTGCAATATTCTCGAAAACTATGATCGAGCGACGGATAAATATACTGACAAAAGTTGTTCAGAATGTTGTCCTTGACAACATATGTGAAGGTCAAAGTGATCCGAGGTGGGTCCCCTTGACGTGGCTCTCGCAGACGGGGAAAGATGGGGAAAGAAACGAAAACAGGAATCACGACGAATTAATTTGACGGATCGGTCGTCGGCAACGACGCGAAGCAGACGGTTTACGTCCAACGGGAAGGCCTCGGTGATCCGACGTA
This sequence comes from Lasioglossum lativentre, assembly GCA_916610255.1. Taxonomy (NCBI): domain Eukaryota; kingdom Metazoa; phylum Arthropoda; class Insecta; order Hymenoptera; family Halictidae; genus Lasioglossum; species Lasioglossum lativentre. The sequence continues at coordinate 22,286,617 of OU744364.1, read as the reverse complement.
TTTTATGCCAAAATTTCCAACGTCAAACGATGACGGGAACACAGATTCTCTTGTCAGGATTTTATATCCCGCGGAAGGATTTTATGCGTTCCGCTGAATGAAGCCGAGCGGATCATACGTAATAATGTTCTTGGTGATAAAAAGTCCCGAGCTACAATTTATTCTGTGTGCGGAAAGTTTTCGGTATTACGTGCATACAGTTCGAATAAATATTGAAGGGAGACAAAGTTGCTAAGACGACGTTAGTGGCCGCAGAAATGAAGTCGTAGCTGCCACGCAAATATCATTCTTGTATTCACCGTGTCGTTGCTCGGACGAATTCATGATTAAAATGATTCTCGAGAGGTTATTATATCATGTATCATGTCACTATGTTTACTGTTCATGCGAGCAACTAGAGGATGCTGAAGTCCAACCAAATGGCGTCGTGGTAGAAACAGAACTTCATTTCCTATCTTCGTTTGTTAAAATGGTCGATAATAATTCGATACATTTTTCTGGACTGTGTTAATGTCCAAGAAAAATGGCGGCACAGCAACCACAAAATTTCGTCTTCTACATCTTCTACCAATCTTCCAAAATGTCAACTTACAATTGGAGCTACAGTGACTCCCACTAATATACATTCGGACACTCTTAAAAAGACGATAACTTTTTTAATATTCTACCATACAACTTGGATTTTCTTGAGAAGTTAGAACAAACGGTTTTGTTACGGAATTAGAAAGGATTTTTGAAAAATTGCAATTGGTCGGAATTGCAGAGAAAATACTAAAAGTTATATTTTACAACTTTTTTGTGTGGGCTCATATTGAAAATGTAGAAAACACGTTTCGTAGATACAAACGTTTAAAGATGGTAAAAATTGCCATTTTTCACGATTTTCGGCCTCTAATTACAATAAATCTAAGGATTCATACATCTTTCAATGCCTGTCGTTTTTCCCCACATCAACCGATTTTGATGAAACTTTTACAATGCATATAATTGATACAGATTTACAAAACTTGTAGTATTTTTTCTACCATTCCGACCAACTGCAATTATTTAAAAAATTTCTTTTTACATCATGTAGAAAACTAATTGCTCTAACTTCTCACAAAAGTTTAAATCGTGTGGTCCACTATCAAAAAAGTTATCGTTTTTTTAAGAGCGTCCGAATATTAATGGGAGTTACTGTATGTGCACAATATGCCCTCTAGGAAGTCACAAAAGGAAAGATTTAATTAGAGCAGACCGGGCAACATTTTCTCCTCTCTCGCTTCACAACTCCCACTACCAGTGTACCGGTTCTCCCACTATCAACTGTTTCATATTGCCCCTGCCGGTCTTTGACTTCGAGGACACGCTTAGTTTCCCTACCTCCTCCTATACTCCACAGGAGTTTGGTGGGGAGGACCCAGGAGTAGGGAGATGAATCATCTGCGGATCGCGAGCCGCTAGTTGCCCAGGCCTGAACTAGAGAAATACAGAAATCACATTATCCTAGAGCTCCTATCTTTGTGCTAAAGCAAGAGAAATCAACCTTCCCAATTTTTACACAGTTTGAGTCAATGTTGAACTGTATACCTACTACAAATTCGCAGAAAAACTGAAAATTTTTCCTATTTACTTACTGGTATAATTTTTCGACATAATTCTTCCGTAAACGGATAACGATGTATAAAAACTTCAGAAAGATGCAAAAAGAAAGAAAATGCAACAGGATATAAAGATGAATGTCTTCAACGTGGCTCGCGAAGTCGCAGGTTCGGGCGTTTGAAGTCCGAGCACGCGAATCGAGACAAATTACGTGGGGCAGCATTAAATTAAAAATGATCCGTTCGGCATGATGGTGGACGCGTTTACGGACGCTCGCGTGTCTCATTAAATTTATACCGGCGTTCACATTCCCGTCAGGCGACGTAGCACCCAATTAAACGTTTGATATAGAGTGGCCCCCCGTGTTTTGACTATCGGGCCGGTGTGGCGCACGTCGCGAATCCGGCAAAAATAATCCGCGGCACGCGAAGGGGGACAGAGGGGGGACGCGAATTCGCGAGCCAGTTTCGCGGAACAAGATGCACTCCTCGCCCAAGACGACCTTACAAAGTGTAAAATTACGGACCCGAAGTAAGCCCTTTTTTCTTCCTTCCATCGTTCCAAATCCACTGTCTCCTCCACTGATAGTTTTATCGTCGCCAACAGTAAAGCATATATACCTCGTTCCAGTCTCCTGAGAATCTGCTTAATTGTTCCTGTTGGATTTAAGGAACAACGGGCTGCGACAGAAATGGAGCTTTACGGTCGACGCCATTTTTCTTGGCCGTTAACGTCGCTCCGACGTCTGCTACTTGCATGATTTTATTGCTGCTAGGCGGAATGAAATTCTTCGTTCTTGAAAATGTAGTTAATTATGAGGTGAATTTAAGAAACACAGTTGGACGTGTGTGTGGAGATCTATGGGAGATGTGGCACCATTTTTCTTGGGCTTCATCGTCGTCTAGATTGATGAATCTTTCCTGTATTAATTAATATTACCATGTGCAACGATCGATTCCTCTTAAACGGTTTACAAATTGATTTAATACTTGATCTTTCAGAATTCATAATTTCTCTAGTTTTAGGACGAAGTTATAAAAACAATCTGAATTCTCAGTAATATAATTAACTTTTTCTTGCGACTTCTCGCGGAGTCGTCGACAATTCGCTAGTCGGACGGTCTAAAAGAAAGACAGTTTCTTTTGGGGAGCTCGTTACATTTTCGCGGAAGACGAAGAAAAAGGTGGATCACTGCTTTTTTAATTTTCGGAATGTGTCTCATCCGGAACGTGTCGCATCTCGTTCCCTACGAGCAGCACAGCTAGTTCCACGGGACAAACTGATTCAGATCCTTTGTTCGAGGAAGTTCTTCAGTTCGAAATCCTGGGAACCACGATTCGATGCCGGTGTCACGTGTTCGTTTTTGGATTTCATGGAACTTCCATCCTCCAGCTTGTTTCGGATGGCGTTTATTAGTTTCGTTTCAAAATACTGAGCATGCTGAGGAACGAGCGAGATGTACTCTGAATAAATCAATGAAATCCTCGACATGGACAGACAAACGTCTTTTGTACCTTCTCACTTGTTATTACAAAAGACAGAAGAATTCTTCCTTTATTCAATTGGTGAGTTCTTCATAATAAGAAATATTTACGCTTCATAAAAGGGAATTCGAATAATCCTGCGACAGTAGAGGGAACAAAATTGTGACAAATAAATTATACTGTGGGTAAGAGGTACTACATTATAGCAGCAGCCAGCTCTTTTCTCGTATCGGATAATCATTGATTCACTCTTTCTAAGCAATCACAAATATTTCAGGATTTTTAACCCTTTTTATGTTCTATAGTATCATATGTAGACAGCGGATCTTTATGTAAAATAAAAATTTTGTACTTGAATTAAAACAAACTGGAGTGAAGTAGTTTATTTTCTTTCTTAATATGTATAATAGATTGAAAATAATGCAACAGTATTTTTAAATTTTTCTAATGGTTTTACTGTTTTAAATTACACCTACTCATTTGTGTCATAAATGTATAAAATCCGCTGTCTAATCGTATTAATTCGTTATGAAGATTTCATTATCAGACTCGAATTTCCAAAATAGGAACATTATTTATTTCTTTCACATCGAAACAAAATTCTATCTTTTTAATATTGACATGTGACAACTACAATGAATCTAGGCACAAATTGTTTAAATACTAACTAAATACAAATTTTCTCCTCTTCACAAGAAATCATTAATGACAAAAGGGTTCTAAACGGTTGTGAAACAACCTCCAAAAGAAATCGCAGATCGAGTGAGTTGAAAGATTAAAAGTCAATTCCTATTAAAAATCACTTCTGGAAAAAATTTTTAAACAACAATTTAGACCACCCCTTCACAAAAATCGCTAACTTTTACCGTGCCCTCGTGCACCAAGAGCAACCGATCACAACACCTCTTGTGATCCTCAGGATATTTACCTTTAAACGTGCACGATCAGCGTCGGTCTAATTGTAATGCGACCGTGGAAATAGTGTTCTATAATCGCCGTATGTACGTTCTATAAACCCGTGGTCCGCCACGCGTTATCGTATAAACTGGCAGCGCATAACAACCGAACCGTCAACCTGTCCGCGCGCGCGAGACGAATCGGAATCAGCGGAGTACCGTGGTCTGTATAAATAACGAAACAGTAAGCGAGAGCGCCTGTTCTAACGTAAGAGTTATAAGTGCTTTTTTGTTCTTCTATTAGCCAGCGTTGTATAAATCAGCGAGGTGCGCCCCCGGAGTTAATTGGCTGGTTACTAACGAAGATTTTGGCAGGTACGGTGGTCGTAACGCCATCTCCGGCCGATTTGTCCACGCTTCTGCAACTAATTACTACTGAGATATAGTACAAGGGCGATGAGCGCCGTTGATTAACTCTAGGCTACTTGGTTGGCGTGCGTGAAAGTGACGGGGCCAATTAATCCTTAGCGGTCGGAGCTATTTTAAATCAAAAACGAAAGATTTTTCCATTCCAGAATATTTTCTTTCTATACAATTTTTTTTTCATTTTTTGCATATGAAACTGATTTAATATCTCATTTAATATGTAATTGTCTAGTAATTTATTAAATACGAATAAAAATAATAATGTGAACAATATGTTTAAAAATGGCATAGCAATTTTCAGTGGCGCCTCAGAGTCGCCATCCGACCGCTAAGGGTTAAAACACGAATATGATCAAATATGATCTTATTTGACAACGAAAATATTGTACCCTGTGAAGACACTGGTTAGACGAAATGTAAGGGTTGTATTTGGTAATGAATTAAATAATTCAGAGATTTCGAGCGTCTAGGGTTCAACAAAGATTACGTTGTTGCACTCTGAATTACTCTTATTAATCAATAAAACTTATCAGTAAACTGAGGATTTTATGCATTTATAAAACAAAAATGAAAAATAGAAACAACATTTAAAAAATGTAAAAGTTACTGTTATATTATTTTCATTACAATTATTAAAAAAATAAGTACATGCTTACCTATGTGTTATCCCCGTATCTTACAGTTAATTCAGACAATTTTTATATTGCATAAAAATCCGCAGTCTACTTATCAGTCAATAAGACTTCAGAATGCTACCTGATTAGGATAGCTATCGATACCATGGTCTTTTTTTTGTTCCAAATATGTCAGCTTCTCATTCGATTTAATTAGAAATTGAGTAATTAACACAATGACAATTCTGTTACTATAGATCCGATTTTACATCTCGTCGTTTATGAAATAAGGAAATTTTTCTGGTATGAGTATGTGGTCGTATTGTGTAACATGCGGCGATATCGTACTTGTGTCATTGGTGGACGATGATGACCAGTGCTGTGTCGTAATGCTTGTGCTATAGCCTACGATTACTGTTCAATAGTGAACTTTGTGTCCTACACCGTTAGCTAATTGCATTGCTATGCTTATTTATCCGCATCTTCAAGCAACAAACAATCTAAACAGTCGATATCAGGGTTCCTTTATGTAATTTTTGTTGAATTTCTTGATTCTTCTATTAACAATTTTCATGAAATAACTGATTCAGTCAATTATCGTCTTCATCCTGATTCTAAAATTCAGTTTCACTTTACGTTTATTATTCACTGAACACTGATGTTAAATTTAGTACCCGTCGGATGTGATGTTTGGCTCAGATAATTAATGTTAATAGGATCCACTTCCTAGCAACAATTCAGTCGACATTCAGACTTATTCGGAGAAAATGGCTCGTGATCTAGGACAAAGAAGCGACTATTATTATCAATTACATGCAAGTACTCGATTTCCACAGAATCAAACGCTGAATTTGTTAGGAAAATAGTGTCAAGAGATGTTTCAGAGCATCGTTTCAACGAGCAGGCTTAGTAAACACATCAGCGACCCAAGGAATATGTGAATGTATTCGTTTTAATGATTGCGTCGTGAATAATGATCGTTGTTAACAGGCTTCGATTATTTACTCACGCAGAATAGAATATTTACCAATTGTTTTGCACCGATTGTTTTCATCAACGCGGTAGTCGAATTAAAAATAATGGCCCACATATAGCGTGAGCACGAGTCACTGCTCGACACTCACTACCGATACTATGTCATCAGGTTTCTTGGCAGGTCGTAGATTCACGCGACAAAACGTCGACAAGTGTCAAGTTTGACGATAACCGCGTGACTACAAATTACGGATGGTTTGTCCGATCTTCCACCAGATGTTAAAAAAAAAAATCTTCTGGAAAAGCTCAGTTTCTCAGAGAGACAAGAGCTAGGACTCATTGCTGGTCTTTTACAATTCATTCTAATCATATTTTAGATTCTGGACACATTAAGGCTCGAGATCTGCACACAAAGTCATTTATTTCTGGCAGTTCTAAGAACTGTCTCTCCTACACCAAAACCGATTCTCCAAAGTCAATCCTGCATACACAAACGACACTAAACAATTTCGTAAAAAAGATTGGAACAAAGAAACGATATATTCTCACCACGTTACTAAACGAAACTCAATTCTATAGACAGAAAGGACAATAAACAATTTTCCAAAAAAAGATTGAAGGCAAAAGAAACGATATTCCTCGCGTTCCTAAACCAAGCTCAATTTTCTCCAAATTGAATCCTACAAACACAAGTGACAAACAATTTTGCAAAGAAGATTGAAGGTGAAAGAAACGAAATCTCCCACGTTCCTAAACCGAACTCAATTCTCCAAATTCCATCCTACAAACACAAGTGACAATAAACAATTGTGCAAAAAAAATTTCCCCACGTTCCTAAACCAAACTCAATTCCTCAACATCAACCCTACACACACACACAAACGCCAATAAACATCGTGACTAATGACCAAGCTGTCGATGGAACATTAAAGAACGAAAGAAGAAAAAGACAGTAAACAATTCTCCAAAAAACATTGAAAGCAAAAGAAACGCTACACTCTCCACAGTCATCCGTCGACCTAGAGAAGCCATCCCCTAGTTTGCTAGGTTAATCAACCCCAATCCCGGCGACAAATAAGGGATCGATCCTCGTCGAACCCATTCCATAGCAATCGTTCATCAGCCGATGGCACGCGATACGGTTCCCGGTACCGATCCGGGTTCCATAAAACGGTAATCATCGGACACTTGCTCCTCGCCTCTGCCAAGAAGCCCCATTACACGGCACCACCTCGACTCGCTTGAACACGAAGAACGGTGCGGCGCAGAGCGTTCACAACGAGCGTTCTCGTCGTGGCCCGAGTTGGAAGGACAGCGGTGTTAAAATAAGCTCGCGAGAGTCCCAGCGCTCTGCCAATGTCTATCGGTCCAACCAGTCTGTCGGACGTGCGCGCTCTCCCTTTCGGCAGTCGTTGATCGTGCACCGTCCTCGCAACAGCCGTCGTTCGCATAGTCGGTTCCCGTTGCCAGTGGACGCGCTAACATAGCCAGTGTCCGCGCTAACTTGCTCGTGGTTGCTCGTCTTTACGCGCGGTTACCGGTGGCAGCGATCACTCATCCACCCTCTTGCTCCTTTTTCTATTTTCTTAGGTCCACTTAGCCTGTCACACAGCGACAGGCTAGATCAAGGTGACACGTGGTTGATCCCCGATCCGTGAACAGTGCGATCCTCCAGGAGCCGAACAGGTCCAGTCAGGTGCACAGGTACTACACAGCGTTTTGTTATTTTTTGTCCTTCATCCACCCTGTCGATTCTTTTTCTATTTTCATACGACTCCTTCATCCCCAACTCTATCATCATCCAACCAAGACTCGCAGTTTCAACTGGGACTCGCAGTGAAAAACTTTTGGTTTGAATCGAGAGCACAGCGACAGGCTCGATCAAGGTGACACGTGGTTAATCCTCGAACAGTGAAATCCTCCATCCACCGTCTGCCTCCTTTCTCCATTTTCTTACGTCTCCTTCGTCCCCAACCCTGTTGTCCTCCGATCAAGACTCGCAGTTTCGTGATGAAACGCGGTTCCAATCGAATTTTGGATCGAGAGCATAGCAACAGACTCGATCGAGGTGGCACGTGGATGATCCCCGATCCGTGAACAGTGCGATTTTCCAGGAGCCGAACAGGTCCAGTCAGGTGCACAGGTACTACACAGCGTTTTGTTATCCGGCGTCGGCCGCGTGTGCCATATTGGATTACGAAAGACGATTCCCTTGAAAGGATAGCCGCATGTAGCTTTGGGTGTACGTGTGCACGCCGGTGGCCCATCGCAAAAATAGACATAATCAGCGTCTCGAATGCACCCGCACCCGCCGCCGCCGCCGCGTCGCGCCGTTGCGACAGCGCGGGAAAATGATTTGCGAACCGCGAGCCGTGAAGATTCGTAACGCGCGGCTCCAGTTACGGATTTGCCGTGAAGCTTCGTCTTCTGCTTCGTCGTTTTCGTCTTTTTCGTGGTTCAGCTGCTGGAGAGGGATCCGGAGATTAAAATGATCCGCTGAGGAATGAAAGTGTAACGAGGACGGTTTCGTTTAAAAATACTGAGTCTCGGTGGAGAGCGTCACGGAAGCGTTGATACTTGAATGGGGAGGTGTGATGTATGGGGTGGTGTACGGGAGGATGTTCGACATGGATGTGTATCGTTTGCCATCGTTTACTGGCTGCCGGCTATGTAATGGTCTTCGCTGGTACGCCGGATGGCTAGGTGATCATTATGATGGCGTGTGAATGGGGAATTTGATGGGTGTTTGTTCTGGTTTGATGGGGCGAGGATTTGAGGCGTAGACTTTTTGTTGTACCAATTTGATGGAGTTTTGTAGGTTTTAGTATATAGTGTGTCTTCATTTTAAATGAATTTAGAAAAAGAATTTATTTTCAAATCGTTAATTTCTTCGATTTTTCTATCGGTAGCATATTTGTTAAGTGGTCGATATTTTCTGATAAATTAATGCGAAGGTACCAGAAAATATTCATCATAGTGATCGCAACTTGGAAAACACAGCGATTGATCTGACAGATACAGGAACAATTTTTTTCTGCACTATCGTGTTTTATGAATATTCTATGAATATTTTATGAACGTTCTCCTGGGTGTTCTCCTATGATAAATGCTAACTTCGAACTATAGATGTACGATAGAGAAAAAGGAAAATAATGTTACACTTACTATGCACGTGATTTTCAAGACATTTTGAAAAATATTCTAGCATATTTTTATATTATGATCATAGTAACTTTATTTTTAATGACTCTGTACCCTTTAATCGTAATTATGCATTGTTTGCGCAGTAGTATAGTTTTCTTTTTGCAAAAATTAATATTGCAGCGCAGGCTTTATCGACTATATCTTTGGAACATTTATTAATATTTGGGAGCGCGAGGTGCGCAGGACTAACACGTGCCAAACTAGCGCTCATAAAAATTCCACAAAATCTGAAAAGCGAAGATTTACGGCAAGGATTATTATGTTAACCTTCTTGCATCTCGCAGATTTTAGAACTTAGTTTACGCTATACATTTCTCCACAGATTAATTTCTAATCCTTGTACAACATTGCAATAATTGTTGCAAGTATATATCAGGAACTACATATTACATATAAATTAACATCGGCTTAAAGAAAAATATTTATGTATAGTTTGACTGTAATTTAATCCTTCGAAGATCAGAAACGCACAAAGATCACTTAAAATCCATAAGAGAGTACCAATATTTGCGAAAGTAAGACAAGACATGTACACGATAGATGTTTAACTTTATTAAAATAGGCAAATAGTCTGCCTATTATTCAGTAAAATATTAAGACTCTCCTCCGTTCTAGTAAAATATTTATAAAAAATGAGCTTGCATTTGTCAGATCAGCCGCAGGCTCTGCAAGATTAATATTAGAACAACCGTCAACTCTAACAATAACTAGTTTGCATTGTTTTACAAAAATACTAAGACAGCATACATTCAAATCAATCAAAATTGATGCAATAATTTTCAAAATAAAAAATCCAAAACAGAGAATTTAGAAGACATTTGGACGAGTCTGATAATGCGTCAGTATAAAAGAAAAGAAAAATTGATTTCGTATCAATTCAACGAAAATGAATAGGGGATAAGTATGTCCAAGGGAATCGTGCGAGCCATAATTTAGGTGTCAAAGTGTGATATTCGAGCGAGGATACGGATCAAGAATAATTCTCGCGGTATTCAGTCCGCCGCGGCATTGTTCCCCGCGCTCGCCGGCTATATTTCGTTATTTTAAGACAACGGGTATAGTAAACAACGGTGCGTGCGGCCGCGAGTAAATTTCTGAAAGCCGAGACGCAACAAATGCTTTTGCAACGGAGTCGAGCCACCACGGGGTAGTCATGTTGTATATTAACCCCTTGCACTATAATACCGAGTGGACTCGTGACGAAGATTTCGAAGAGAGTCTACTAAATATTCATGCTATTAATTTCCTTCAAACTTTAAATTGAAACAAAATTATATTTTTTTGTTGTTAAAACCATTGAAAACTGCATACGTATAAATTACATACAAACTTCCTTTTTTTCGAAGAAATTAGAAACGACAAATAAGTTCTAATCACTGCAACCGTAAAATAAGTGGTAGTGCAAGGAGTTAATCCAGCGATATTACCACGGGGCGAGTTTGTACACAAAGGCTCGGCCCGGTACAAATGGCGGTTCAAAGGGGCAATGTTTCCCGTGGCACTTCATTAAACGCGCAAGCGTGTTTCGCGATGAAGACTGCTACCCTCTTTGTTACCTCTTTGTCAGCGCTTAGCTCGCTGTACATACTGACACGTGTTTCTCCGCTAAGGAGTCGTAACAATATGAAACAAACCTGATCGTTTAGAATTTTCACCAGAAAAATTAATGACACTCTTTAAACAAGTCCATATATTGGACAGCTTGTACTAATATTTTTCTTGTAAAATATTATTAAATATCTGAGTAAAGGCTTGTCTTTTAAAAGCTGATTTGCTAAAGTCGTCGCAGAGTGTGCATGATTTTTTAGAATTTCTACCAGAAAAATTAATGAATCTCTTCAAACAAGTGCATATATTGGACAGCTTGTACTAATCTTATTCTTGCAAAATATTATAAAATGTCTGAGTAAGGTCTTCTAAAAGCTGATTTGCTAAAGACGTCGCAGAGTGAACATATGATTTTTTAGAATTTTTACCAGAAAAATTAATGAACCTCTTTTCATAAACGAGTACCTTATTCAAAAGTAAATATATTGGGCAGCTTGTAGTAATTTTTTTGAAAGTCTTCTAAAAGTTGATTTGCCAAAGACGTCGTAAAATGAGTGGACTCTTTTTTCCAACCCAGCACCTTATTTAAAAGTGATATTAGCAATATTCTTGTTACAAAATCTTGTAAAATGCCGGAGTAAGAATTCATCTGAAATAAAGAATACATTTTACTGGATTAAAAATTGGTTCATCTTCTAACATTGTTAATCTCCATCCTGTGAATAATTTTATCGAAAGATGCAAGTACAAAATGGTCAAACTTACAAGCTCGGCTCCTTCAACAATTCCATTTATCGTCGCGAGGATTGAACTTGCTTGCAGAAACTGTAGTTTCAACGAACGAAAGAGCATGTGAAACATGAGTGGAAATAGAGAACTTCTTTCGTTCTCATTCTTTCAATAATTTTTTTCGGATAGATACAGACAGTCATAAAAGTTGCGACCTTCTCGAAGAATTTCGTTTATTAACCCTAATTTCCCATTACCCCCGAGCCAAACGGCGCGTGACGCATAAATGGACTCGGAACGTCCTTAACGGAATCTAAATCTTGTGCCGGTCCCGCGATTAGTTCAGCCGGTCGACACCTTAAACGTTTTCCACGAATGAAAGTCGCGTAAATCGCGGCACACGCGCGCCCCAACTATCCGGTTACAACGGGCTGACCACAAATATTTGAATTACAGGAAACGGCGAACGATACAGCCCGACGAGAGGGGGTCACGGGTCGTTTCTAACTGGTGGTAAAGACAGAGAAAGAGAGGGAGGAAAAGAGAGGAAGGGAAAAAGCAAAAGATCAATTGTGCCCGACGTTGGAAGTGGATCGACGTAACGCGGTCTTAGATAATAATTAATCAGTGCCTCGTAATCAGTACGCTCGATCGAAAGTGAATCTGTAGAGGTGAATCGTTCCAGTGAATTTCCCGCGGATAAATACATGTTTCTATAGTGACGAAAGTGGTTGAAGCCGGTTCATGGTCAGACGGTTTCGGCCGCCGGTTTTCTCGATTACTACGGAGCATCGACTTGCCGAGAGTGAGTGATATAATTGATCAGTGGCAATCGAAGGGGCGGGGGAATCGTCCGGACTCGGGAGTATCGGAATCAAATCACCCGGATGGGAATTATGTGACGGTCGAGCAGATGTTAAGTGTTGTCGGTCGCGACGAGCCGGAGCCACGACGATCATCCGCGCCCTCGTACACCAACATCGACGTGGTACTCATGGGAATTCAAAGCACCGCTCAGTTCGTCGAGAAGTACCACCACATTATCGGTAAGCTCACATTTTTATTCGCTTTCCTTTCGTTAAACTCACTTGCCTGGTTTTTTACAATATTTTGGGGATGAAATTGAACAGTCATTAATTGCCGATCTTGGGCATTTACGACAAAAATGATTCACTGAAAAATAAATCTGTGAAACTATTGAAGGTATTCGAGAATATTGTTACAATATTTTCGACTTGTTAAAATTATTAAAAGGAAGACTATATTTTTATTTGATTTCTGTGTCTGACAATTGACTTAGAGAGTTCTTTGCACAAAGATTCGCAGTCTAGTCATTAAATATGTATATGTACAATTTAGGATCTGTAAGTGAATAATTGTATTTTTCTTTGATCACTACAGGCTGGAGAACATTTATATTTATTAAGATTAATTTTAATTCTTTTGGCAAGGTGGGATGGGGGGGGGGGTGGAAGATGAGGGGTGAGAAGAAACTGTAGAAAAGAAAGATGCAGATAGAAGGATTGAAATCTGCTGAATTAAAATAAAGATTACATCTTACGTAATGTAAGATTACATCTTATATAATGTTACATTAAATCCAGGATTACTCTATGTGCAGCAATATTTTTATATAGCTTAAAGATTCACAGTCCAATTATTACATTATAGCAAATGACTCATTGTCACTAGTGTCATGTAATTGATCTTCACGTGTGCAAGACGATCGGCTCTATTTCATTTGTACGTATACCGTGGTGACCAAAGTTTTCAGCGCACAGCTACATTCAACTTGACAGATTTATGAGGCTACCGGGAATTATACTGAAACTCTACAGGCTTCACATATTGTTGAATCTGGTATACTGTGGACCAGTACTCGGAAGAAGTTAGTATCAATTAGAGAAAGAATAGTAAACATTCAGTCAACAGGTGCATTACTTGGTAGCATTAAATTCATTCTACAGTTTCTTCTTATCTCTGCTTGTATTTAGTAATTATTTTATTATCTTTTTAATAATCGAGTCAATTAAGTCTACTTTGTGCAAATTAAAATTGACTGCACTTAAAATGACTGTCAATTTCTTACCAATTAAATATGTACTGCGTGTATACTGTTGTTAATAATTTTGAAGCACTTTACACTTTGCAGTTTTTACACTATGTCTAAAATTATTACACAAGTGCTTCAAACTTGTGAATGACCTTATACACTATCTATTTCTTTCAAAGTTGATTTTTTACATTAAGGCTGTTCATTGACCGATGAACGGAACCGTACAAACGAAAAATCCCAACGTAATTACCCGTCGTACCCTTCACTTTTTGCACAGGTATATAAACAAAGTGGTTCTTACCAGAAATATTTTTTCTTTGTCCAACATTATTCCTTTAATCCCTCGAACTCTACAATATTTCAACGGTACATTCCCTTCCTATACAAGAACTCAATTAACCTGATAAACCTAATCAACGGGGATTACAAAAATTTGAATAAACAAATTCTTGTTCCCTTTATGAAGCAATGTAAAATAGTTGCTATTAGTGCTACGCGGATACAGTGTTAAAAAGTGTACATTCATTAATTAATAAGAAATAAATAAAGAAACTTGTACGTAAATAAAACGACACTTGATTTAAAGCATCCCCATCTTCAAATTTTTATTCCGATGAGTCTTTGAGACCAATCGCCCCCAACGCAACAGTGGGTTACGATAGTCTCATCGATCTCCTGAGCCGATCGAGAAATTTAATGCGAAATGCACGAAGTGTGTTCTCTGTCTCGTATACCTCGCAGAGACAGAGACAGAAGTAGGAACTTCGAACCACTCGTAAGCAATCCGCGGGCTATTTTACAGGGCGTTTCTGTAACCGTTGATGAAACGTGATCGACAGTCGGACAGCGATCGGGGTGGGGCCCGCGTGTATATTTAAAACCGTTCCGTCACGGATTTTCCCGGGCCGTCTTGAATACGTCAGTCAGAATGACGGGCTCGATAATTCATCGACCGTCGAACCGTTTTTGTGCGAATTCAATCGACCGGCATCCTGCGTTTCTGTTCCCGTAACCGATTCCTGGAGACACGTCCTCTACACTTTCGCGAAGATGTACTGCGATTCCTAGAAACATTCGAGATTGTCTCGGAACAATAACAATACATTCGATGTACATAAGAGAGACATTCATTTTTTTACAAAGAGAAACATTAAGCAATTTTCAAAATTGAATCTACCGAAACACTCGACTTTTTTCTTGCTCCCCGACTTTTTAGTTTAACAGTTTTTTATAAAAGAGATTTATTCTGAATGTCCATATATCGTATTAACGAGTGTCTTATTCGCAATACGTCGAAAGCCGTCCCGAGCCATCGTCTTATGTCGAAGAAAAAAAAAACTGTGTATTCTTCCACAAATGCTTTTCAACGATTTATCAAACGTCTCTTGGGACAAATTGTAAAGTTTACTCGAGTGATAAATAATATTTTACAGCAGTTAGTTCTCAGTAATAGGATATTTCCGATATCCGAATTATCGAGGATACTTTTGAACCCTTACTTCTCAATTTTTTAAATCACATTTCTCATGTGGAAAAAAGAGATTGATTTACAATTTTTGTTGTCTTTTAAAAAAAGATAAGGGGATTCCAAGGGGTCGGATAACGATATGAAACACTTCTTTGAAAATATCCATTTCGTATATCTATCTCGGCCGTTCGTAATGCACCACGGCTAATGAGAAAATCGATTCGCTCGTAACATAGTGTTTATCGATGGCCTGGCGGTCTCGCAGGGAAACGAAACGAAGCGACGTTATTTTTAGGGGTCTCTTCCTCAAATATGCCTTTTGGTTCATTTCACGGCCGATGGAAACACACCCTGCCGTTTAATAGTCTCCGTACGTCTACAGGAGAGATTGGACGCTAAGTAGATTGATTTCGGGGAAATGTCAAACGCGCTGCGAAAAGTAGAACGAACTAAAAAGAAAAATATATCATTTTTTCTCTTAATTCTTTCCAAAAGTACCAATGCATCGGAACACATTAAATATAAATTGATAGAAAAATAATTAATCCTTATTCATTTCTTACCGTACACGATAACAATTAATTTAGCCAGAATGAATATTAAAAACCGCTGAAATCCACTCGAATTAATTCTACACTTACAATATCTTCAACGAAACTGGCCATTTTCAGTTTTGTCTCGCAACAATAATTACGGTTCCGACAGTTTACCCCAGAATAAGTTAAACAAAGTCTGCCAAAGGTCTCTATCACTGTCACTTAAGCCACACAATTAACTTTAAGTTAGCCGTACTCCGGCTTGTAAATAAAATGATCGCGAGACGCTCGCGAATTCTCGGCTCTGGAACGCGCACGTTGCAAAAAGGCCATCATTTTCGGTAACTAGACGGTACATCGATTTCGTACATAGACCCAGAGGGATCGTTTTCATGGATGCATGCCAACTGCCGTGAGTCTGGGGCCTGTGTATGTTGCTTGTGTGTGTGGACGGGCGTACGTTCGCGCGGAAACCACGCGTTTTGCACGGGCGAGAGAGCAACTCGTACGATACGTCAAGGAAAATTTCTGGTTGACAGTTGCTCGCCTACGTCATTACTTTGAAATAATACGGCCGGGACCGCGAATAACTAGCTTCCGTGAATCTCGTTAGTTAACGTTTTCAACCTTCTACATTCTAGACGTTGGATCCAATCCTCATCTCCGCGGGATCGCGTTGCAACGACGTTATTTATTTGTTTAACGGACGCTCGCAGATTATTGCTCGGCGGACACGTTCATCCCTTCGTCACCGTATTCGTATTACTTTCCCTTCTCGAATTTATTGCTCGACGATCATTGCATCTGTATTCATTCTCGTACGCTGTTCTATATGTATGTGCTAATTCTATATCGTACAGCTTTATATGATGTACAATTTTTAATTTTTCTGTGACTGTAATTTTACACAGTTGTTTCAAATTGGTATGAGGTTATTACTAAAATATAATTGGTTGAATTAATTCTTGCAAGGCTGATGTTTTTGGTGATATGAGATCCATTCGAATCTTTATGAATGAATTTTCTTTTTGGACCTGATAGAAATAGAAAAATAGACCGTTTAAACAGTAGTTTAAATAGAACGTTCGTAATTGTGTAAAATACAGAATGAAAGTAACATTTTTAACCATTTTTGTACAGTATGTGAATAGTCAAACAAATCACGCATTACATTAAGTAAAATGTTTGTAATGTAATGTAAATAACTTAATTCTATTAAAATAGTTTTACATGGCTTACTCCACTGTACACTTAAGAAAATGTCCATAGAAATATTCTCCTTCCATAGTCTATTAATTTTATTATTTTCTCTGAAACAGAGCAAACTTTTAACAAGAGCAGTTTCTACATTTGTATAGTACAGATTAGGTTCACCACTAAAACAAGAAGTAATAAAGAAAGAAATATACAATCAACATGATATAATAAACGCAGAAATAGCGACAATTCATGACTTGAAAACAGCGTGAAATTAAAAATAGCATTAAGCTCGAAATTAAATGAAAAAGTAGGTGTGCAAGTCTCAGGGAACATCGCGTGTCGTTATTAAACTAAAATGTGTTCTGCATTGATCGCGAAAGGGTTCAAGGTGCCACGGAATCCCCTTTAATTACACAGAAAGCGTGCGATTGCATAAACAATCAAGAAATATGAAATTTCTTTAACCCATCATCAGGACGGACAATTTTCTCAAAGACTTTAAATTAAATTATTCTCGAAAATGAATGACGATTTCAACATATCCGAATCTGTTGTGCGATTACAACAATAGACGAAAGAAGGAAACCGTGCTCGTATAAATAGAATCTTAAAATAATGCTTGATTACTAATAAGACACACAAAGACCGTCTGAATTTCCCAGTTGTCTGTGTAGCATACACATACGGAAAGTTTCTAACTAATGTCCTCAATAAGGATCTGCGAACATCAACAGATCAAGACATCGTTTTCGATCTTCTTACAGAATCCAGATTTATCATTTGTTACTCCGCGTTCGGAATAGCTTTAGATCGGATCGACGGTAGACGCGGGAACGGCGATGCTTAATAAAACTCGCGTAGGCTATTTCTGGAAGATCCAAATATTTTTCTTTCGTTATCCATCATTCCCCGCGTACACAATCGCATCTGGTAATTAAATGCCTTGTCGCGAGCCTTTGGCTTCGCGGCGAGATCGATCGAACATTGTAATCAAACAGTATAAACTTTCGCGGTACAAAGTAATGTTGAAACAAGTGCGTGACTGATGCGTTAATTGCAAAATTCCAAGATAGATTGAAAAACAGGTTGTTCAAAAATATTGGCTGATTTATCGCTCATTTTTCAACGATCTACTCAATTGCTAAATTAAACAATACATTTACATTTTTATCTATAGTCTATCGACGGTCTTGTTTGCAAAAATAAACATAAAGGGAAAATAAGGTAACTGCGAGATTTATGTTTATATTTTATTAATCTCAATTTAATGAAGTAGAAGAGGACTTTCTAGTCAACCTACTTGCATAGTTGACGATGTTACATTAAAACGATAAATTTTTATATGCAAACCTTGTTACACTGAATGCTTATCATACTTTTACTGACAATATTACAGACAATATTTCGTATTATTGATTGTGTTGTTTATACTACGTTAATATAAGGTGTGCAAATTAATTTTCTCACAGTTAATCAATCGTAATTTTACGTCGAATCGTCGAACCACCACAACAGTATTAATTACTTGTAAAATTGTACATTGAAATATATTGATGGGGCTACGAATTAATTTGCACACCTAATATTATAGAACGGGTGTTGCAACAATGTGTGAATGAGCGATCCAACAACGTATCGACCAAATTTTGCTAGAATGTAATCACCCGATCGCAACTACCCAGGAAGAGTTCAATTATACGCTGTCAGCTAGCGATGTATTTGGTACCGCCTGCTAATGTCAGCCGACAGGAGGACCATTGGCAAATGCTACACCACGAGACCGAGTAGATCGTGCGATAGATTATGAGAATCTTCCGCGATTTTGTCAACGGCGTGAACTACTAAGCGGCGTAATGGCCACCATTGACACCGATATGACGCTAGTAATAGATTTGAAACCGTGTGAGAGAGGATTTAGTAGCGGCAGCGATTCATTAGGTCTATTAAAACCCTTAATTCACGCTGATCAAGATCGTAATTCAACGGGCGTTATGGCAACATTTAAAGAGACACGGTCGACTTAACACTTGAAGCAGTGCGGCGATAATGAACTGACTACGGTGTGGATTCAACGACGAATCTTATTTTCTCGATGCGCCTTTCCTCGTGCTATTGAATTAATTAATTTTGCTGTAATAAGTTCATAAAGTACACAAGCTAGTTACAACGTTCTGTCAAATGCAGCGTATCCTGTTGTAAAATATAAACAAGTCGTACTCTTCGTACGTCACAAAAAGTCTCCTGGCAGGAATTCGGAAGGAATGCGGCAGCAAGCCGTCAGATTGGGTCATTCCACACGAACTTTCGGTTCTAGCCGAATTATTGGCTAAAGTGTGTGACGTCAAAACATAACTATTGACCCTTTTCCCTTGTGCCGCACAGTGGGCCATTTCGATGAATTTTGTGTCAAAATCAAAGAACTTTCAATAATAATGAGATAGAACGATGATTTTTTTTTTAAATGAAACTGAAACATTGCAGATTATGGGATAAATAGAGAGATTATGGTTCGAACGTTTTTTAACCTTGAAAATATTTGTTAAACTTGAAGAATTTCAAGAAAATTGTGGTTTATCGAATACCACGCGCGGAAAGATTTTTTTTTTGACATGCCATATATCATTTCCCGTAGATTTTGTCACGCTGATTCCAAATCTGGTCGAAAAATTTGTCTACCACCTCAGGATTTTGAAAAAAATCATCGCTCTATCTCATTTCTATCGAAAATTCTTTGATTCTGACATAAAATTCATCTAAATGGCCCACTGTGTGCCGTCTCGAGGGACTTCTTGTGGCGTACGAAGAGTACATTCTCTGTACTTCGTGTAGGTATTACAACTTCATGCAACAACAGATCAACTAGATTTTGTTCAAGCAAAATGTAAAATTCTGTTCAATCTCTCTTCACCTTCGAACACAATTCTACGTTAGACAATCTTCCAACCTGCTTCTATCATCAACAAAAAACACACATTAATTGAATAAGTGTGCCGACTCAACCCACACCACCCACGCTTATCTCTGACAGCCGTAAGATTCTCCGCAAGGTTCACCTAAACTCCACGATTAAAAAAGACAAGAAAACCTCGTAGAAGCTTGACTGCCACTGAAAGCAACGCGAACAATCCCCAGCCACCCCACAGCTAAAATTACAATTTCCACGCGAATTTTCCCATCGTGAGGAACAACATCCCACTGTCAATCTCTCTATATCTCGAATCCTCGGTTCGAATGTACAACACGGAGGTTCGTTTGCACTGCTATCTGACGCACTCGCTGGATCGCACGCTTAATCCATAAATAAGCTTTAGCTATCCGGTTCGAATCGGCATGGCAGAGCGGTTCCGCTTGTAAAAGCGCCGCGGCGGCGATCTCTCGCAGGTAGGAGTTCCGTTCGAGTGAGGGATTATTGGTTTTGCGTGTCTGCTTCTCGTATGAGCGAGGGTAGACACGCGTAAGCAGAAACGCCGCACTCGACGAAAGGCCAAAGGCCTTCGCCTAAGATCGCTTTCCGAGCTGGTGGAAGCCGAACAAGCGGGAGGAAAACGCGTGTCACGACATCGCGTCGGCTAGACCGGTGATTATTATACTTACAGCATTATAAGACGGGTAATGTCTTGATACATGTGTAAGCTAGGGGCTAGAGCTGTGTTACTTATGAGATACCCGGGTACCCGGGTTACCCGTGAGATACCCGGATAAACAAAAATTACTCGGGTACCTGGGTACTCGGGTAAAAAACATTACTCGGGTACCCGGGTATTCGGGTAAACAAAAATTACCCGTGTACCCGGGCATCTCATGAATAGACTGACAAGGAAGGTTACCCAATCGTAACACGCCGATTTTAATGAAATTTTGGCATGATATAGAACTCAAAAAAATATTTGACACGTATTTTTTGTAGCTGCTGACATTCGTGTTAAGGGGGTGAAAATAGCTCTCAAAGTTGGGGTGGAAAATCCTTTTTTATTGAATATCTCCGAAAGTATTAGGTATAGAATAAAATTTCAAAATCCTATACGTGCGTCTTTGAATGGCGAATCTTCTCGCATAAACTGATTAAACAAATAATAATTTGTTTAAAAAATATGTTAAGAATTAACTTTTTTTGCAACATTTTTGGACAAAATATTACACTTCTTTCATGAAAATTTGTATACAGAGTCTACATATACTTTGATAAATAATGTGAGAAAAAAGTATTTTTATTCCGCGGTCATAATACGCGTAATGGAATATTTTTTCAGGTAAGGATAACCGTTTATTTGGAGTTGTTCCACGTTAAAAGTGATGTGGTAGCCCTGAAAAGGCATAATTTTTCTGTTTTTCTGCGGGTTTTCCATCGACAAAAAAATGGGGAAAAAGATACATAAAATTAAATTACACCAAACGTTATATGTATCTATAAGCTACTCTACAAAATTATCACAATAATGAAAGTTGTCAAGCAGAAAAACAGAAAAATCAGCCTTTTTCAAATAAAAATAATTGTTCAAATAAATAAATTTTTGAATGAATGGATATAGAAACAAAATAAAAATATTTATTTGTTTAAACAATTATTATAAAAGTACATAATTATTCAAATAATAATTCACATGAATATAGAAACAGATTATAAAAATTTATTTGTTTAAACAATTATTATAACAGTAGGGGAAGGCGGGGTATTGTGAGCCACTTTTCTTTATTGCCAAAAAACTGCTATTAAATTATGTTTTTCATCAAATTTCAACGCTAAATATTGTAGTATGAATATTTACCTTTCTTTTAGACACAATAGTTTAATCGAATATCTGCAAATTAGATGATTTTAAGACTATTACAGAAAATTTGCATTTTCTTGAATTTGCAAAATCTCGGGGAATCGTGAGCCACTTTCAAAATCAAATAAAAATTTCAATTTCTGTTATGAAATGTATAATTCATGTATCTAAATGACAAAATAATTTTTTAATAATAAGAAAAAAAGTTAAAAATAACCACAATTGCAATGAATGGTAACTAAAAGAATTGAATCAGATAAAATATCTATTAGGTATTGCCAAAAAATTTATATCGTGCTCGAATATTGCATAAACAATCATTGAGAAACATCAAACACGTGAGGTTAGCTCGTTAAATGTCAAAAATCGAGTGGCTCACAATTCCCCGAGAAAAGTGGCTCATAATTCCCCGAACCCTTATTTTTACAACTTGGCCACAAACAAATAACACAAACCTAACCTAATTCAAATTTCTTTATTTATTTCGAAAGCTTGAAGTCACACGAGTATTATAAACACAGTTACCTGCTTAGATCCACAGAAAAATGTAACAATAATAGACCAAACACGAAATGAAAATAAACTTCGAGCGCAGCGAATTTGTATCTGCTAACAGAGCAAAGTAATGATGCGGGTGCGTACTTCAACTGATCGTGGAAACATTAACTTATTATGAGACAGTTGTTCGCAGCTGTCAATATTTACCAGTAAAACAAAGATGGCGCTGGCTCACAATACCCCGACTTCCCCTACATAATTGTTGAAATAATAATTCAATTGAATATAGAAACAAATTATAAAAATTTATTTGTTTAAATAATTATGGTAAACCTTACGTTTAGGGGAGGCAGCTCCGATGACCTTGATCTTCACATATGTTGTCAAAGACAACATTCTGAACAACTTTTGTCATTACAACTACCCGGTGCTCGGTCTTAGTTTTTGAGATATTTGCGAAAAACTATTGCTAATACTGTATTGAATTTTACGTATTCTTCCAAGCTCCGTGCCAACGTGAGCCCGTTCCCCGGGGCGGCATCTGTTTATTTTCTGTTTGTAAACACATTGTGGGGATCAGAACAGAGTGTCACTCTATATAGGGTGAGCTTTCAATTTTGAAAGACTACTTCTGGATTTTTGAGCTCTGCGCCCCCCGCCATCTAATCCTAACTAATTCTGATCGCATAATTTTTGATAATCAGAATTAGTCAGGGTTAGTTGGCAGGGGGCGGAGAGGGCCGGCCGTCAGGCCGGCCCGACCACGCATGCGAAATTGTGAATATTTCAAAATGAGAATTTTATTCAGCATTTAAATAATAGTTTTTCGCAAATATCTCGAAAACTAAGACCGAGCACCGGGTAGTTATAATGACAAAAGTTGTTCAGAATGTTGTTCCCGACAACATATGTGAAGATCAAGGTCATCGGAGCTGCCTCCCCTAAACGTAAGGTTTACCCAAAGTTTAAGTAAATACAATCTTCTCACTGTTATAAGATTTTCACTTTTATATGTTTTGTGCTTGGTAGGTTTAGTGTTAAATGACAAAAGCAACAAAAGTGTTAGATAACTAGCAACCCAAGTAAATCCATCTTTCGTTTACGTCTGAAAATACTTACTTAACAGCTCGATCAGCAGAAACTTTCGACAATAATGAATTGTTTCTACACCATTTTCGAAATCGGATTTACACTGACCGTCTTCAGAGTCCTTCATAAGTATGGCTCCAGTCAGACCGGCATTTTTCGCGACGTGTGGTAGGAGTGGCGCATCGCGAAAGCGCGCGGGGACCACCATGCGTTTAATGGGACAGAACCTTGAGGCTTAATTAGCCTTCTTACTCGTTACGACGTATTAATCATCGTCGTCCGGCGAATCGCGTGCGCCCGCACGCGGTCAATGTTGGAAATAGCCGGCGTTTCGGCTATTTTCGACGGGCCGTCTGCCGGGCCGGTTTTACACGCTCGTTCCTGGAACGGGTTTTCACCGGAATCCTATAGTCCGCGACCGCGAACATAGTTCACGGGTGCGAGGCACTATTGTACCGGCGTCTAAGCGCGGTTCGGGGAACTTGTCGTGCCACGACTTTTTGCGTTGCATATACTCGCATACTCGCTCACGTGCACGTTCCTCTCGTGTGTAAAAGTAGACTCGTTCTACGAGCTCTCTAGCCGGATGGGAGTGGTGGACGCAGCCGTGCAAACTGCAGGATATGTTTCGCGGAAGGTGCCGGATTGCATAAGTAGAATGGGTCGATCGCTCGTGGTCACCGATCGATCCGTTGCACACACACACACAAGCGCGCGCCAGATAGAATTTCCACGAGAAGTAGAAACGACTCTTTTGCTGTCGGACGTGTCTTTTTTCGTCGTCGGGTCGAGGTAAACTTCGTGGATGGTTTTACGAGAGGAATAACTTCGCGAGATGTTGCTCAGGGCTGAAGCTGTTTATTGTTCGGATAGAAGCCGGAGGAAGTAACGATTTGAAGAGGAGCCCCTCGAGTAATGAAGAGAATGGACCTGGTTATGGTCAGACGTTTTTATCGAGTGCGCGAAATTTTATTAGAGGTCGGTAGGTGGATTTCTTATAGACGGGTAGAATGTTTGTAGAAAGCGGTGAGCAACAGAGTTGATTTGGAAGGTGTAGAAGAAGTGTTAAATGAACAAATTAGAAGATAAACTAGTGTTTAACACTTGGCTTACGGGACGTGTGGAAATGAAGCGGTCTAATATTTTCTATATACGATTGTTGTAAAGATGCATCCATGAGGAATTATTTAGTAAATTTATTTCTTTGGGTAGGTATATATATTTTTAAAGAAATGGCCAAATATTCGGGTAAACTCATTCTCGGTATTTTTATAAAGTAATGAAAAATAGTCAGTTTTAGCTGTAAATGAAATGAGTAAGACTACTGGCAAGTCGAATCACTGTAAAAAATTGAATAAACTTCGCAGCTGGAGGCAGAAGAATCACGAAAGTTAAGTAGAATAAGTGGTCCGTGATCAGACGTGCCAAATACATATGATTCACAAAGTTATACTAATGATTAGAATAATCGACTTCACTTCGTAGTAGGAGACATAATCTTCACGAAAGTTAAGTAGAATAAGTGGGTCATGATTAGACACGTCATACACATATGACTCGAAAAGTCTAGTGAAGCGAACAATTAGATTAATCGAATACACTTGGCAGTAGAAGGCAGAATCTTCACTAAACTTAAGTAGAATAAGTGGGTCATTATCAGACGTGCTCATGACCAAAAGCTATAGACTGTTCAATAGAATAATCGAATACACTTCACCGTAGAGGGTGAAGCCATGGGAGTGTTTAATACAAGTGCAGCAAAAATACTAGTCGGATAAATAATCAGTATAATCAAACATTCATTACAATACAGGATAGAATTTTCACGAAAATTAAGTAGACTGAATGGACTATAACTAGACATGTCAACTGACCCTGATACAAAAATACTAGTCGGACAAATAATCAACTAGAACAATAAAACGTACTTTACAATAAGAGACGGAAGCTTCTTCAACCACACGAGACTAACAAATACCCATTTCTCCCAAAACAAGATTTCTAAAATATGTTTCTCGCGTGGTCTGATCTAAACTCTAAACAGACTCAAGTTTCATTGAAGCAGAAATGTTATTGTATAATTAGAAGTGTTTACAGCTACTAAATTCGTGTATGACACACGAGCTATGTTATTTCATGACATAATACCGAAATTAATGAGACTAAATGCTTCTGCTACTGCGACATACTTCTGGAAGCCTGAGCCTCTGTCTCTCTTATTCTTCTTAAGACGATCTTCATCTCGTGCGTCTTATCTTCTGTGTACGTAGAGCAAAATTTTCTGTGCTTCGCTGTCGATAGTGACGATAAAGGGAGCTTTCGATAACTTGGTAGAAGAAGCTTTCTGTTTCTAAAAAAATACATTCGGTAACTAAGAAAACGTTTCTATCGATGCTGGGAGGAGAGAGTCGATAGGAGAGAAACACGTGTCTTGTTTGTGGCTGTACCAGGCGTTGAAATACTCGTTTCTCTCGTTACTATTAAATGGTAATTACATAATAACACTTCGTGTAGCTTCCAATTTTCGTTATACAAAATTCACTTTTTGTGTAAAGAGTTATAGTAGATTCAAAATGGTGTGAAGATTATATATAAAAATTCAATGTAATGTGTTTGTTTGTTTGCTTTATTGTGCTTGTATTAGGAAATGAGTGCCTACAGAAGTCTCTCACCAAATTAATTCTGTTATTACAATATTTATTGATTTTCTAATAATTCTTTTCTCGAATGTACATACAACAATTCAGGAACAAACAATTCACGATCAACTTCACAATTACAACCTCGTCAATACAGTTGGACTTTACTGAAAACGATGGAAAGTGTGCAAATTATTAAAACGTGTCCTGCACGCTTTTCAATCTCGATATGAAGTGCATAGAAAAATAGTGAAGCTTAATTAGTTATCAACGCAGATAAATCGTTCGTTGAGTACCGATGTAAGGAAAGTCAGTTACTTCGCCGTGCTTGCAAGCTCAACCGCCACCTGACGAGCTTCACGGGAAAATCGTGGCAGGCTGCCTGTACGGTGGCGACTCCCGCGGTTCTAAGAGGAGAATCTCGGCTACGAGAGCTTTTCAAATCACAAGCCCGCGGCGCACGCGACTCGACGGCCGAGCAAAAGTACCGGCGCGTGCGGCGACCTTGCGATATTTTTGCGCCCCGCTAAAAATAATTCGCACATTTTATAATACGACCGGCGAGGACTGACCGAGCCTCGCCGATCGTCAATCGTTCCGTACGCTATACCTTGCCACGAACAATTCGAAAATTCGAGGCTGAAGCCTCGTGCAATTCTTTGCTCACACTTCAACATTTTCGTCTTGGTATTCGAAATAGAAACAGATTGTTAACGACACTGAAAGTTAATATTCTGTTAATCTTATTAAATAGTAAAATTGAAAAAATGTTTTTGTTTGAAGAAAATGTTTAGTAATTGTTAGCGTTTGTGAATTGTTAGGTGGACGTTAGCAGGTTATGTTTGCTATTAGGTAACGCCGAACGCGATAATTGATGGGCGATAGAGAAACATATTGTGTTAATCGACGTCTGTTTAGGTGTGCTCGCGATGATTACCCCATTGTCCCGAGTCACACCGCGCCGCGCAGTGTTGAATGCACGATTGAATTTCATCCGAAGCTTTTACAGTCGCGTCTAATTGTATTGCCATTAAACTAAGCGACGTTTATTTTTAGGCTATGCTCTCATCCAGACATTCGATATAGCGGTCCCACGGATATGCAAAGCATTAATCTCATTATTTTATGCCCACGGATCCTGTTATTTCGGAATTCCGCTTATTTTCCGGATCTTTCGTGCGGACTTCTCCACTTTCTACTTCGAAAGCTACTGCCTGTCTTTCGATTGCATCTTTATCAGTGTCTTTTCCTTCGATTTAATTTATGCTTGAAATTAATTCGTACAGTCCACGGGAAATGACGAAGCAAGAATTGCAAACAAATTGCCAATCTTAAGGCAAATGTTGTATTGATCTTACATTCGAAATTTATTCGTACAATCGGAGAGAAATGACGAAGCAAAAATTCTAAACAAATTCACAATGATGTCGTATACTTGAAATTAAATCGTATATAATCAGAGAGTATGAATCAACAATTCCAAAACTAGTAGACTCCTATCCTTCTTCTAAAGATGGGAACCATTTTTAATACTAAACCTACCATGGTCAAATGACCGGTTTTATATTTTCCAATTATTGGAATTATAAAAATCCATTTATGGAAAATAATGGAATTTGTCCAAGTATCTATTAATCTATTATATTGAAAATTACAGACAATCTCAATTTTAGTGTTACCATTTTTATATGGCAATATTTACTAGATACTTTTAATGCTTGGTACGTTTAGTGTTAAAGACAGTGCACCAAATAATTCACTGGAAGATCAAATATTTATACTATTTCAGAGATGCTCTTTTGATTATTTTTTCTATGTTGCAAAAAGGTTGGGAGAGCAATATACATTTGTGTTAAATAGAAATATGTAAAGGCCGTTCTGGCCACTTCTTGTGACAGCAACGGTAGAATGCCAGGATTCGCGCGATGTGTACGCGGCGCAGACCAAGCGGTGACGATCATGTGACCACCAGAACAGAATTAACACGAAGGGGGGCCAATCCGGTATTTCTGGCGCGATTGTCCGGCGAAAAATAGATTCGTATGGCGGTTCGGATTAAAAGACGCCACTGGGACGATTATTCTGACGCTGTTACGCTACCCGTGTCCTTCCGTGATTCTTTCTCTCTCGCACTACCTCGTCCCTCTCTCGACCATTCGTTCCCAGCCCCGGCGAATGGCAACGTGGACACCATACCATCGATCCTCCTCATTTCCCAGGGGCTCGATTAACCGACCATCGTTTCTCTCTGCTGGGACTTTCGATTTAATTTGTGTCCATCCGGGTAATCTCGTTCCCGTAATAATTATGAACCCCCTCCACTAAACTATGTCAAAACTGTTTCAAAACTGTGTCAAAATCCTAAAGAGAAACCTTCGTTTTTTACCCTTATACATTTTTCATTTTATGAATTTCTAAATTCCATAGTATGTGTGAATATATTGAAATGTGTAGAAAATGATTCGATGAAATCACTTCACTAATTCCCGATTTTATAAATGATTTTCGATAACCGAGAATAAGAAGAAACCTTATATTTTGAAGGACTAATAGATGATGATATAAAACTTCTTCGCTAATTTTTGTGAAACGAAAAAGTGTCAGGTGTAGAACACAGATTTAATTGATAATATACAAGTCTAGATTGGAACTAAACTAAAGGAACTATTGCAATTTTGCGAAACTACGCTCAAAAAAGTTGACCATAAAAAATGCACTATATAAAGGGCAATACTCAATGTATAAAATTTTTCTATTAGCATTTTAACTCTTTGTTGCTGGAATAGTTTCTTTAAAGAATAAAACTTTATCACACTTTACTAAATCAATTAATCCAGCCAATTTAAAAATAGAAAATCATATTGAAAGAAGTTACGTGCTCCATTAAAATTTGATTTGCAATACATGCAGAGGGATTATGGCACGATTAAAGCGGTTGATGGGATCTTAGGTGTCCACTCGTACCGTTCGTGGCTGGATAATCCGTAACCACGGAACACAAAGTTTCAAGGTTCCTTAAGTATTCGAAATCGTTGGGTATTCAAGGCACTTGGTATTCAAACTGCCCGAAGTGTATATTTATTCTCGCCGCTTACTTCTTACACTCGGAACTGTAAATATTATCACGTTCCGATTTGCGTATATACACTTTTTCTGCCCGCCTGACGTTAGTGGCGCACCCCTCCGCCGCGAATTCTTCAAACGAAACAGATTAAAATGTTTTAGAGAGAGAGAGAGAGAGAGAGAGAGAGAGAGAGAGAGAGAAAGATTACGCTTAAAGAAACTCACCCCACGTGTCGCGTACTTCTGGCGCCGTTTTACGACCGTTCCAAAACACCTGGATACCCTAATTACATCAGCGAACCAATTCCATTCGCGAAAAACTTTCATTAATCTCTGAGAACCCATTTATGAATCACGACCCTCAAAAGTTCTATCTCCAGAATAAGGGAGGAAGGATTCCCTTCACTGATTAAAAATTCCTTGTGGTACAGATTAAATACAATTGTTGATACCTTCGGTTAATGTACACGTTTTGCAAACTTGCAAACGTCAGAAGTACATAAGAATCCACAGACTAATGATAGTAGTGATTATTATCCGGCAGATTTTATGCATTTATGACGAATATTGGTGGGTGTTATTTTAAGCATTTGAAAGATTAAAAGAATTTAAGAATATCGAAAGGGCTTTATAAAATTGTTGAAGAAAAAAATAAATTTGGTAAATGTTGACAAAAGGGGTCCCAGCTGCATTGACCTTGATCTTCACGTATATTGTCGAGGTCAACATTTTGAACAACTTTTGCCTATAGATGTATCTAAATACAAAAATATCGAAAATATCAATATTAAAAATAAATTATATGTCATTTTTGTTGAACTTGTCGAAAAGCTGTGACTTCACTGATTTAGAGTTGGTTGGGATTAGGTTCGTGAGAGCCGCCCGACGCGACGGCTAGCCCACTCCGCCCCACCAATCTAACCACCAACCAACTTAGACTATACCTTCTCTTCGGTATCTTGTATATAATTCTATATATTTTAATTGTTGTGCGGTGACAGCTTCTACGAGAATAAAGTGTACTTGTAACCTAAATTTAACAAAAGTTTTTTGCAATTATCTCGTTAAGTAAGACCGAGCGGCGCGGCGGGTAGATGTGTAGGGAAAAATTGTTCAGAATGTTGATCTTGGCAACATATTTCAAGGCCAAGGTTATTGGTGCTGAGTACCCTTTTGTCAACATTTATCATTTGATTCATGTGACTTGCAATCGATCCAAACAATTTTTATTTTGCATGAAAGTAGTGTCGCCAGATTACGGGAATTGACACGAATTGAGGGGAATACAGTTACCCCCTCTCTGCCTGTACCGGACTAGTCACGTGACATTGTGACACATGCATGACAAAGACGAAACGCGTCACGTGACCGGCGGAAGCGTGGGGGAATAACGTCGTAGAAGGGGAAGGGTAGAATGGGAGACAAATCTCAATCTGGCGACACTGCATGAAAGTTCGCGGCCTGGTGATTATTGAAATAGTACTCCGTCTCATAAATCCCAGCAGAATTTAATCTACATTAATTTCAGAGTCGAATTATACTTTCAAATCTCAATGGAATCAACGAAACGGTGTAGAAATTTTTTCGCAGAATTCTCACTCGACCCACGTTCTTCTCGTCACTCTCTGCTCTCGGAGGATTAATTAGCGTTC
Source organism: Lasioglossum lativentre (assembly GCA_916610255.1). Taxonomy (NCBI): domain Eukaryota; kingdom Metazoa; phylum Arthropoda; class Insecta; order Hymenoptera; family Halictidae; genus Lasioglossum; species Lasioglossum lativentre. Next base: position 22,256,190 of record OU744364.1, on the reverse strand, counting down.
GATCATTCGTGCGGACATGGGAACCAGCATAAATCGTTCAGTAACGATTATTGCGAGCATTGCGGATTTTCCAGTGTCTCGTGAATTTTTCGCGAGTCACCGGAACACTATAAATTCCCGGATACCTGGAAACGCTGTTGCGCTCGCGAACGGGCTAAAGGCGAGACCAGGAGATGAAAGGCGAGAGAGAACGATGGCGAAAAAAAAATGACAAGCGGCGATGCTAGAGAACGGATTTATGGTTCGTCCCTGAAAACGATCATGTGCGAAACGGAGCGAAGGAAGAGGAGGAGGAGGAGGAGGATGCGTAGGATTAATTCGCGTGTCACGAGGTTGCGGATCGCGCAACATTCTACTGTCTGTTATGCCGGCCGAAGATCACGTGGCGATGCAAATGATTTTAAATTGGCTTGGCGGTGTGCACGCCCGAAATAGCGGGCAATCAGTCGATGACACTGCGCGGTGCTCTCTCTCTTTCTCTTTCTAGTGACGGCGGGTTCGACGGATCGGTCATCAGCCAACTCATCCTGCCGCGTGTCGGGTCGTCATCGATCGATGACGAGACCGTCCCTCTCTTGCCATTGACGACTCGTGGCTACTTTTGCTCGCACGTGCTTCCCTTGCGCTCTCGATCTCGTGAGCAACGGTTCACTGTATGGATCAATTGTCATCTTCGTCATCGATCTTTCTGGTCATTGAAGAAGTACGAAAGTGTCACTACTTCGATCGATTGGTGTCTTCGTCCACAACTTTCTCGGCATGGAAAAGCATCGATATAAATACAGAGGTATCACTATTTTGATCGATTGTGATCTTCATCCTCGATTCTCTCTGCTCACTGAAGCACCTTGGTGGAAATACGAAGGTGTCGCTACTTCGATCGATCGTGGTCTTCATCCTCGATTTTTCTGGTCGCAGAAGCTCAGTTACCTCAATCGATTATGATTTTGTTCGCCTGATCTATCCTAGTTACTGGAAAACCTCGATAGCAGTATAGGAGGTCTGCTAGCTTGATCAATTGTGATTTGGTTACTTGATTTTTCGAATTACTGGAGAACCTTCAAATAAGTGTTGACGTTCTGCTATTTCAATTGACTGTAATTCTGCTCATCGATCTTCCTGGTTAATGAAGAAACTTGGTACAAGTACACATGCTCTACTACATGTTTCTCGATCCTCCTAATTGTTAATGATTATTGAGTGAAGCAGTGCTGTTACAGTCTGTCTTGATCAATTGTGATTTGGTTCCTTCATTTTTCAAATTACTGGAAAACCTTCAAAAAAGTGTAGACTGTTCTACTACTTCAATTGACGGTAATTTTGCTCCTCGGTCTTCCTGGTTAACGACGAAACTTGATACAACTAGTGATGGGCCTTGAGCATGTTCAAGCGGTATCGATTCCTTGTGACAAAGAATCATGGTATCACAAGCATGTATGATTCTCTGGGTATCAAAAATTATCGATCCCTAATGATAGTTGCTCAGAAGCCTCGATCCTTTATAAGTAACACCTTGGATGGGTTTGTTATCGATACTATCACAATCCTGTGGGGTCGAGTCGACTGAATGGCAAGTATACATATAATGAAATGTTATGTTTACTAATATCAAGCGTGAGAAAGGAAGATGGAATGAAAATATTATGTTGGTACGTTCAAAACGATGAAGACGTGAATTGCGAATGTAACGATACCAATTTCATCCAAGACGAGATACCAATACTACTTGGTATCATTTCAGCACGTACTGGTATCACAGATCGACTACAAGTTCCTTATTTTTTTATACATATCGAAACACCCAAACAAGTACTTAAGTATCGAATTGTTTGAAGATCATGAGAAAGACTTGTATCACGCCCATCACTAGATACAACTACAGAAGGTCAATCTACACGATGATTTTTATAGGAAACCGAAAACAAAGTTGAAATATGTTACACAGTGTAATTATAGGTGCCACGTTCATAACAAATGTACTTTCTGCGAGGATCGTGGACGTGAATTAACAGCGTACTACAATTTGTAATAAATGGCAGGTTTGTGATAACGATCATGGTCAAATATAGATGATTGTACCCTAAAACGTGACGATACAATCGCTGTCCTTATTATGGCCATTGTTTGATCGTGACACTGGCAAATCTCTCGCGACGGTAACGTAGCACGATTTTATCCGCGGAAATTTGCTTGTGTAAGTGTGCGAAGATTACCGCGACTGTGACGAGAGACTGGACATAATCTTGTGCCCTTTGTGTCATCAGAGGATGATTTACAATTCATTCATTAACGTCATTATACTCCACATATTCTACTTCGTATACACACTGTAAAATTGCCATTAAATGATCGTCACAATCATCTATCTGGGTCATTAGCATAATAGCTTACTTAATTATGCAAAACGAAGCATTCAGCATCAATTAGCAGAAACTGAAGTTCAGTAAAAATGGATTTCACTTCCTAATAATTTAAACAAATTGCGAATGATGTCATGGCAGCCTTCAACTCTTCTAACATGTTCAATATGTCATATTTCGCCACTCCATTTTTACTATAAATGCATAAAGTCTGCAATCTACTTATATCAAAGGATTCAAAGCATTAATCTCGAAATTAAATTTACGAACTGCCATTCCATTTAAATTGCTATTATATTAATTTCATGCAATAACTAAAACGATTGCAAAGAGCTCGTTTCCGCGTCGAATAAAAGTAAATGTGTTCTGCACCAAAACTTCGCTCCGTGTTTATGCTGATTTTTATTATACGTCCATTTAACCGACAACTACGCATCGATCACGCACCCCCGAGCTTTTAAATATTCCATTATATTAAGGTATAATAACCCTGCTATCGCATCTGTTGATCCCCTCCGTTTTTGTTGCACGATCGATAACTGCCGTGTCTATCAGCTTTCACATATACGTACGAACTATCATGAAAGTGAACCACACCGATGCTATGGTCAACGTAAAAGCTACGAAACGAAATCGTTGGAATTCCCAGCGAAATCCTTGACCGTGAACAAGGTGCCAGCGATTCCGCGTGGAATCGATAATGAAATAATTCCTGCAAAGCCACGAGAAACATATGAAAATAACTTTTACAATGAGCCCGTTAAAATTCGTGGCACGTTACGAAATTTCACTTTTTTCGCTAATAACACCGAGAGATAAACTTCGCTTCGTTGAGCACGAAAGCACAATAAGCAATTCTTGGAACAATCCTGATCATTTCATAGATCGTATTAGTAGGCGGGAACGAAAAAATTCGTCGTTTTTTGCACGATTTTTGTTCGGCGCGAAGTTCAATTCTGAACAACTTTGTTTACTAAATTCTAGTGGCTTTTATGGGGAGTCCCGTCGATTTTTACGTGCAAAATTCCGCTGGAACGGATCAAGTGGCCATTGAGGGAGTTTCAACAATCGTTCGCGGCAACGACAGGATTTTCGTGTTTGTATTATGCAGGGGCTCGGTGGGATTTTTATCTCGTTTATCGTGCTATCAAATTTTATTGCCTTCGAAATTTTGCATTCCCAAATCCCTTCGTAATGGGACAATAAGTTGTAAAGATTGGTGGGAATGGTCACAGAAATGGTAAAGCCTTTATTTTACGAAAATTATTTGGGTAATCTCCCTGATAAATTTCTGTATCTACGATATCGAAGTTATAATTAGAATTTCAGAAAAATTTGCACGCATTTCTTTCTATAACGTGTGTTCAAAACGCTAGAAGCCAAAATAACTACATATATTTAACAATGGTTGCAGTGGTGCATTAGAAAAATAATTAATATACTACCAACACAATACATTAAAGCTAAAAGGCTGAAGATAAAAAAAGGCAAATAAATAAAAAGGCAAAGACTGCATGGAGAAATCCAAATATACCGTAAGAGAACGTTGCAAACATTTAATTATTATTAATAGCAAAATATCAGATCATTATTTTTCCCAGAACTGAAAACTTTGACCTAAGATTTAACTTCCTGAAACGAAAACATTCAAAATATATTAAAAAAATTTTCATTTTCAAATCGATCACACACTTCTCTCTATTCAATTTTTCGAAACATCGAAATGACAATCCAGGGGAGGAAAGAAGGTTCCCAGAGGTTAGTTGAGAGTCGCAAATGAAAATCTGGGACATTTCTTTCCACCGCACCGTGGGCCGTGCAGTGACGTAGGACGATAAAAATCGCCGCGGGGCCGCGTTGCCTAATATTCCCAGGGATGTATTCCGCGTCCGGGGACTATTTCGAGACTCATTCTCTCTAATGCAAGTCAGACCACACCTCGGCCCGCCTATATGGCGTTCGTCCGTAAATCAGGGACGGTTAGCCTCGCGGTACGAGCGAACTTTATTTTTTCGTGCTGGAAAATCGACGAATGATTTATCGGAAGGGGCTACACGGCCCCAGGAATTTCTAGGGCTGCGGAAAATATGATAGCGGAGGTGGGACTCCGTGATTCCGATGCTATCACGTTCCATTCCTTTCGAAGAAACGCGATTTTTATTAGTCATCGGCTGCATCGATGAGTAATTCGATTGTTCTTAATACGATTCATGGCGATGGTCATGTGGCGAATACTTTGTGGCCACTTTGTTTTTCAAATTAGTTCGGAACAAGTAGAGTTGAAGAGTTACAGAGAGTCATAAATTTGATTGAACTGGTTTGTACTCAACTGTGTTCTTCATTATTAAAATGTCTACAAGTAATCAAAACTGTTTCTCTCTTGTTAAAAGGAATAGATTTTTGTTAATCACAATTATATTTGCAATATTATTTCAGTAAATTTTAGTGAGAATAAATTTTCAAGTCAGTACCATGTATGATACTATTTTATTCTCTTACAGAAGGGGTATTTCTATTTTTATCTATTTATTCGTTTATGGTAGACTTGTCATTTTAGACAATATATCTGTGGTTGCAAGGAAGAACGCCGCATGTCACATACTTTGACTTTCGAGATATTTCCATTTAAATTGCATTATTTTTTTTGAGCCCTTCGAATTTGTTTTCATAACGTTTTTTTCTGGTAAATACGTAAATCGGTGTTTTTCTTTAAAATCACAGATATATACATAGCTCAAATTTGGAACCAAGATCAGGCAGTGTAGAATACAGCAGCATGAATTCAAAATGGCGATTGTCTAAATCGCACAGCAATCTGTCGTGCAAAATATTGAGCACACGTAACCGTGTGAAAAGTTATTGCAAATGAATGATTAGGCTCGGAAATTGATTCTGAACGGGCGACAAGGAATGAAGACGCGAGGGTGCGCCAAAACTTGGAACGACAACGTCTAATAGAAACGACACTGAACAAATGGACTTCTTTCTTCATCGTCGTATGTTTCAAATTCCTAAGGATGATTTTTTAAAGTTTCTTTTCCACGATGATCTCACACTTTTTTGGACAGACCCGTACGCAATCCACCGCGACAAAATTTTGCGGCACAGAGTTGCTTGAACCGACGAATTTAGAAATTGCACGTTCGCCAGGAATTTCTTATAGTGTTTGGCAAACAGAATCGATATCGTCGACAGAATCTCCTGCAATTTAGGGGAGTTTACTACTCTTCATGCTGCACTGTCTGCTCTCCCGGTGTCCTCTCGTTCGTTTTCTCGTATGATGGCGTCGCGTCGTTCGATCGACGAAGTTACCGATGATTGTGTCGCGGACCTCTTTGTACCTTCAATTGCTGCGACAATGCAGCATAAGTGTGTATTCTTCGTTCCCTTGAAAGAACAATTGGAATACACTGTATTCTCGCAGAAAATGCGATTGTTGACTAGACTGCAGTGACAATCGGTTATTTATTTCCTGTCGACTAGACGCGCCGTAAGTCACCAAAGTATACTTATACTGCAGATATTCCAAACACGAAAGCAGGATTTTGAAGGGTATGAATATTCATTCAACACTTTGTTCACTGGAGGCAATTTGGTTTTTAAATATTACTCTTATTCGCGGTAATGATGATAAACATTAATAATAGGTAGTTCACTTTGTTGTTCACTTCATTCTTGCAGTTTATTCTTTCTCTTCATTCTTCTATTCTTTCACTTTGCCCCTCACTTTGATCTTGTTCACGTTGATGATGGTAAATATTGGAAACAGTCTACAGCAGTAAGACTTTAGAAATTGCTAAAATAAATAATAAAACACTACAGTAATCCTATTATTATGTTAATTAGATTCACCTTATCTGAACTTTACTTGGTAGCCCACGCTGGGTTCTATCCCTTAAAAGTGATCATCCAATTTAAACACTCAATTCTTGCACCTATGCAGAACTTTAAGAAATATAATTTCTTTAAAAAAGGACTATAGAAACAGAGTTATAACCTGGTCAAGTTATCAGACTGACCCTGTATGAACCCTATTTAGTACCTCAGATCAATTTCTAAAACGTGACCATCAAATTAAGACGTTTAAATCTTGCACATACAAACAGCACATATAAATAGCAACATATAAACCCATGCAAAACTTCACCAATACAATTTCACCAAAAAATGTACTAGCTTTTCAACTTCTTTCTTTATACAATAGGTACACCTTTACAACCCATTCCAGTTACTAGCTTCATCCTCTATGAACCCTGTTTAGCGACCCAGTTCGATTTCTGAAACCTGATCATCAAATTGGGACGTTCAATCGTTGCAGATTAACCTCCAAGTACAACTTCGTTAACCCTTCGGAGACGACGCGACGATGTGTTTTCATGTTACAGACATTACAGTAATTTCTCCAAGATATTTCCCTTAGCCATCTTGACATTCTAGAAAGCGAACAGTGATGCATGGAAACACATCACATTTAATAATCTGTCCCCCTGTGATCAATTGTAAAATATTCCTCAGAGTCAGTACGGTGCACTGATGTAGGATCCGAGGGGTTAAAAGATAATCTTGCCCTTCAGTATCTTTCCGTCTACAATAAGAACACTATCCCTTCCCAGTGACCATGATCGTCCTGTGTAATTGTGTTGAGCGTTACCGCGATGGCGATACGCGGTTACTCTAGTTCGGTTTCGAATTAACGAAATTCAAACTGGGTTGAGAAGAGTAAAGATATAGACGTTCTGTTTCACGAATGTTCGTTTATTGCAAACGCTAACACGGTCACGACGGTTGTACGGTGTGATTTTTGATAGTGCGTTCGATGCTAAGTTCGATTCGATGATTGGCTTATGATAGATTGTTTCGAGAGATCCGTTCTGTTTGCTCGATGATGTCGTTCTGTCTTAGCTCCCTCCGTCTCGACGCGTTGTCCCTTCGGAGTAATTGTCCGTCCAATCGCATAGGCCGTTGTTTGCGGGGGTGATTTTAAAAACGGACTTTAGATTGGTGGATAGCGACGTTAGAAACTCCGTGGATTGGTTGTTAGTATACAATGACGCCCTTGTCCGCATAGGCTCGCAGGTACTGAGGGTAACGAGGGGGTGAGAAGGAATTGGTAAGGCAGTTTTAGCGATTTTTATGATGACGTAGCGGACAATAAACCAGAAAAAGGTGCTTGGGACCTAATAAGGCATGCTCAGAAAAACGGTCGCGAGGAATGAGAAGGTTGCCGGCTGACAAACAGATGAGTTAGGCTCGAAATGTGCAAAGATTGGAAACGGAATAATGATGTCCCTTGACTTTCAGGTCTATTGTTGCTAGGTCATAAAATTCGGTACGGTAGGTTGTCGATTGCGGGCCTTTAACGGACCCTTTCCGGATTAGACTGCGGAAAGCCCGGCCTGCGGGCCATATGACGGCCAGAAAGAACGCTCGCCTCGAATGTTAATAAAAAAAGTCTACCGAAAAAACGGTCCGTGGAAATAGCAGAATATTTGATGATGTTGGCTACGTCGCAACAAATTGTAAGCCCTATTTGGTACATCGGTTCGACCGCAGTACCACGACGTGACGGTCGAATTAGAACGCGGTCTTACGAAAACACGGAACGCGTTCTCGTCGGCGGCGGCATCCGCGGCGATCTCGCGCCGGGTCCATACTTTCTCGTTATAAACAAATCGTCAAGGCGTGGACTATCGTACTATGAAATACGCGAGTGGTGCACGTTAGACGGGGTGCTGGCCAGAAAGCGGCGTCGGTATTTGGCAAACGATGACAACGTCGTCGACACCACCTCCGGTTTGTCTGCGGTCCCAGGTACCCTAGACCGCAGCCTCAACCTCTTCCTCGGTTTCGTCCATCCTTGTCTCCGGCCCCCCCCCCTCTCTCTCTCTCTCTCTCTCTCCCTCCCTCTCTCTCTCTCTCTCTCTCTCTCTCTCTCTCTCTCTCTCTCTCTCTCTCTCTCTCTCTCTTTCTGTTTCTCTTTCTCTTTCTCTCTCTCTCTTTCTCTCTCTCTCTGTCCCTCTCGACGTGTCCGTTTCCCTCTTTCTCTGTGTCTTGTGGTTCTCTCGCTTTTCTGTCTATCGCGCGGCTCCTCTCTTCGCGTAAGAGAGCCACCGTGAGGAGAGAAGGGGCAAAGACGCTTTTAGACACGGAGCGTCCACGAGCGTCGCGACGCCTTGAGAAGCAGTAGTCGCGTACCTTAGGCAGCTTCCACCTTGCCGGCTCGCAAAGCCTGAACGTAACGTGATTCTCGTCCGCGAATCCGTGTTGTCCTCGTCAACTTCCATCATCAACGCGGACCTCAACCTGGCGCATCGTCACCTGGAACCACGGACAAGGACACCCAAGGAACATCATCAATCACAGTGAACCTCGGAGAACGAGGTCCGCCAAGCTGGGCGGATAACTTCTAGTTGGACGAGTTAAATTTGGGTCGAGGCTTTTAGACTCGCCTCTGGAACACTCTACGCTCGTTTCTAGTCGATTGATTCTACTTCGATCTTCTCGTCTACACTCTAGTACCATCTAAAGATCGAAACGCCTTGTGTCTTGTGGTCCGAGACACCGTGGTCAGGTGAGATTCGCAGGGCGGCCGGATCCGCGAAGTCTAAATTAATCTGGAGCCCGTTGTTGAAGTTCTGGCCGACGCGGGCCTGCTGGTCGCCGGCGTAAAAAAGCGCGTAAAGTCGCGTTCAACGAGGAACAAAAATAAGCGTGATACTGGGAACCGAGAGGCGGATCAGTTTCCCAGCGGAGGGATTCAGCGCTGGAGCAAGCCAGAAGAGAACAAGTGGCTGTCCTGCTGTCTTGATCATATAGAAAACACCCATCTCCCTACCGTGACCTAACCCTGTCCAAAGTGGAGAGATTGCGATCTGCTCACAGAGAGGTACCCAAGAAGAGAACAAGTGGCTGTTTTCCTAGACTCACCATTTTCCCTTCGGTAACCTAGCCATGTCCAAAGTGGAGGAATTGCGTGCTGTTCCACTCCGAGATACCCAAAAAGCGAACAAGTGGCTGTCCTACTATCTTCATCTCGTACAGAGCTTCATAATTTTCCCTTCGTTGACCTAGCCACGTCCATATTGAAGGGACTGCAGGTTGCTCCACTCGAAGGTACCCAAGAAAAGAACAAGTAGTTGTCTTCCTATCTTCATCCTGTCAGACCTTCGTCCTTCTCCCTTCGTTGACCTATTCACGTCCAAAGCTGGCTCCCTTCAAGACTCTACTGGGTCGTCGGGTCACCAGTCCACAGATCTGGAGGAAACAAGCGTTGGGCACGTCGTTGATATTGAAAAAGAGACCACGTCGACTATCCATCATCTGGGAGCATCTAGACTCGATTCTCTTGACAATTTTAATTTGTCAGTCACTTCGGTAGGATACAGTGTTGCGAATGTATAGTGTGGTCCCTTCGTCTCTTCTTCAGGATCGCGAGTGAGAGTCTCATTCGGTGATGGTCTAGACGACGTTGTCGATCTTGAAGAGGAGACCTTGAGGTGGACACCGATCATCTGGGAGCATCTAGTCTCGATCCTCGTGGCAATTATAATCTGTCAGTCACTGTGATAGGCCAGGATACAGTGTCGAGAGTGTGTAGTGCGGTCTGATCGAGGATCTCGTCGAGGATTTTTTTCAGGGTCGCGAGTGATAGCCCCATTCGGTGATGATCTAGCGCTAACCCAGAGGTGTGACGGCTGTCAGGGTCGTCTTGTCAGTCGTTGATCGTGTCCGAACGGTGAGAACGATTCCGCGAAAGTGGTTCGCGTGGCGAAGAAGGAGAAGGACGCGACGATGGCGGAGCGTCCTGGCGGCAGACGACGCTCGTGTCGCGACAGCGTGGACACCGGCGCCTCCGCCAGGGTCACGCCGCCCTCCTCCAAGGACCGGAGGACCAAACGGTCCAGCAAGCCCATCAAAGAACGATGGCTGCTGACCAGGAAGACTTGGAGGTACATGGCGGACGCTGGACGACGCTTAATTCCTGATGGCACACATAACCGACCGGAGGACATCCCAAAAATTGAACAGTACTTCCAAGAAGTCTGTCAGAAAGAGCCAAGGTTCCTTCTCTGGAGGAAAGCTTCCTATCCAGGGACGTTAGGCTTCAGAGCTCAGAGACGGAGGAGGCAGATCAAAGGAGGCAGCTGTAGGACCAAGGCCAGTTCAGCGGACGAAGCTGATGATCTTAGAGGACCTCCGCAGTCCTTTGTTCTTCAGGCTACCACTACAGGAAAGTTTGATCTGGCGAAGGCGAAAAGGGAATGGCTACTCGCGACAGAAGGCGGTAGCACGCCATCTAGTCCTGTGGAGCGCAGGAAGTTCCAGCCGGAGGATTCTGAGGCAAAGGCCTTGGCTGATATGCTGCAGAAGTACCTGAACATGCAGAGCGACGTCGCTGGCACGACGAAGTCGGGTGGAAGGTCGGAGATGAGTGGTCAGGTGGATGGGAAGGATGCGTTTGATTATCAGAGTCTAATAGATAGACTCCAGCAGCATTTGGATATGATGGTTGCGCAGTCTAGGTTGGAGGACTTGTCTCTTCGGCAGTTTTCTAAAGATAAAGATAAAGATAAAGATAAAGATAAAGATAAAGATAAAGATAAAGATAAAGATAAAGATAAAGATAAAGATAAAGATAAAGATATAGAAACATCGAAGGTTCCAAAGTCCATGCAGCCTTACCAGGGTGATTATGTGCATAAGTCCTTGATGGAGACTATCAGCCGGTACTATAGTAAGTCTGGAACAAGGCAGCATGTGATTACAGACATTCTAACTGATCGCAAGTTGTTAGAAAAATTATACTTCGACCTGAGGTGCACCAGGGGGTTCAGAGGTCCTCGCGCGACAGGTGCGTACACTTCACCTTCGTCTCGATGGTGGACTCATCAGCGCACCAGAGTTCCTACGAAAAATGAGGATTGGTTATCTATCTGGAGGGACACTACTTCTCCACCTCCACTGATAGCTGTTCAAGAACCTAGCACAGACCGTGGCCCCATAGACGATGGTGTGCAAACCGATCCCGTTTCACGTGAAGTGCTGGACGCTATACTGTTAGAAAAAGACAAGGAAGAGGCTCTGCAGGAGAAGCCGGTGCAGAAAACCACCGGCAGGAGACGCAGCAGTGTAGACAACGACGATGTCTCGCCATCTGTTAGCGATACTATTAAAAGGTACCTTCGAATGGCCAGGAAGAAGTCCATGGACGCTGACAAGGTGGATAGATTTAAACGCGTGAACTATGATCGCAATTTAAGAAATATTAAAGCTAAGGGAGAGATTACTAAGTTGAGTGATGACGATGGTAATAGTAAGGGATGTCAGACCGAGGACAATTGGGCGGTTAATTATAGGGAAATGTCGTCCATGGAGAATCCTTCGGAGAATCTCTCGGACGTTGATACAACCGGCTCTCCACCGAGTCGTAACGCGAGTTCGAGGAGCAGCATAGACGCTGGCCTCGGTTCCGAAGAACCATTGACCCCCAAGCATCATCACCACCAGTCCTTCCTCTCCCATCTCCTTCACGGTTCCAACGCGCACAAGGACAAGCCGCACTCGGCACCTGGTTCGCCGGCACTCACCTCCTCGTCGACGAATTCCGCAGGTGGAACAGCGATGCAGAAGAGCAAGTCCTCGAGCAGCGTGGTGCATCACGGCAGCCGACTGGTCGCCAAGAAGATATGGCGGTCCCGGAGCAAGAGCACCTCGAGGGCCTCTAATCAACCATCCGTCTGGACACCGCAAGTAAGTCCTCTTCTGCTTATGTGGGTGCGCGCGCGTGCGTGTGCGTGTGTGTGTCTTGCCCCATTTTCTCACCCACGCTTTTCTCTTTCGCTGAAACTCTGCTTGCGTTTGAACCCTACATACTTCTACACCCTTCATCCTGCATACTTCTGACACGTTTGCATAGTGAGATGTAAAAACATATTGTCATGTCCGTAGAGAAAGGTTACTTGCTGTGAAAGAATATGATATCCTACAGTCAGTTCCAATTCTAATTCATTTCTAATACATTTGATAACAACAATTGTTGAATGTTATTTCGGTTTAATGGAAATTAATAGCATTCATATTTATTAAACTCTGTTTAGAATTTTCATCAAGAGTCTTACTTGACGTTATAGTGCAAGGGGTTAAGATTAGTCGCATAAACGATGTTTATGTCTTTCATTGATGTCCACCATGACTGGATATGTATAAATTCACCCTCGAACAACATTACATGGGTCCATTTCGACCCACTTCATTTAAAGACTGTTTGAAATCCAGCATTTCATATAAACAATACAATGTAATAATAACTCTACTAAGTACATTGTTTAAAGATTTAGTTAGGATTCACAAGCTGTTAGGTGATCGCTGTTTATCAAATTGTCGAAGACCTCCACGTTTTCGAGACTAATGCAGGAGCTGTGGAAGTGAAATGATTGTTGAGATGTGATCCTTTTTTTGTTTTAAATGAATTTATTTACGGTTCGTAAACGAAACAAGAACGAACCGCGCGCGCTATACATAGAGTTTTCCCTTGCCAAAACACGTCTACGAATAATTTGCTTAAACCACCTGTCGCCGCATAGCCGGGAGTGTCCGCCTCATTATGAGAAAGAAAACGAATTAATGATGTCGCTATTAAGGTTCACCACGAAAATAGAGTGTGGCTATTAATAACGACTCTAATCCGGCCGTTTTCTTAATAATACCCGCGGATTAATATTTCGTATTACCATTGTGCGGTTCAGTTCCTCGAACAATGGGAAATAGTGACGTGATAAAGGAACGCGTTGGAGACCTTCGGGTTTTGGTAAATTAGGCAGTCTGACTTTAAACGTACGTTCATTAATGTTCACTCCTTCGTCACAAATTACTGTTCAAAGTTAAATGAAGGTCGTACTTTCCTGAAAAAGTAAACAATATTATTTCAAAATATACTTAGAAGAAGTAAATTACAGAAGTTCCAAAATATACTTTGGTGATTGTGAAAAATGAAAGTTTATTTTTCTACTGAAAACCATATAAAAAGAAGGTTACATGTACTAGGAAAGAACATGAAATTGGAGTCAAGAAGTACATACTATTATTACGCCTTCTTGCTTTAACACGAACGAACTGTCAAAACAAAAAATTATTGCTTTCCAAATGTTATGACTAAGTAATTTCGTTCAAGAACATGGATCCCGAGGTTTCAAGGTCGACATAGTGTATGAAACAAAATGATATATTTCTGTTAGCGTATCATTGTAGCAAACAAACTCTATCATACTCTATTACACTTTAACATACGACTACAGTCGAGGTCGTGTAAAGATAACCATGAAAAATATTACAGATTTCAACTTTACATCAACCGCAATAATGTAACTACGCAAAGACAGGTACCATTTCATTGAAAAAAAACATCAACCTTGACCTTGAACTTCTAAACAGCTCAAAAGCAAGTCTTCAAAGTGCAGGTCCTCGGTTGCGTCAAATTGTACTTAATCCTTTTGTATAAAATTTTGTCTTCAGCTTTGTCACTTGATTTTAAATTTGGCGTGTAGTGGTGGACAGGAAAAATTGCTGCAACCACGCCTAATATAAAATTAATCATCTACCAGAACGACGCAGAATCAACTACAGATAACTGAACGGTACAACAATGACCTAGCAAAAAGAATGTTCACGCACGGGAGAGAAAACGTTTGCTTCCAATATCCGCAAATCCGCAACAAACGTCCCGAAAATACAGTTCCTCTGGTGCCTTAGCATCGGCGAGTGTTGACGTACGTTGTACACGATGCACACCGGCCATACACAATATTCGATCTAAATCGGTAATCCAAACGTCACGCAATCTCTTTGAAATATCCAAGCCATGACACCTTTTCGGTTTTCTTCTTCTTGTTTCCCCGGGGCGTCGTGTGCAGCCTCTCGGCTCCCGATTCGCTCGCCTCTTCGCCTTCTCGGCTTCTTCGTGGATCTATCTCATCGGTTCGACAGTCGGTCTATTTTTCTTTCCACCTCCCCTTTCTCCTCTCTTCGCTACCCACCCCCATTCGCGAAGCCACCGTTTAATATCTGGCCCGTGTGACCGAGTATGCCGCGGCGCGATGTGAAAGAGAAAAAGAAGAAGAATAAGAAGAAGAGGCTCGACCTTGCCGGCGGCGATCTCGTTAAGTGGTAAGCGCGATAACCAATTTAGGGCCTCGGAATTTTGCTGGCGCCGCCAGAAATAGTCAGCCAACGGTAGTGTATATAAACTATACTTAACCCCTGCGCTACCACTACTACCTGCACCGACACACACCCGGAGTATTCGACTAACAGCCGCTGTGCAGTTAGGTGCGCGCACCGGTGCGGTGGTCGGAAATCCCCTAAACCCTAGTCCCACTGTCGACTTCTTGGTTTACAAATTTCATGATGTTGCATAAACTTGACCAACAGTCTCGAGAATATGCTAACATCTCTGTTCTGGGATCTAGAGGTCCTGGAGAAAGACTATTTACCATTTTTTGACGTTTAGAGTGGGACACTTGTGATTAGCACAGAGTGGTTGCAATTCTTAGTTGTTCTGCCATGTTCTCGAGAATCTCAATTTATTGTTGTTGTACAAATGTCTTCTAACAGGTCTTCATAAGCTATTGGAAGTTATATTCTAGCTGTTCGAGGTCCTGGAGAAGAACCTTTTACCGTTTTGTGACGTTTAGAGTGGTACACAGTTGTTTTGCCACGTTCTCGAGAATCTCAATTTGTTGTTGTTGTACAAATGTCTTCGAACAAGTCATCTAGTTGTCTGACCCCTAATAAGGGGTTCTGGAAGAGGACTTCTTACCATTTTGTGACGTTCCGAGTGGAAAACTTGCGATTAGCACAGAGTGGTTGCAATTCCTAATTGTTGTGTCATGTTCATGAGAACCTAAATTCATTGTCGTACAGACATCTTAAAACTAGAGCTAGAACCTTTACCCGAGTATATGAGATACCCTGGTACTCGGGTACCCGTGACACACCCGGGTAAAGCAAAAATACCCGGATATCTCATGAGATAGTCGGCTACCCGTGTACTCGGTTTCAAGGAATGAAAACTGTTATGACTACTCTGTATTGTGTTCGGCCTTATATATTTATTATTTAAATAGTTATTTATTAATATTTACAGTTTAAACAATTTTTAAATAATTAAATTTTTATAATTTGTTTGTACATACATTCATTTGAATTATTATTTCAATAATTATGTATTGTTATAATTAATGTTTAAACAAATAAATTTTTATAATTTGTTTCTATATTCATTTGAATTATTATTTCAATATTATATATTGTTATAATAATTGTTTAAACAAATAAATTTTTATAATTTGTTTCTATATGCATTTGAATTATTATTTCAATAATTATGTATTGTTATAATAATTGTTTAAACAAATAAATTTTTATAATTTGTTTCTATATTCATTTAAATTATTATTTCAATAATTATGTACTGTTGTAATAATTGTTTAAACAAATAAATTTTTATTAATTTATTGTTTCTCGATCGTAGATGTTTAATAAATTGAAAAATGCTCTCGGCGCACGGTTTCGATCAATAATAAAAAACTAAGCAATTTTGCAATATTTAAATTCTCAACGTTTCGATCCGAATTTGGATCATCCTCAAGAGAGATGCGTCTGAAATTATATATATAATTAATATTTTGTAAATTTAACAGGGGGGACAAACTGATTATAATTAAATTTTTTTAAATCACATACTTGCTGAGTATCAAAACATGTTAATTAGCTATTATACACTGACTGAGTTTCATGCTGGTCTGCATTCAACTGAGGTACCGGCCGTTAAGATAGAGAGAACACATAAATTGAAAACGACGTATATTGACACTCAACCAATCAGACACCATGATCGACAAGTTGTTGAATCGATTCTTGGCGGTAAATTCAAATTTACAAAATATCGATCCTAACGCAACATAACCAGTAGGGTACCATTTAACATGGTAAGAAAATTAACATTCAATAGTTTTGATCACAGATGTTATGAAAACATATTTTCACATAAATAATACTTCGTATATACGTAGAAACTTCATCATAACCTACATTACTGGTTAAATTTACAAAATATTAATTATACATATAATTTCAGACGCATCTCTCTTGAGGATGATCCAAATTCGGATCGAAACGTTGAGAATTTAAATATTGCAAAATTGCTTAGTTTTTTATTATTGATCGAAACCGTGCGCCGAGAGCATTTTTCAATTTAATAAATTTTTATAATTTGTTTCTATATTCAATTGAATTATTATTTCAATAATTATGTTCTGTTGTAATAATTGTTTAAACAAATAAATTTTTATAATTTGTTTCTATATTCAATTGAATTATTATTTCAATAATTATGTACTGTTATAATAATTGTTTAAACAAATAAATATTTTTATTTTGTTTCTATATCCATTCATTCAAAAATTTATTTATTTGAACAATTATTTTTATTTGAAAAAGGCTGATTTTTCTGTTTTTCTGCTTGACAACTTTCATTATTGTGATAATTTTGTAGAGTAGCTTATAGATACATATAACGTTTGGTGTAATTTAATTTTATGTATCTTTTTCCCCATTTTTTTGTCGATGGAAAACCCGCAGAAAAACAGAAAAATTATGCCTTTTCAGGGCTACCATATCACTTTTAACGTGGAACAACTCCAAATAAACGGTTATCCTTACCCGAACAAATATTCCATTACGGTTGCCACCGTGCTTCGCATAAGCATTGGAACATAATATGACTATTATGACCGCGGAACCAGAACACTTTTTTCTCACATTATTTATCAAAGTATATGTAGACTATGTATACAAATTTTCATGAAAAAAGTGTAATATTTTGTCCAAAAATGTTGCAAAAAAAGTTAATTTTTAACATATTTTTTAAACAAATTATTATTTGTTTAATCAGTTTATGCGAGAAGATTCGCCATTCAAAGACGCACGAATA
The DNA here is from genome assembly GCA_916610255.1 of Lasioglossum lativentre. Lineage (NCBI taxonomy): Eukaryota > Metazoa > Arthropoda > Insecta > Hymenoptera > Halictidae > Lasioglossum > Lasioglossum lativentre. The sequence continues at coordinate 22,238,841 of OU744364.1, read as the reverse complement.
GGATTTTGAAATTTTATTCTATACCTAATACTTTCGGAGATATTCAATAAAAAAGGATTTTCCACCCCAACTTTGAGAGCTATTTTCACCCCCTTAACACGAATGTCAGCAACTACAAAAAAATACGTGTCAAATATTTTTTTGAGTTCTATATCATGCCAAAATTTCATTAAAATCGGCGTGTTACGATTGGGTAACCTTCCTTGTCAGTCTATTCATGAGATACCCGGGTACCCACGTACCCGAGTAATTTTTGTTGATCCGAGTATCTCACGGGTAACCCGGGTACCTCACTTATGAGATATCATAAGTGACAGCTCTACTAAAACGAGTCTTGATAAATTGTTGGCAGGTCTATTCCAGCTGTTCGATATCTTGAAAGAGGATGTGATGACTGATGAAAATAATTGAAAAATGTAGAGGCTCTTATTAGCCCCTTGCACTACGATTCATTTTACGGTTGCAGTGATTAGAACTTATTTGTCGTTTCTAATTTCTTCAAAAAAAAGAAGTTTGTATGTAATTTATACCTATGCAGTTTCCAATTGTTTCAACAACAAGAAAATATAATTTTGTTTCAATTGAAAGTTTAAAGGAAATTAGTAGCATGAATATTTAGTAGACTATCTTTGAAATCTTCGTCACGAGTCCGACTCGGTATTATAGTGCAAGGGGTTAGAAGAACAGGAGGACGAGCTTTGATCCGTCTTACTTTCTTGCATAGTTTGTTGTCCTACGGTGAGAGAAGGAAACACAAAAATATACTCGTAGACGAAGACCATTAGAAATAAACCGATCCGACATTTGGGATTCATTACTCGGTTGTATACAGTTTCTGACATTGTAGGGATTGGGAGTTCGATCTGTCAATGACACCTGCACAATGCAACTAACGTCTTGACACTAAAATATAGAATATTAGTTTTCAATTTGTTGCTATTTCAGATACCATTGGTCATCTAGTGCATTTATTCTGGAAAGCAATCTTCGCTCTGCAAAATTAATCACATGCAGAAATCTATGCTTCTTCTTATTAAACAATGTTCTATCATTTTATCTTCGCTTTGTGATTATTACATTCTTCAAACTTGTCCGTGTACTTCTGGAACAACCTGTATAGTATAGACCGATAAGCATGGGCCAGCGGCCCCCGCTCCGATTTTCTTGATTCTTGTCTCAAAACATCGTTTTATGTCTAAAAAAACATTGTGTAAAATTTCAAATGTCTACCCCCACCGATAGGGGTGATATTGGGGTAAATTCCCCCGCACTTAAATGCAATTTGCTCTAAAACGAAAAAAGATATCGACATGTGGTCAACGGCAAACGAAAGATATAGATACACTCTATATTTCAGAATTTTTTCAGAATTTTTTGCTAATTATTTATAGTTGAAAATAATTAATTAATTTTTTGGGAATTTTTTTAACTATCTTCCCCTTGGTTGACACCTACCAAAAAATTCTAAAATATTGCTATGATGCTAACCTATTTTGTATAAAAATCTCAGAAGTGTCCATTTGGTGGAACAGTGTCAAAAAAAAATAAAGTATGCCAGCGAACGCTCGGTTTGATCAGTAACGCCGCAGCGACCGAGTCCCCTTGCGGTGGCTACTGATGGGAGCGAACGGGAAGTCGGAAATCGCCAAAACGTGGTCAAAATAGGAAGGAGTACTCCAATTTAGTTCAAAATTGATACTCGTAGGTTTTTCGGGTCGCTGATTATAAATCTGAGGTCAAAATTACAAAAAACAAAATGGCGGATTCAATATGGCGGAAGCATAACCCAAGAAATTATTGGACTCTCTTGAAAATTAGTATTCCCATATTTCTCGTGCCGTTGAATATGAATCTGAGGTCAAAATTACAAAAAACAAAATGGCGGAATCAATATAGCGGAAGCGTAACCCAAGAAATTATTGGACTCTCTTGAAAATTAGTGTTCCCATATTTCTCGTGCCGTTGAATATGAATCTGATTTCAAAATTACAAAAAACAAAATGGCGGCCGGTTATGTGAAAAAATTATTTATTTCCACAAATATTAAATTATTATCAGGTGACTTCAGATAGCAAAAAATGTAAGATTTTAGTGTTAAATATTGCATCCGAGGTAATTCTTTAGTACTAAAATGTAATAGAAGTATCTCAGTTCTGTTTCGTTCCGATATTTCAATCTCCTCTAGTAAAATAAAGATATAATGTATATTATGGGAGAAAAAGTTGAAAGCATAGACTTATAGAAATAGACTGCGAAGTATTGTAAAATTACTTGTATACAAATTATATTGTATTTTTCATAATTGTAATTGTAATTGGCGTTTTAAATGCAATATTTACCATTAAAATCTTACACTGTTGACTATCTGAAGCATTTTATTGTAATATATAACAATAATGTACCTTACATTTGTGAAAATTAGTTTTGTCTACGATTTAGGGCAAATTCGCCATTTCGGAACGTTACCGGTCGCTAAAGAAATGGCGATAATTCATAAGGTCGTAATAGGTCGCTGGAAAATGAAACGTACACTTGTTTAATAGCCTTAACAGCTTCTTTTCCAAAAAAAAATGAACGCTTGATCGCGATTGATAAGCAACTTTTTCGTTAATGAAATGTACCAGATGCGTAGATTTCTCTTTTTCATCTCCCAGAGCTTTAAAAAATTAAATAAAGCAATAACCTATTACGACCTTATGAATTATCGCCATTTCTTTAGCGACCGGTAACGTTCCGAAATGGCGAATTTGCCCTAAATCGTAGACAAAACTAATTTTCACAAATGTAAGGTACATTATTGTTATATATTACAATAAAATGCTTCAGATAGTCAACAGTGTAAGATTTTAATGGTAAATATTGCATTTAAAACGCCAATTACAATTACAATTATGAAAAATACAATATAATTTGTATACAAGTAATTTTACAATACTTCGCAGTCTATTTCTATAAGTCTATGCTTTCAACTTTTTCTCCCATAATATACATTATATCTTTATTTTACTAGAGGAGATTGAAATATCGGAACGAAACAGAACTGAGATACTTCTATTACATTTTAGTACTAAAGAATTACCTCGGATGCAATATTTAACACTAAAATCTTACATTTTTTGCTATCTGAAGTCACCTGATAATAATTTAATATTTGTGGAAATAAATAATTTTTTCACATAACCGGCCGCCATTTTGTTTTTTGTAATTTTGAAATCAGATTCATATTCAACGGCACGAGAAATATGGGAACACTAATTTTCAAGAGAGTCCAATAATTTCTTGGGTTACGCTTCCGCCATATTGATTCCGCCATTTTGTTTTTTGTAATTTTGACCTCAGATTCATATTGAACGGCACGAGAAATATGGGAATACTAATTTTCAAGAGAGTCCAATAATTTCTTGGGTTATGCTTCCGCCATATTGAATCCGCCATTTTGTTTTTTGTAATTTTGACCTCAGATTTATAATCAGCGACCCGAAAAACCTACGAGTATCAATTTTGAACTAAATTGGAGTACTCCTTCCTATTTTGACCACGTTTTGGCGATTTCCGACTTCCCGTTCGCTCCCATCAGTAGCCACCGCAAGGGGACTCGGTCGCTGCGGCGTTACTGATCAAACCGAGCGTTTGCTGGCATACTTTTTTTTTTTTGACACTGTTCCACCAAATGGACACTTCTGAGATTTTTATACAAAATAGGTTAGCATCATAGCAATATTTTAGAATTTTTTGGTAGGTGTCAACCAAGGGGAAGATAGTTAAAAAAATTCCCAAAAAATTAATTAATTATTTTCAACTATAAATAATTAGCAAAAAATTCTGAAAAAATTCTGAAATATAGAGTGTATCTATATCTTTCGTTTGCCGTTGACCCCATGTCGATATCTTTTTTCGTTTTAGAGCAAATTGCATTTAAGTGCGGGGGAATTTACCCCAATATCACCCCTATCGGTGGGGGTAGACATTTGAAATTTTACACAATGTTTTTTTAGACATAAAACGATGTTTTGAGACAAGAATCAAGAAAATCGGAGCGGGGGCCGCTGGCCCATGCTTATCGGTCTATACCCTTTACTTTAGAAAACGATCTTTACTCTGAAAAATTAATTACCTGCAGGAATCTGTGCTGGATACTGTCAAAACATTGTTCTATGACTTTGTCTTTGCCATTTTGCCATTGTTCTGTGTTGCATTGTGTATAATAATTGATAGCAAATTGAGTTTTTGCCTTTTTATGCCATTTTTAAACCCAGAACTATATCTCACTGGTTTTCCAATTAATATGATAACAAGAGTGGTTCGGATGGTCTAGTCTAATTGCGACGGTAAAGAGGGTTGAAGCCTCGGTATTCGGTGAATATACCGAATCCAGGAAGCGATCGCGATAAATTAGCCGGGCTCTGCGCGTTGTTCTTGAAACGGTTAAACGGGAATCACGATCGTAAATTATTGGACATCGTTGTCCCCGAGCGAGGATGCCGCTCGATAATATTTGAATTCGAAATTGACGGGGAGCCAATTCATTACATCAGAGGCAGCGAATTTTCCGGGGACGCTCGGTCGAGTGCGAAAACAAAATCCAAAACGCAGATCCCTGTTGCTCATGGTCATCCCATTAGGCGTGATCAATCAATACAACAGTGTTTACGAATATTCTATTAATTTTCGCCTAACAAAGAAACCGATGTTCAATGAAACATCAAGAATCAGGCGCTCCAATTTTTCTTTGGACACTATCTTGATTAGAAAATGTCCTTCTAGCATAATTTAAATCCTTGATCTTCAATTCAATAAACTTTTTCACTTCACGTCTTGTTGTAGAAGGTACTTTTTTAAAAATTGCTGTAAAGTATTTCATTTTGTTGTTTTTTGGTTTACAATTATTTTATTAAAATTAATTTAGTTGTTTCAAATATTGTAGTCGATTATACCGTACCTTCCTATAGATATATATTACTGTGGAATATTTTATTTTTCTATTTTTTGGAGCAATATTATGAATAAGGTCATGAAGGTTCCAATCTTGTTATTAGTCGCTTGCGCCATCTTGAATACATCCTTGATTTCATTATAAGTATTTTATTAAAATTTATTTATTTGTTTCAAATATTGTAGTTTATTGTAACGTATCTTTCTATAGATATAGTATACATGTATTGCTGTGGAATATTTTATTTTGCTATTTTCTGGAGCACGCAAATATTCCGGACAGGAAAATATTGTAATGCTTGTCGCTCGCCTCTGTCGTCATCTCGAATTCCTCCACGTCACAATTTCGACACAATCACTTCTGCTTTAACTTCATCGTTGTTGCAATGCATAGTACGCCTAACAATTTTCTGTAGACAAGCGTAAACCGTTTGTTTCGCGTTAAAAAAAAAACCGCTTTCCACCAGCGGTCTCTTGTCGCAGAATTTAGCTGACGAGAACGACAGGGAAGTTGGTAAACAAAATTCCCGTCGACGTACGTGAAAATATACCGGTACGTACATAGTGGCCTACAGTTGTTTCCCTGCTGTCTGGTAATTGAGGCGGCTAGAAATAACCAGAAATTTCAATTTCGTGTCGTCCTTTCATTGAATCGAAAACTTTGTTCATCTCGTTACCACCTGCCACTCCAATGAAATGTTGTTTGCAACGATATGAAAGAATCAGTAGCAACCCGATTGTTCGTTCGACGAAATAAATAATTTTCACGACGTAATATTGTCGGACGCGTTTGACAACGTTTATAACAGACCGCCCAACCGAATCGTAATTAAAACTTTCCGCTCAGAGAAGTTTTAATTAAATCCTACATTCGCCGAGGTCTTAACCTTGCTTGCTTTCGTACATCCGTTATAATAGTTCGCACGCTTACGAGTTTAATGAGCTTACTTTCCGTTCTCCACACAGTTCCGACGACTTCCGGATCGAACAAACGAAACGATTTACAACAATGCCTCCCAATTACATTCGTTGGAATCGAATTTCGAAGTTCGAAATGCTTTTGCCGCGAATAAATTCTCCTTCTCCGGTGCTTTGAAATTCACGATTAATTTTTAAACTAAACCGATTTCCTTGTAATTGATTTCCGAACGAGGAAAGTAGACGACAAAGGATAACTTATTGGGAGTCATTTATTTCGAGCCAGGCAGCTCGTGTCAGTAATTGCCCACAAGAACGGGAAACAACGCGCGAACTTCCCGGAATCGTTTATTAACTAAGTAACAACGGGGGAAACAACAAAAATCGGGGATGAAATATCAATTAATTTTCCGCCGGTGTTGCTCGGCAATAAAATACAGTATTTAGTTGGTGAAGCTTGGTGAGGGCTGTTGTAAACATGTCTTTATTTAATTTCAGAATTAGTTGATGAATATTATAAATGTGTCTTTATTTAATGTCAGAATGCAATAATAATGCAGTAATAATTTCAGTATTATTAATATATATAAACTTTATTTGTTCCCCTAAGGGTTAGAATCGTTACACTCCTTACACTAACCTTATTCTAATCTTAACCTATTTCGCTTAATCGCTTAATCCTCTATTTACATCCTTATCCTAAACGCACGCCTCAATCCGCTTTCCCCTTTTCCTACACACACACACACACACACCCTTCCCTAACCAAATGGACCCCCTCTTCCGGCCTCTTCATTCTCTTCCCATTCTTTCTCTTTTATTCCTTCTCTTTCACTCCTTCCATTCTTTCTCTCTCTCCACTCCTCCACCTTTCTCATCCACTGCTCCCCTCCCCCATCATCTCCTAACACTTCCCTCATCATCTCCTGCCATCCTCTTTCCTCATCCACCCTCATACATACTTCCCACACATGCTCCCACGTCTCATTCTCCCAGCCACACACTCTACACTTTCTCTCACATTCATCCATCCAATATTTCCCCCCTTCCATCTCATTCCCCAGCCTAAACCTAGCTACCCTCTGCCATCTTTTCTCTCCCCATCCTTTCCCCAGATATCCTGGCAATCCTTCCTTTCCCACCTCTCTTCCCTTTGCATTTTCTTCTCCCTTTTAACAATCTCTTCACTTGTGCTCTCTCTCCTCTCCTCCATCATTTTCTCCACCTCCTCTGCTTTCCACCCCCTCTCCTCAAAGAAACTCCATCTCTCCTTCTCCCACCCTTCCCTCACTCCTCCCCTTCTGTCATTCCTCCTTATCTCTTCCCAACAAATTCTCGCCAGTTCCCCTCCTTTTCCCTCCCTTAATTTTTGCTCATATCCCCACGCCCTTAGACCCGCCCTACCCCTCAGCATCTCTCTCTGCAACTCCTCTCTCACCATATATCCCGGAGTGCATCTCTCCACTCCCAGTACCCACTTCAAAAACCTTTCCTGCAATTTTTCTAGCCGTTCCCTTTCTTTCCAACCCCATATCTCTACCCCATAACTCGCCACAGACCAAACCAGTCGGTCAAACATCCAAACCCTCCTGCCCCAATCATTCCCGAATCTTCTTTTACCTATTCCCCATACCTGTCCCATAACCGCCGCTCCCTTCCTTACTCTCTCAGCCACCTGCTCTTCTTGACTCCCGTCTCTCTTTACCATATACCCCAGATATCTATATTTTTCCACCTCTTCCAGCACTTTCCCATTCCATCTCCACACCACCTTTTTCCACCTTCCCCCACCCCTCCTGCATCTCATCACTTTCGTCTTTTCCGTATTTACCTGTAACCTTTTTTCCTTCATATACCTCTCGAGCGTACCCATCATTCCTCTCATTTCATCCTCCTCTTCCGCCACCATCGCTATATCATCAGCGTACGCTAATGTATCCAGGGTGTCTCAAAATTCCTTCTGCTCCCGGAAATGGGCGGTTCCTTGGGTCATTTGAAGCGACATTTTCCTTTTGCAAAATGTTGTCCGCGGCTTTGTGTAGGAGTTATTAACGAAAAACACGGACCAACCAGAGCGCGCCTAGTCGCTCGGTGGCACGGTCAGCGCAGCGAGCCGGGGGGAGGAGAGTGTTGTCGGTACGTCGCGATGTAACAGACAACAGTTTCTCGATTATCTCCGATTTCGATGAGCTTTGGATATGTTGTAAAGACCACGATTCTGAACAACATTTCCCTTTAGACTTTTTGCCTCGCGTCTTTAGTTTACGAGATATTTGTAAAAACTTGTAATTGAAAATGCTTCGTAATGTGTGTCACTGTCACTGGGTCATTCGGTGACGAACTGCACAGATGTCTTCAGGTGTACGACAGTACCGAAAGCTAAGGGTTGTACGGTCAGGTCAACGAACTGTACAGCTGATGGTAGATAGCAGGTATACGACAATCACATGTTTCGGTTTTCCTGCAGATTTGTACGCAGAGTCGATGGGTTACTGTTCGAAAACGTCGTCCGTCTTTCTTTTAGAATGTTTCTTAAGGGAGGCATAGGACAATAGGGACCCTAAAACGCCACGCCGACCTAACATTTCTACCTCTTGCTGGCTGAAAGGACGGACGACCTTTTCGAACAGTAACCCATCGACTCTGCGTACAAATCTGCAGGAAAACCGAAACATGTGATTGTCGTATACCTGCTATCTACCATCAGCTGTACAGTTCGTTGACCTGACCGTACAACCCTTAGCTTTCGGTACTGTTTTTACAAATATCTCGTAAACTAAAGACGCGAGGCAAAAAGTCTAAAGGGAAATGTTGTTCAGAATCGTGGTCTTTACAACATATCCCAAAGCTCATCGAAATCGGGACATAATCGAGAAACTGTTAGTTGTTACGACATCGCAGCGTACCGACAACACTCTCCTCCCCCCGGCTCGCCGCGCTGACCGTGCAACGGGCGACTAGGCGCGCTCTGGTTGGTCCGTGTTTTTCGTTAATAACTCCTACACAAAGCCGCGGACAACATTTTGCAAAAGGAAAATGTCACTTCAAATGATCCAAGGAACCGCCCATTTCCGGGAGCAGAAGGAATTTTGAGACACCCTATATATTTTCCTACCCGCCACCTTTACCCCTCCCCACCCTCCCAACTCCAGCTTCTCATCTATGTCCGCAAGCAACAGGGTAAATAGCAACGGGCTTAACGGACATCCCTGCCTTACTCCTCTCGCCGTCCAGAACGTTTCCCCCTCCTCCTCCCCCACTTTCACCTTGCTTTTCGTTTCCCTTAATATCTCCTGTGCTCTCCGTACCAACCCTTCCCTCACCCCTTTTTTCCTCATCGCCTCTATCAACACCTCCCTATCAACTGAGTCGAAAGCTGCCTTTAAATCCACAAACAAAACGATCATCTTTCTTTCCTTCCTTGTCACCTGCCTGTTTACCAGGAAGTTCAACACGTAGATGTTATCAATACACCCCAAGCCTTTTCTAAAACCCGTCTGGCTATCCGGCAGCAACCCCTTTTCCTCCACCTCGTTTCTCAGGCTCTCTGCTAACACTGCAGCGTATATCTTATACGCCGTTTGCGTTAGTGTTACCCCCCTATAATCCCCCACCTTCCTGCTTTCCCTTTTTTTTGCAATCGGAATCACAACTCCCTCTGACCATTCTTCCGGCCATCCCTCCCCCCTCCATATCCTACTGCACACTCTCCACAACCACTCCGTCACCTCCTCCCCTCCATACCTCCATACCTCATTCGGAATCCCACCCCCCCCCCAGCCGCTTTTCTATCTTTCATCCCTTTTATCACCCTATTTACCTCCTCCCTTTCTATTTCACTTTCTCTATCCTGCTCTCTTCCTTTTGCCCCCCCTTTCTCACCCTCCATTCAACTCCTCCCAATATCTCTTTAAAGTGATCATCCCACTCCTGAATCCTTATCCTGTCATCCACCCTCGATACTCTCCTCCTTTCCTTTCTTATCAGCTTCCACACTTGGCTTTCCGTTCTTATGCTCTTCACTTCCATCTCCCACTTTTCCCTCTCCTTCTTTTTCTCCTCGCATAGCACTCTATACGCCCTCTTTTTCTCCTTGACTTCTGCTCCCTCCCCACCTCTTTTCCTCCATCTTCTCAATTCCTCCCTTACCCTCTTTTTCTCTTCCCTACACTCATCATCCCACCAACCTTTCCTCTCACCTTTTCTCTTTTTACCCATCTCCTCTAACACTCCTTTTATTTTCTCTTTTAACTCTTTCCAATCCTCCTCCCCTCCTTTCCCTCCTTCCCCCCTTTTCCCAAATCTTTCCCTAAATTCCTTCCCCTCTTCTTCCGTCCATCTACCCAGCATCTTTGTCCTCCTAATTACTCCCCTCTTTTTCCCCTCTCCCCTTTTCCCTTTTATCCACACTGTCAGTGGCAAATGATCGGAGTCTACTTTTTCCCCAATTTCCATTCTTTCCACCCCTTCCCTTGTCTCTTCATTTCCCCATACGTAATCTATCACCGAATTCCCTCTCGCTCCTATATACGTCCACTCCCCTTCCTCATCTCCCTTCACATTTCCATTTAATATTCCCCATCCTCTCTCCCCCAAATATTCACACATCCTTCTTCCTTCCGCGTTTACCTTCTTATCCTTGGATTGTCGTCTCCCCTTCTCCTCTCCCTCTTCCTCCTCTTCTACCTCACCCCCTTCTCTTCCCGTTCTCGCATTGAAGTCTCCCCCTATAATCACTCTTACACCTTTTTCTTTACCTTCTACCCATTCTTCCAATCTCTCCAGTTTACTTTGCAAGTCCCCGTTCACATATACTCCTATTACCCTCCACCATCCTCCTTCTATTCTTACCTTTATCTCCATTATTCCCTCCCTCCCTCTTACCTCTCCTCTTTCCATCTCAATCTCCTTCCTTACCCCCGTTAACATTCCCCCCTTTGCCCTCCCCATCTTTTCTTCTCTCCTTGCCCACTGCGCTTCCCATATATACCCCTTCGGTAATCTGCACCTAATCTGCTCCCATCCCCCCTCCTCTACCCACGTCTCCATCCCTTCCAAAAATCCTCATCCTTATTCCTCAGTCCTGCTACATTCCAGAAAGTCACCTTGACTTCCTCTCCCCTCTTCTTTCCCCCCCTCTTCCCTTCCTCCATCCCCCGTCCCCTCTTTACTCGTTTCCCTGCTCCTTTATCCAACTCTCCTCTACCTCATCCCAACGCTTTATCTTTCCATTCACCCATATTTTCATGTAGCCTATTTGAACTTTCTTTCCTTCCATCCTTTCCTTCTCTGCTTCCTTAGCTATCTTCCACCTCGTTCTCCTTTCCTCCTCTGTTAAGTCATCGTCCACTCTTTCCTTTCTCTCTCTCAGTTTATTCTTCTCTCCCATCACCTTCCTTTTCTGCTCCCTATCCTCCAACCTTACCAGCACCATCCCTCTCACATCCTTTCCTACCCTCCCTATCTTTACCACCTGTTTGACCTTCACTTCCTCTCTAACCCCATCACTCCCCACACTCCCTTCACTTCCTTCTCCACATCTTTTCCCTCCACCTGAATCCCTCTTACCACCACATTATTTCTCCTCATCTCCCTCTCCTTCCTGTCCTGTTTTAACTCCAGCATCCTTATTCTCTTCCTGTTCTCCTCTATCTCTTCTTTTACCCTTTTTTCCCCCTCACCTTGCCTCCCTCCTTCCCGCTTTTCTAAGGCCCCTAACGCCCCCTCTGTTTTTTCTATCACTTTCTCCAATTTTTCCACTCTCACCTCCATCAATTCCCTCCTTTCCTCCTCCCATAGCTCTCTTTCCCTCCTCCATTCTTCCCTCTCCAGCCTCCATTCCTCCCTCATTTTTCTCAAATCACTCCCTATCTCCTTCATTTCTCTCAAGTCTCTTCTTATTTTCTTCAGCTCCTTCACCTCCTTCATCAACTCTTTTACCATCTCCTCCAATCCTCTCATTGCCGTATCCTTCTCTTCCCTTTTTGGTGATCTCTTTGTTTTCCCGCTCCTCTTAAATGCTACACCTTCCTCTTCCCCCCCCCCATCGTCCCCATCATCCCCCGTTAGCCTCTTCCTTTTATTCCAAAAATTTTCTAGACTCCTCCCACTACTCAAGCCTTCTCTCCTCATTAAATCCATATTCGAAGGCCTCCCTACTTTCTTCTCCTCTACCTTCCCTCCTTCCCTTTCCTCACCCTTGACTTCTTCTCCACCGTCACACATTCCTCCTCTTTTCTTCTCTCCCCTCACTTCTTTCCCACCGTTCAAAATTCCCGCTCTACTGCCTTCCTCTATCACCCGCTAGACGTCGCTGCCACCCACTCCTCTACACTCACACCAACCTAACCTCCTGTGTCTCACTCCTTTTGTATCCCTTTTTCTCCCTTCCTCCGCTACCTGCCCTTCTCCCTATTACTCCCCACTTCCACCCTCACCTCGCTCACACTCCTCCACCACTTTCTCACCTCTCACTCCTCACTAATCCTCACCTCTCTCACAAATTCGCTCTTACTACTTTGTCACACGATCACCTCTCATACAACCGGAAAAGGAAGTCCTCTTCAGTATTATTAATATAGATATGGATTTTTGTGGCCTAGAGCACATTTATTGTTCATTAATGATCACAATTTAAATAGAACAGCAAATTAAATAATTATTTAAGAGAAAAACACTATGAAAATATAGGTGTTCGATTTTGAAAGGAGTGTGTTCATTATGCCATTTTGGAGACCCTTTTATGTTATATGACTGTTTACAGCACTACTTGTCGCGTAATAATTAATCTTTGACGCATAATGCCGGATCGTTGCAGCGAGAGAAAGTTCTCAGAGCATATTACGTTTCAGGGAAAGTGTACCTGGGCGGGGACCAATGGGCGACGAGTTACCCTGCAGAATACACCATTGCGATCACTATCAGAAATCGAGAGGAAGGTGCTCTGCAAGGTTGCAGTCGCGAAACTTCAGGCCCTGAATTTAGGAGTTCACATCAGGCCGCCCAGTGGTGAGTTTTTTTAACGTGTTTATTGCTTCAATCCTTTAAAAATTGTCAGTAAAAATTCCACAGAAATGAGGAAATTTATTTAAACACTTATTCTACGAACTCCTCTTTCTACCCTCTTGTATCTTGCAATTCCTAAACGTATTTTGCACTCGCGATGTATTAAACAAAACGTTCATTCGTGGCCCTTTGCATTCGAAATCATGTTAACTGTATATTCTCAACGTTTCATCTCTGACTTCTAGAATATTTTCATTGCACACAACCTTTTTCATGATGCGTATCAAATTAAGTCCGTCCACTTATACTGCATTTAACCTTTTGCAGACGAATATCACTACTGAGCCAGTGAATAAATTCTTACTTTGACATAATATGCAGAACGAATTTTCATTACAGACGTCTTTTACTTCATTAAATTCTGATATTTAATCCTTAAAATTATTTCATAAGGAAAATGCCCAAAAGTTCAACTAGTAGAAAAATATGCTCGAAGAAATGTTCATCCCATGGATGAAAAAAAGATTAATTTTTTAGCAATTTAAGGTAGCATTTTGAATACACAGAAATTTGTTAGTGTAAAAATTGATTACAGTATGGTAATTTTCAATGGAACTCCAAAATGTCCATTCGAGTGGAATGGACAAAACAATTATTTCTCAGTGGGTTAAATATATTTAAATAGTAAAATGTACGTAGGTTTGATCGAAAATTCTGAGTTCGATGCAAGTATAGCAAAATTGATTTCGCAACAGGCTACGTAAATTCAGTTTCCCTTCATTCGCGATTGTCAACGTTATTCAACAATCAAGAACGGTATCGCGTTTCATCGAGTCCCATTTTCTCCGGCGCGTTCTGCGTTCCTTTGTTCCACTTCCGTATCAAAGCGGAAGTGAATCAATGAAACCACAATGTAGAAAAGAGAGCATAGAGATTTCTTATTGGAACGTGATTCTGTTAAGGTGGTTCTTCGAATCGGTAGCTGTCGATTGAAAGAATAATTGACGTTTAAGCGCTGCGGTAACACATGGAAGGTTTTAATTCGTTTTGTATTGTTGTTTTGTTTATAGAATCTCTGAGTGGTACCGCTATAACTACAAAGCCGAAGAGGAGAGCACCTTTGCTGAAGAGGAAAGCTCTCACGACAGGTTTCTTCGACAACAAGGGCAAGGATGATAAGGAGAAGGGTGAGTGACAGGTGTAAACACTTGTTAATCGTGTAATTTCGTTGAAGGACAGGAAAATATTGAAAGTCATTTTCCTGTTGATACTCAGACAAAATAGCTCTGGATCGATTTGATAAAAAAGAGGAAAAGTTCGGAGGTTGTGAAGCCTTGGAAGGTTAAGCCTCGGATATTTTGAAGTTAATAAAACTTGAAAGTCTTGAACGTCAGGACAAGTTGAAAGTTTTAAAGATCTTTAAAGACTTGAAAGGACCTACGTGAATTTTGAGGCCCTTGCAAGTCTCAAAAATCTTGAAAATAAGGAATGTCTTAAAAACCTTGAAAGTCTTGAAAGTATGGAGATTCTTGAAAGTATTGAAACCTCTTAAAGTATTGAAACTCTTGAAAGCCTTGACAATCTTGAAAGTTTGAAAAATCTTGAAAATCTTAAAAACCTTGAAAATATTGAAAGTATGGAGATTCTTGAAAGTATTGAAACTCTTGAAAGCCTTGAAAAACTTGAAAGTTTGAAAAATCTTAAAACTCTTGAAAACCTAAAAAGTCTCAGAAATTCCATAAAAGTCTTGAAATCCTCAGAAGTCTGAAGCGGACAACAACATACGTGCAATAAACTTTCGCCATCTCCTTTCGAATTGCAAATGGGGGGCCGCAATAGAAATTCACTGGATATAGAGTAAATAATTAAATGCGGTGAATTAAGTGCGTAGTTTAATGCGCGAAAGCGGCACAGTTACCGATCACAGATTTATGGTTCGATTATTTGTTTGGAGAATAACTAGCCCAGCTATTTTCAGGTGCGATTCTGTTTGCTGAAGTGTGCTAGAAGGCTACTCTATCATTTTATGCGTTTACGACATGCCCGCGTGCACACGTATGTATTTCGATTTAGTCGACGCTGTAGGAAACACAAATATTATCGTTGGGACAAATTTTGGTGTTATTCGGATTCTCTCTTCCTCGTTTCTAATTCCCTCGCTGAACAATTACGTAAATCGGGAGCAAAGACTTCCTACTTCACATGACCAGACGATCCTAATCTTATCCCGGCTTTTCTATTCAAGACCGCTTCAATCTCTAATTTTAATTTGTACATTATATGCACAGCGACAAGTCCATTAATTTGAAGCAAACTTTTCGTAATTCGCACCGAATGATTATTATTAAATACCGATTCACTCGTACTTATACTAGGATAATATTTCCACAATCCTAATATCCTCAAAAATTTCAAACTAAATGCTACGCCCAATTGATACTTCGTTCAAAAACGAGTTTGCTAAATTTCTGGGACCGTTCGAGCTTCCAATTATCACTCCATTTTTATTCTAATAATTTCTCTGTATCCTCTACAGTTTCTCAAATGTACGGAATTTCCAAATGCCAAGTACTAACCTTCACGGGATGTTCGCACCCTCCGAACATCAATAAAATAGAAGAAAACAGAGGTTGCCTTACATAAAAAAATCTAACTGTGGGTCATCAAAGAGTATGTCCTTGAACCCCATCTTTTGACTTCTCGAGGTCACGCGATCCTGAGTATCGCAAAAACGGAGTCATGCACTATCTTGCAATTTCGGGCAGCATTCCCAACGATGCAGACGCAAGTGACACATCAAAAAAATGCACCAATCCGTCATGTGCAAGCACAGTCAGTTCCCAGCAGGAACGGGATTGTGCAGCCTGGTATGAGACACAATTTCACGGGTTAAAATTAGCGACGGGGTGCTTGGTGGCGATGCATATTTCCGCATATACCGAGTTTATTTGCGGTAACTTGTGGGTAACGAGGGCCACGGGGACCACCGGACGTCAAACTGGATCCGGAACGAGCGCTCCACGGGGTTACCAACACGGAACCAACCCTCTTCACCCTCTTCATCCTGTTTAGAATCGTTTTACTACGCGACCCCTCGAATCGGTTTCGACGCGGCTCGCATTAAAATCGTTTTGTGCCCGTGACCAACCGTTTGATACTCGGAGAAACACTCCTCTGGCTTTGTCCCGCTGTAAATCATACGGTTTTCGGGTCTGTCTCGTTTACAGCGAGCCGTAAAGCCGCCTGTAACGCGATTGATCCCGATGCAACTGGACCCGGTATTTCCATTTTATTGCATCGCCCCGGAAACCCTTCTCGCGTTTCTCAAGAAAGCAACGCGCATTTCTTTGCTGCGTTTACGTTACCCGACTGCTGTGCGGCCATTTGTTTATTAGCTTTTTTCGCGTATTGTGACTCAACCACGATGTTACTAAAAAAAGAGAAGGTCTTTGGTTACTTGTAATTAGACCGCGGATTTTGTGCATTTATGACAAAAATGGGTAGACAAGATTTTAAACTGTTGATCAATTAACACTAAACCTACCATCACCGATTTCAGATTTTGTATTTTACAAGTATTGAAATAATAACAATGATTTCATAAGAAATGATTGTGTAGGTATCTTTAGTAAAGCACGTATTACAATAGGAACCGCACAAAGTCTAAATAAAATTAATCTTGTCATTTTTATAAGGGTGTACCAGTTATTGTTAAGACTCGGTAGACTTAGTGTTAAAAAAATGTCCAAAATGATAGAAGAAAGAAAACATGCTTCGTTTTATTACTTTTATGTTTTAAAATTATACTTTCTTTGGTTGAACCGTGGATAAAACTAAACAATCAGATTTAAATCATACGTCTATGATACTTATTCAACTCTTCTGATTTGGAAACATGTGGGCCAGACTTCCTTTCTTAGAAAATCATTTTTCATGCATTGACGTATAACTGCTTAATAATTTTACTTTAGATGTAACCCAACGAATAATTGCAAATTACGTACAAGAAAAATGTTTTTAACATTATCGTGATCAATTATATAGAAATTGAACGGAACAAGGAACGAGGAAGAATGTTCTCTTAGGGAACGAATGTAGGGGGTCGTTTGTTCGAAATAGCGCATAGTCATTCATATATATACATATGCTGAGAAGCGACGTGTTTCCTCTATCTGGTAAATTTCCTGTGTTCGTGAGTGTTCGCGACAAAGTAGCAGATGACGATGACTACAGTGCCAGGAATTCTTGATCGAGTCTCTTTCGTTTCCTGAGAAGCTTACGTTCCCGCAGTGGCGCGCGCAAGCGAGCATCAAAGAAGACTCGAGAAAATCCGATGAAACAATTTCCCGCGCCACGCTCGTCGTTTGCCAAATCTCGTTTGGCCGGTGTAAGGCCATTCTGGTGGCCCTTCTTTGTACACTTTCAGGGAAACGCGTGGTCCATTAGTTCTTTTTGTTGAAGTCTCTACGAACTTATTGTCACGACGTTTGATCAAATATTGCATTCAGTTGTTCAGAGTTTTTACTAGATTTATTCCTAAAAATAGGGCAGATGGGGAAAAATATAAAAATATTGAATATCGAGGTGTAACTAAAGTCTACAAAATTACGTGACGATTTTTTGGGAGAAATTGGCAATTTATAGCCAGAATGGGGGAAAAAGAAAAATGGGGCAGATTAGGAAAAATATTGAAGGAGAGCTAAAGTCCACAGAATTGCGTAAAGATTTAAGGGGGCAAATTGGCAATTTTTAGACCGAGCGAGTGAAAGAAAAATGTCAAATGGGCCAGATGAGGAAAAGTGTCGATGTAACCGGGAGTTCCAGGAAAAGGCTGGCTCTCGGGATCCATTGTCGCCTCTTGAGAGTGGCCGACGTTCCACGATCAGAGGGAGCTCGTTTGGAGAGGCTGGGATGGCCCAGATTGTGGTCTATAATCGGACCAGTAGAGACACGGTTTGTTGCCTTTCGGTTTTTAGCTTGGCTTAGTGACGGCTCGACTACGTAGCCAGAGAGAAAGAATGAAAGAAAGAAAGAAAGAAACAAAGAAAGAAAGGAAGAGAGAGAGAGAGAGAGAGAGAGAGAGAGAGAGAAAATCGTCCACGTGAAACTCTGACATGTTCGATGACACGAGGGGACGTCACTTAAATGACGTCCTCTTTTTAGACCACGTTCGTGCCACGCGAGCGACGCACACGTGTCTTTCCCGAGTGGAACATATATTTTCCGCGCTGCTCACTTCGCTTCACCGAGAGATGCGTTGTCATGCGAGTTGAGACAGTTAGAACCTCTTACACAACACGTTGCAAACGTATAATTCCAGTGAATTAAATCCTGAATTCGTTGTGTGTTCGATGAGTCCTCTGGTGTTCAAGTGTGTTGACTAGGGAATACATTCAAAATGCAGAAACATCGAAATTGTCTTAAAACACTTTTACTTCGTCTCAGGATGAAGATCTAGGTTAGCTATTTTCATAGTTCATACACTTACTCTTTGAAATTGACAATTTGTATTTTATCTGTATCAATTTATGTAGGAAAAAATTCTTATCGATCGAAAATTTGAAATATAAGATATAATTTTGATATCGGCGCCAGGTTCGATCAATTTTAGAAAACAACAAATATGCAATTCAAATAATAGAATTTCTCAACGTTTCGATCCTTATGTGGATCATTATCAAGAGACCATAATTTTGCGTCTGAAAAAGAACAATAACCATAAAATATTGAAAAACCAAACATTATAACAGTAAGCAATACAGCACAGCCTATAAGATTACCAAGAGATTAGTAAAACGGAAACCAAAATTAAATACATACTTGCTGTGGTAGAAAAGAACAAAAACTATTAAACACATATTGTGAGTTACAATTCAAACAACCTAACCCATAGCTGGCAGAATTGTAACTGAAGCATGAAAACATGCTAGCCCAAGGAGACAAAACAGAAATGTCATGGATGTGTAAGACCTATACTGATTGGTCGATCAATATCGATAAATGGTGGTAAGCAATACGTATTGGCGGCAAGATTTGAAACACTAATGTAACTAGAACCATTCAAATTGATGTTATTGGCGCAACGGGTACGATCATTAGTTACTAATTAAGCAATTTTGCAAATTGTTACATCAACTAGTTTTCGACGTTTCGGTCTGAAATTTAGACCATCTTCAAGAAAAACTTAGTGTAATTGCGTCTTTACTAACATTTTATCCAATATAGTAGGGAAAACAAGTTATCATACTGTTGACAGTTGGACTTTTGTCAAGGAAATTAGGAATAAGGTGATTCCTGATGAATCCATTAGATTAGTTTCCCTAGATGTGACTGCGCTATTCACTAATATTCCAATTGATCTAGCATTACAGGTTTTGGAAAAACGTTGGGATGAGATAAAAGAATACACCACTATAAATTGTAATGAATTTTTACTTGCTGTTAAATTTATATTGGAATCTAACGTTTTCAGTTTTAATGATGTCTACTACAAACAGATATTTGGTACTGCAATGGGTTCTCCCATTTCACCTGTCATTGCAAATCTGGTAATGGAGGAATTAGAAAAAGTTTCTATTTCTAAACTACCGTTTCAATTATTCTATTATAAAAGATATGTCGACGATATTTTCACTTGCATTAAGCCTGAACAGTTGCAGATATTGTTGGACACTTTCAATGGTTTTCATCCCAGACTTCAATTCACTCATGAAGTTGAAGTTAATTCAAGGTTAAGTTTTCTTGACACCTCTGTAATAAGGACAGAGAACAAATTTAAAACTAATTGGTTCCACAAGTCGAGTTGGTCTTGTAGATATGTTAATTACTACTCTTACCACCCTATGCAACATAAAATAGGTCTAATAAAAGGCCTGATTGATCGTGCAATTCTTTTAGCAGATCCAGAATTTCGGTCTGACAATCTGTCTTTAGTTATTAATGCTTTAAAACGTAACGGTTACCCAGGTACACTTGTTTCTAATATTATCAAGAAACGAGTCGTTGAAATTTACCATCCTTGGTCTGTACAAAAAGAAAAAGAACAGAGAATTTCAAAAACTGGCCCAATTAATAGAAAAAACACAGTAGTCATCCCGTACGTTGAGGGCATTTCTAATGACATAAAAAGAATTTTCAGGAAAGTTGGTATGCACACGATCTATAAGATACCACATTATCTTAAAGATTTACTTCCTAAAATCAAAGATAAAGTACCTTTTTTAAAAACTTGTAATGTGGTTTATTCAATACCTTGCAAGGGTTGTAACCAATCTTACATTGGACAAACAGGTAGACATTTGGATAATAGAATCAGAGAACACAAACATAACATCTTTTTACCACCAACACAACATACTGCTTTGACGCGACATTCGTTGGAATTTGATCATGCTTTTGATTATGAAAATATTAAAATTGTTGATAAAGAAACAAATTTACACCGTAGGATTTTATTGGAAACGATTCACATGATTAAACATCGAAGCGTAAACCTTAGGTATGAAACACCTAATTTACATGAATACTACGCGACATTACTGAATCGGTAATGTTTTATGATGAATCAATTTTTTCCAACAAATAGATCCTATGAATTATAACAAAAGCAAATCGAATGTCAATTATCTCATTACCAACATATTTTGTTTTGGTATCTTAACAACTATGCTGTGTTAAACGGTTCATAAAGTTCGTAATTGCCGCCTATTATTGATTGGCCAATCGATTGGCCAATAGATTGATCTGTGCTCTCTTATTCACTAGTAAGATGTGTAACTTCATTGCTTACTTAGTTCACCTGTCACCGGCATGGAACCAACATGGTTTTAACAACACTTGGAAATATATTTTGAAAATTTGTATTTAAGCAAGTGAGTTTTATACATTAAATTCTTGGTCATTCTTTTTCTTTTTAGTTTTCTGTTCCTACATTGGGCTTATAAACCTGATGATGTTTAAGTGATAACATTAATTGTTCACAGACGCAATTACACTAAGTTTTTCTTGAAGATGGTCTAAATTTCAGACCGAAACGTCGAAAACTAGTTGATGTAACAATTTGCAAAATTGCTTAATTAGTAACTAATGATCGTACCCGTTGCGCCAATAACATCAATTTGAATTATTCAACATTGTCGATCGAAATAAAGGAAACCGTTGTAACTAGAACCGTTTAGTTTAAATACAACAACATATAAACTAGTTAAAAATCGTGAAATAAAACGAGAAAAAATATTTTGAGAAAAACCACAAGAATAGGAAATTATATAGGCAGAATCAAATGTTAATTTGGAAAAAACCCATCATAAACATTACTGTCTCAGTAGTGCCGCGTAGTAGTCATGAATTTTAGGTGTCCCATATCTGAGATTTACGCTTTGGTTTTTAATCATATGGATAGTTTCCAAAAATAACCTACGAAAATTATTAGATTCCCTGTCAATAATCTTAACATTGTTAAAATCAAAACGGTGGTCAAACTCTAACGAATGCTTTGTTAAAGCAGTATGTTGTGTAGGAGAAAGAAAAATGTTTCGTTTATGTTCTGTTACACGTGTGTCCAAATGCCTGCTTGTCTGTCCAATATACGTTGTATTACAACCCATACAGGGTATCTCATAAACAACGTTACAGTTTTTTGTTATCGGTATTTTATCCTTGATAGGAGGGAACCATTGTTTTAAGTAAAATGGTATGCTAAAAATAGTGTGAATGCCTACTCTCCTAAATATCCTTTGAATATCGAATGAAATGTTGTTAACAAATGGAATAACCGCCGTACTCCTAAAATTGATCGGACCAGTTTTTAAAATTTTTTCCTCTTTTAGTTGAGCGATTAAAAGAGGGTTGTAAATTTGAAAAATCCTTTCCTTGATGATATTCTCAACCAAAGAAGTAGGGAAGTTATTAACATTTAATACTTTTTTTATAAGATCTAGATTTTCAGGTCGAAATTCAGGATTAGCTAACAGTATAGCACGGTCTATTAGACCTTTGACAAGACCTATTTTGTGCTGTAAGGGGTGAGCTGAATAAAAATTTATATATCTGCCAGTCCATGTAGGTTTATGATACCAATTCGTAATTAGGGATGTATCTGCTCTAATTATTCGAATATCAAGAAAGCTTAAGCAAGAATTAGCTTCCAGTTCAAATGTGAATTGAAGTCTATTATGAAAATTGTTAAAAGTATTAAGTAGAGTTTCAATTTGATCGGTTTTAATGCAAGTTAGAATATCGTCCACATAACGTTTATAAAACACCAAATTGAAAGGTAATTTGGCAATAGACGAGTTTTCCAACTCCTCCATTACCAAATTAGCAATCACAGGTGATATAGGGGAACCCATAGCTGTACCGAAAATCTGTTTGAAAAAGGTTCCATTAAAGGAAAAAACATTCGCTTCTGTACGTTGTAAGGCAAGTTCTATTGGAACATTAGTAAATAAAGCAGTGACGTCTAATGAGATCAACTGCATGTCAATAGGTATAGTAATAGATCTAAGTTCCTTTACCAACTGCCAGCTGTCAACAGTATGAAAGCTTGTTTTACCAACAATCTTAGCAAGGATTGTTGCAAAAAACTTTGAAAGTTTGTAAGTGGGTCCACCTATAGATGAGACTATGATTCTCCACGCAAGTTGTTGTTTATGCGTTTTTGGTAAAGCGTAAGCTCTAGGTGTATTGGAATTGTATGTTTTTAATCTTTTTCCTACAGTTTCATCTAACTGTTTTCTAAAATTGATCGAACCTGGCGCCGATATCAAAATTATATCTTATATCAATTTATGTGTTCGAGATTTTTGAGGTCTTTTTGAAATTAATTTAGAACATTTTCGAAACAACTCAACGATTCCCAGCAAATTAAGCCACTTTCAATTTTTACATATTGTAAAACGTTTAATATCTTCAATATCTGTATTACAACATGTATTTCTTTCAACCGTGACATTATAAATGGAACATAATTTGTTGATTTAAAGCGTCGAGTGTATGTATTTATGTAAATTTCGAATTTCCATTTCGAACATAATTTGTTCGTTTAAAGCCTAAAGCAAGAATGGGTAGAGTATTAAACTGGAAGCTTTGTTGTGTACTTGAGTGGAGGAAAACTATCGTCCCTTGTAAAAGACGGGTCACCGATGAAATTCTTCGGTTCTGCATTTCAGATTCGACGGGAGGCCTGGTATTTGGCATACCGCTGTCACAGTGTTTGGAGAACGATAGGATCGCTAGAATCGCCGCTGGCGAGGTCGCCGACATCGGCTGTCTGTCAAGGAACAGCAGACACGGGAGCAGGACAAGTTTCACGAGCCTCATCGAGCCCACCGTGGCAGCCAAGACCGATGAGGTAAGTAGATTGCTCATCGCCTATGTCAGACAACTTGATGAACAAGGCGAAACGGAGCCACGAGTTTATTCGTACGACAAACGATCCACATGACGCACGACCAATTTTCTTCTGACTTCTCGATTATCGAAAAACTAAACGTCTTCGTTGGAACCATTCGGATACATTCATTAGGAATGCTGAAGAGCTGTCAAGCTTCTTTTTATTGTACTATGGTATTTGGCTGAGCTGTATCTTTGAAATCATGTGAAAAGATACGTAAAACTGAGAAATATTAATATATTCAGTCATGTTTATTATCGCACTGCGGATTTTTATGCAAAATAAAAATTGTCTGCATTAATTTCGAGCTACATTTAAGTAGGAAATAATAGAACAGTATCTTTAAATTTTTTAAATGTTTTTACTGTTTTACATTTGGTACACTCATTGTTGTCATGAATCCATAAAATCCGCAGTCTATTTAGTATATAGATTAAAATTTGATTTACCTGCGTGCCATGTTCATCGTTGCAATGTTGTTCCTTTGAACGTTTTATACGTAGGCTTGTACTACTGCAACTTAGTGGTTAAGTAGTATAGGTACGTGTGTGATCAGACGAACATGGACATCCTACGTAAACCTTCTCCATCTCACTTGCTATAAATCATAATAATTATTGTTAGATACTGGTTCTTTAATTCGCATCGATAACATGCAAATAGTGACACAAAAATGAAAACATAAACATCGAAGATATAATAAAACAAAATTTAAAATACTTTCTAGATCGTCTTTGCTTTTGGATACAATATTATTTTCATCTTTTCCCTATTCTTTGCTGTTGTAATTTATGTTCATGGACAATATAGTCAACCAAACAAGCAAATAAGAAACGGAAAGTATACTATCATGCAACAGACAGGACATACTAATGCTCATAAAGAACAGTCTGATAAAGTGATAGTGGTTACATCAGACTGGTTTAAATAAAGATGAATTTCCACAAGTGGAAACGATCGGGAATGGTCAGACAGTAGACTCAAGTGCCGTTCACAATCACTAATACGATCATCGATTATCTACAACGATCTACTCAAAAAGAAATCCATGAAATAAAAAACATTACTTTATTCATCCATCTGCAAACATTTCCTTCAAAAATAATTACGACGGCACTAACAGCGTCTAAACAGTAAATTAATTCAGGAACGACAGAATGACGCAGATTTCTCAGGGGAACGGCAACAAAGTGGCAGAGAAGATTTATTTTGGCAGCTGGACCGTCGTCCTTTCGAAACGGATCCCTCGGAGGAATTACGCGCGATAAAAAATGTAGAAAAATTGCCGTCGGAGATTTAATTCGGTGCTCGTTACTCGCGAAGAAGAGGAGAGACGAAAAGAGAGAGGAAAGGAGAGGAGAGCCCGCCCACGCCGCCCCTGGAAATTCGAGTCACCTGTTTTAGATTGACGTTAACTAATCTGCGCGCGAAACGCTCTCGCGACTTATCCCAATCGAAATTTTCAGCGACCGTTCGTTCGACTGTTCAGAAATATAGCCACGACGAGAATAGATGCATTACACGAATAGTCGGCTATGGTTTTTTTTAGATGAAATACGCTAAGCATAGCGGTGACGCGAGAGACGGCCGATTGTAATGGTGGTTTTGTATTTTTATGTGTAGTGTACGGTTCCTCTGTAAATTCTGCCTGTCAGGTTCTCGATGGCCCGGGAAAATGAATAGCACCACATATATAGGAATTTTCGTTGACAAATTATTGGTCGAACACGTACTAGAAAGCCCAGCATGATTCTCGGAAAACAAATTGCTGGTAAGAGACGATTTCGTGAACGTTTATTGGACATCGCGGCTTATAAAATAATTATAATACCTTTATATAAGACTGTACATATTGACTATGATTTAATAGTCTTTTAAAAATTAGAACTTCTTGGTCTCTATGTATTTCTTAAAAGAAATAGAACAATTCTTTTCATCGTGATTCTATATTTATATTAATGCTTACACGTTGATGAAATGACGGCAAAATTTTGTTTCGATTTAAAAGAAAGGAATAATAGACGAATTATCGCGAGTCTGAGTTAATATAATACATATTGCAAAGGATTGATCAATCTTTTAATCACCACAACGATTTAAATCGAAAATCAATAATTTATTGTTTCAAAGTAAAATCACAGGTTCAGTCAAGAGTCAAGTTGCTGTAACAATTCAATCACTGTAATCCTGTCCTGCACCAGCATGATTTTCAAATATGCATATTCGACAATGCTCACACAGGATTGTAAAAATCTGACAAAAGAAGATGAAAAATTCAGAGGCTTTCTGGTCATGATCTATAGATCAATCAAATTCAGTCGAGAATTCGGGAATGGAAGAGGACAGGCGTTGACCCAGCGCGCGAAACTGCGAGAAACCGAGTTGCAATGCGCGTCACGTGACGGACACCGGTCGTGATCATGAATGCGATCATAAACGACGTCATCGATTGCGTCACAGTATCCGCGGATAGTCGGATAGCGGATAGCACAGTGATGGCGAGGGCGATGGCGAGGGACACGTCCCTCGTCGGCCAGCCGAGCCGCAAGTGGTTATTTTTTGACGGATACGTCAGAACGATACGCCGGCGAACAGCCGTTTATTCTATATTCCGTCGCGCACCACGTTCGAGAACACGCCTCCTTGCCAAATCCTCTTACCGGATTTAACTAACGTTAGTCGCCAATTAAATGCCAATGGGCGAGCCTGACGTCACGTTCACTGCACCCTCCAAATAATCAGGGAAATAAGAATAAATGATTCTTCGACGATCTACTTGTGCGTAGCAACTTCTAAGAGTGGAGAGGAGACCCTGAATCTGGGAATCTTTGGTGCTTTGACTCTGTGAAATTTTCAATCTTTGACTTCTTGAACCGTTGTGTCTTTGAATATCCGAGTTTTTAAAACTTTGAATCTTTGAATCCTCGAATCCCTGAATCTTTGAGGCCTCCAAACGTTGAATCTTTGAATCCTCGAATACACGAACCTTCGAATTTTTGAAATCTTGAAAGTTTGAATCTTTGAATTTCTGAATGTTTAGAACTTTAAATCTTTTAATCTTTGACTATTTAGAACTTTGAATCTTTGAATCCTTGAGGCCGTCAAACTTTGAATTTTTGGAACCGTGAATTCTTAACTCTGAATCCTCGCATACTCGAACGAACGCATTTGTGAAATCTTGAAAGTTTGAATCTTTGAAAGTTTGAATCTTTGAAAGTTTGAATCTTTGAAAGTTTGAATCTTTGAAAGTTTGAGTCTTTGAAAGTTTGAATCTTTGAAAGTTTGAATCTTTGAAAGTTTGAATCTTTGAAAGTTTGAATCTTTGAATATTTGAATCTTTGAATCTTAGAGCTGTTGTGAACTTTTAGGTCTGTGAATTGAGGAGCTTAAAAATATAAGTCTCCCCCCCATGAGTTACGAAACAATCGCTATAAAAATGATATAGGGTCAATCACTAAATTACCCCGGCGTTCCTCTATTTTTACCATTTTTCAACTCTATTTTTCTGAGAGCAATTTCTTTCGCGACCGGAAGTAAATGTTTTGGTTTCAGAGGCACCGGCGCCACCTGGCCGCGTAACACTTTTATTCTTTTTTACCTCGTGCTCTTCCATGGCGAGAACTTTGATCACGTTACTACGTTATTTTAAGAAAGTCGAAGATTCGACCTGTAACTCTTGATTTACACGTTCCAATCTAACTTCTCTCTCTACGTTTACACTGTTGATTATTGATTTTTCAGTTTATAGTCCGACGCTAGAGTAATTTGTTCAAACACGTGGAGAAGCTATTAGAAGCGGGCATCCCTACTACTCTATTCAGTCCAACGCTTTGCTATCTCTTAGAAAGCTATAAATTTCATCATATTCTAAACATATAATAACATTTCTTATATCACTCTAAAATCACTTATACGATCACAAATCGCTTTTAGAAAATCAATCGAGCTAAAATTATCCGATATATTCGCTGAGCGAGGAAACGTTGGACTCGTGAATTTTCATCAACTTTTCCCTAGAAATAGAACTTCGTTGGTGTAACGGAGACGAGTGATTCACGCTCTGTGGATGCAGCGTCGATTTATTGTGACGTCCACCACGACAATGCCACCCTCGACTTCCGGGAAGCCGATCGGTGGTGAAGTCGAACGCAACGCTTTGTGTAAACGAGTGGGTGGCAAGCCGAGTTATCGTTCGAGTGATTTAAAGTGACTTCCCGGGCGCTCTCTATTCTGATACAACCTATCTCGCTTGTTACTGTTACAAATTTCCATTAAACCATCAATTTCAATCAAGAAACATAAAAAGAAAATTTTCTCTCAAAGAGAAAATAATTTCGATTTATATCTATCACAGGAACAGAATAATTCGAAAATTTGTAGTATAGAACATTTATATACGGGCCCTTGTTTTTCAAAATATACGCTTCAAAAGCTGATTCGTTTCACTAGAGCGTTGGTAGTGCAAGTAGAATCAGAGCGCAATGGTCAGACAAGAGATTCAGCGCTCGACTATTTAATTAATCCCCAAGCCTGTGCGATTCGGTTGAAAATTCGTCTTACAATTTTCAATCTCTACATACGTAAGCAACGAAATTTACTGGTTGTTCATCCACCAGAATTTATTGATACAATATTCACCACATCATCTCATTGCACTCGAGTATCTTTGAGGCACTAAAAATTGTCATACTACATATGATTCAAAACAACTTCTACATTACTAAATGTATTTGCGTTTAATAAATTGGTAACCGTTCACGTATCGTACCAGTAAATACACTCTACTTCATACGAACAAAATAAAAAACGCCATACGTAATGATTAGACTGCGAGTTTTATGCATTTATAGCAGAATTGAGTAGGTACAATGGTAGGAAATTTAAAAGTATTCAAGAATATTAACACGTTATTTTCAATTTATTGGAATTATTAAAGAAAGAAATAACTTTCTACAATATTTGGTTTCCATTTCTCGGAATCGATGCGGACAATTTTTATTTTGCATAAAGATCCGATAAACGTCCGAATTTTGTAATCGAAATAGCTTCGAGTGAAAAGAGTTAATTGCCATGTGGATTTTCAATGAGGAGTATCAATTTTACATCCAGGGACAGATTGAACTGTAGAAATGATGCAAGGTTATTTTATAATATTTTCATAATTGCCGGTCCAATCGATCTGCCTCTCAATCAAAAGTTAGATCAGGAGACACGTGCATCTTATTTATAAAGTTCCGCGGTGAACGTTTGCCCGGTGTAGCGATGAAAGGCCACGCGCTTAAATAGCCCCGGCGGGATTGATCGATTTAAAGCGATCTCTCGGGGATGAACGACGTAACTTTGCAGTTCCCGTCGACGTCACGCGTCTCTCGGATCCGACGGTGACGTCACGGATCGAGGACGCAAATAGAACCACGATGAGAGAGCGCTCGTTTTAACCGGGGGATTAATTAACCTACCGAAATTTTGCAAGACTTTCAGCTGAGACGGACGAGCTCCATCGATTTTGAATACGCAAGTGATACTATAGCAGCTCATTAGTCGAATATTGCGTTGGATCATCGTCATTAGCGGCTCGAGGATTTTTTGCGTTTATAATATAAAGTTACACATTATCCAGTATTGGATATAAATGAGCGTCGTTAAAGAATCATGAATTTATTTTTGCTTTTCAATTTTTCTTATTTGCTGACAATATCTCCATAACATTCATTCATATTTGTCTATCATAATTAAACTGCGGATTTTATGCATTTATGCCACGAACGTGTAGATGAAATTTCAAACACTAGAAAGATTAAAAGAATTCAAGAATGTTAATATATTATTTTCAACATATTGAAAATCTTAGTGAAAGAAATAAGTTTCCACTTAGCTCCAATACCTTGCAATTGATGCATTTAATTTTTATTTTGTACAAAGATGAATAGTCTAGTCTCATCTTACCACAATTTTTCGTTTTCAACGAAGAAGTTCACAAGTTTAATTATCTTTCTATCACACTGAACTTTTTACCATTTTTAACTTGTCTAACAATAAGTTGGAAGAATAAGGGATGGATGCGGGTTAACAAGAAAATTCTTTTGAAGCGAACCAACTCAAGAGGTTAATTAGTCCGAGCGAATTCTAATTGAAGTAATCGAAGTAAAGCAGCTCGTACAGAAAAAATAAAAGGACCAAACTGTGTGTTTCAGGGTGGTTCGTGCGAGTCTCTGTCGTCGAAAGGGGGTGCGTTGACCGGAAGCGATTCCGGTGTTCTGGAACTCAGTGATAGCGGCGGGGGAGGGCCTCCAGGGGAATGGGATGCAGTACCCGGAGTAGTCAGACAATGCATCAGGCATTTAGAGATCACGGGTCTTCGAACGCTTGGAGTGTTCCGGGTGTCGCCTTCAAAGAAAAGAGTCAGACAGGTGGGTTATATTTAATTTCAAGTGCTCTGTCGTCCATTGCAGAACGAAATTCGTTTTTATTCATTTTTTTAACCTTCTTTATTCATTTTTGTAAGACTATTTGGTCCTAGATGGAATTTGTAATGCATTAAGAATTGTTTTATTGTGACCACAACACAGTATAGGAGAATTTTCTGTGTTTATAGTTGCGAGAGGACTTCGATTGCGGTCGAGAAACAAAAATCGGTCCCGATCAGTGTCCCCACGATGTAGCAGCACTAATGAAGGAATACTTTCGAGACCTGCCTGACCCTCTGCTATGCAGGGACCTGTACCAAGCCTTCGTCCACACTCAAAGTAAGATCAACCTGAATGAGGATTATCATCAGCCTATCTAAGCTGCTTTAGCTAAGAAGGTTATTGAAGAAGATTATACCTGTGAGACTTTCATTAGCGTTGTCATTCAAAGCGATCGCGTAAGGGATGTATTAATACTATTGGGTCAGAGATTAATCGCTAAAGGAAAGTTATGTAGCAGATTCCATACCTGGTGATCTTGAGATCCAACAGATTAGGATTTGCAATTGATTTGTACTGACGTAACTATTAGTACGTCTGCCTATCAACAGCTTATTCTACTTAGTACTCGCTTGTTCAATTTATCACGAGGATTTTTCAATTTTATGTCATTATTCCTCGATCACTCCTCGGCAGAGATGGGCATTATCTAAATAAAAAATTATTCAAATAAATTCTAGATAAAATACTCTGTATCTTTTTGTTTTTATTCGAAGTCAGATGAAGCGTATCTTGTATCTTTCAACTGTTTGGTTCGGAGAGTTTATCCGTATGGGACCCCGAGAATTTTCTAGTTATCTTCAACTTTTATTTGACGGTCGAATACAGCGCCACGATGTATATTGCGGTTGTATCTGTCGTTACTTGGTCGCAGAGTATCCGTCAGATTTTATTGAAAGAAATAGATTCATAATCCTTGTGGGTTATTTGACTCCAGATGTCGCGCGAGATTTATCTGTCATCTTTATCCGTTATTTGACGCTGTATTTGGCCTGACCATTTATTTGACGCTTTTATTTCTGACGAGTATTTCGAAGAGATAAAAATCACATGTATCTTTATTCGTTATTTTTATTTGACTTCAAATAATTGAGATTTTGATCCGGCGTTGCCACGTCGTAATACGTACGTAGTACGATTCGGAAACTCTTAGAAGGACGATAACTTTTGTAATATTGGACTATACGACTTGAATTTTTATGAACAATTAGAACAATTAGTTTAATCTAGAAGAGTTGAACGGAGAACTGCATAATTCAAACATCGTTAATTAAACGATTGTTAAACAAATAAAGTTTTATTATTTAAACGAATGTTTAAACCAAGAAATTTGTATTACTTACACGATTGTTTAAACAAATAAATTTTTATTATTTAAACAATTGTTTAAACAAATAAATTTGTATTATTTAAACGGATGTTTCAACGCATACATTTTTATTACTTACGCGAATGTTTAAACAAATAAATTTTTATTATTTAAACAATTGTTTAAACAAATAAATTTTTATTAATTGAACGGATGTTTAAACCCATACATTTTTATTACTTACGCGATTGTTTAAACAAATAAATTTTTATTATTTAAACGGATGTTTAAACCCATAAATTTTTATTACTTACACGATTGTTTAAACAAATCAATTTTTAACACTTACACGATTGTTTAACCAAATCAATTTTTATTATTTAAACAATTTTCGTCACGTTTTCCTATAAGTAAAAGTCTTTACAATAAATGGAAATGTCACTTGGTTTCACCATCGGTACTCTGATTAACCGTTCATTTGTACATATTATAACCATAACCTGACAACGTCGCGTCGGATCAAGATGTCAGTTATTTGAAGTCAAATAAAAATAACGAATAAAGATACATGTGATTTTTATCTCTTCGAAATACTCGTCACGAATAAAACAATCGAATAAATCATCTTACTCCATCGAGCTTCGAAATAAATCTCACAGTTAAGATGAAATCGTTAAATTGAAATCTCACAGATAATCTTCCGTAGCGAAAATCTGACGGATTCACCGTAAGATACATGTTGGCGCTACAATTCGACTCTAAAATAATTGTGAAAGATAAACTGAAAATTCTCACGCTGTATCTTACGGACAGTGCCTCTCGAATAACTTCTCGCCGCTAGAGGCGTTGAATACGCATACGCCGTTACTTCGAGCTTAGATAACCTACAGATGTCAAAAATGAAATTTTTTGGAGAGTATCTTACAGATAAACTGTGTCGAATATGTATTTCAGAAAAATAAGTACAAATAAAAGTTAACCGAAAATTATCTTTTATTTAAAAATTATAGATAAAAAATTGCCCATCTCTGCTCCTCGGTATGAAGTTTCAGTAGTTTAATCAGATATTTTCGGGCACTGTCTGTCTATCTTTCTGTAATTACTAATCGATCATTCGTTAATATGCAGGATCAGTACGTTAGTAAGATATCTGCTATCACTGTCTGTCTATCATTCGCTTATTCTGCTTGCTTATCTTACGTAACACAAGAATTTTCCAATTTTCTATAATTATTCCTCAATCATTCGTCAGTGGGAAGTCACAGTACATTAATAAGATAACTTCTGTATTTTCAATTGATAAAGCATTATTTCTCATGCGAAGTTTCAGAGCACTCAAAGTGAAACCATATATCTGAAATTCATATTATAATAATACTGCTTCCTTGATTTTCAAGGTTCTACAATTTTTATAGATCGTTTTAGGGATCTCATTCTACTGACGAGTAGTTCCAGTGTCAAGTTTTCACATTTTTCTCTTCTCCCGTCATTGATCACTAGAAAAATTGAGGCCGGTCTCGTTCCATCGACTTTCCGCAAGCTTTGGAATTTGATCGGTTATCGTTTTTCATTCGGAGACTGACGGACAAGCGGCCCGCGGCATTCAGAGCATCCTGTTTCTTGCAGAGATCCGGAACAGGCGGCTTCAGCAAGAAGCTCTTCAGCATCTCATTCAGTTGCTGCCCACGCCAAACCGCGAGACGCTCTGGGCACTTTTGAACTTCCTCAGTGTGGTGGCGGCGAACAGCGAGGATCAAAAGAACGACACCGGCGAGTGGGTGCCGGGCAACAAGATGGACACGACCAATTTAGCCACAGTGAGTTTACATCCATTCTCTTCACCTTCCTCCATATTAATCAGAGACATTTTCTCAAGTATTAATCGTCAGATTGCAACCCTACGACCTTGCAGAATCTTCCACAAACACCTCTTCTTTGTACAGGAATTAAGTGGGTGAAAATACCACAATACTTAAAAATTAATGATTAGGGGTTGGGAATTTTGTAACTTTTTCTACATTTGTAGCAATTAGTAGTACAACCATTATTAATAAGTTTGCAATAGATTTTCATTAGAGTCAATGAGAGTGCATTTTATAAACTCAATTGTTACATCCATTTTTGGAACTTTCTCGTTTGAGAAGCACTGTGCGCGGATTTCTAAGTTCAATTTGCGTACGATGAACTTGAATAATTGGTCCTGGCGAGGAGGATAAGGTTTGAAGCTATTGGTCATTTGTGAAGGTATTCGCACCGAATATTCTCCACTGCGTGAAGCCAGGCCAGAGGTCAGAGGTGTCTGCAGAGAGGGCTGAAGAGAGGATAGACGTAATAAATGTGGTCAGAGCGCTTTTGGAACATGCTTCGACGCTGTTCATGGTGCCGGCCGCCCTTCTAGATGAAGTCTACCTGCACATGATGGACACCCACCCAGCCGAATTGGATCTCGCCCTCTCTCGACGCTCCGAGGAGTGAGTAATTTACGAGGATCTTCTTCTTATCTCCCCTAACAAACCTGCTTCGACCGAATTCGTTCTTCCCGAAAGTACGATACCGAAAATACCGATACTTCGATTTCATAGCATCCTTTCCCGTCTTCGTTAATTCAGTTTGCTTCACTACCGCGACTTTATGCAGTGTTTCTTCATTATTAAATTATCGATTAGAAGAATTTAAAAATATTATTCTCTACCTATTGAACGTATTAAGAAAGAAAATTAATTTCTATTTCACTGCAGAGTGTTGCAATCTAGGTAGAAAACTTTCATTTTGTATAGAGATCTAGCGATGAATATTTAAACTATGTTGTATTGAGAAATCCCTTGTCAATGAATGCGAACTGTGTGTCGTTGCAAAACGTTCTACTAACAAAGAGACTACAAAGGTTTCGGGTCACAGATTTAGTTGAGACTTTACAGAGTTATAGATCTCGTTCCCCTGATTACGAATATACCCCATTATAAGGGCAAACACTCTATAGTTTTTGTGATATTTGCAATTAAAGTTTTATAACCGTGAAATACCAGTTTAGTTCACTTTCTTACCAAGCAATGGCGTGGCGTAGCGGTGGCGAGCTGAGCCAGTGTCGCCAGAAAGTGCCCAAACCGGCACTCGAGGGGAATACAAGGTACCCCCTCTCTGATGACCAGAGCGGCAGAGTCCGCATCGCGCACGCGCAACGTGTCACATACTCTACAGTCTACTCACCTGAACTCCTCTGCCGCTCTGTGAGAGAGGGGGTACATTTTTTCACCGTGACTCCCCTAACCTGGCGACACTGAGCTGAGCTGCTACGCCGTGGGCCAGGGTTGGAATCCCGCCGTGGTAATAACTTCTTTTTATTTTCTTTATATTCTACATGTAAAAATGCATTTTCGATGTTAAATAAATTTTAAATAAAATATTTTTATTCACTAAAGGGTTAATTGAAAATGATACTTATTATTTTATAGAACTTATATTATTTTAATTGAAAATGATACTTATTATTTTATAGAACAAACACTAGATCCATTATTACGTACATAAAAGATAATAATTTATATAACAATAATAATATTAAAATTATACATAACAAACAATAAATAATATAATAAAAGAAACTATTACTACATACACAAAAGATAATAATTTATATAACAATAATAACATTAAAATTATACGTAACAAACAATAAATAATATAATAAAAGAAACTATTACTATATACACAAAAGACAATAATTAATAAATCAATAATAATATAAGTTCTATAAAATAATAAGTATCATTTTCAATTAACCCTTTAGTGAATAAAAATATTTTATTTAAAATTTATTTAACATCGAAAATGCATTTTTACATGTAGAATATAAACAAAATAAAAAGAGAAGTTATTACCACGGCGGGATTCGAACCCTGGCCCACGGCGTAGCAGCTCAGCTCGCCACCGCTACGCCACGCCATTGCTTGGTAAGAAAGTGAACTAAACTGGTATTTCACGGTTATAAAGCTTTAATTGCAAATATCACGAAAACTATTGAGTGTTTTCCCTTATAATGGGGTATATTCGTAATCAGGGGAACGAGATCTATAACTCTGTAAAGTCTCAACTAAATCTGTGACCTGAAACCTTTGCAGTCTCCTTGTAAGTTTAATTGTTAGAATGATAGCCTAAACTATTTTGTATTCATACTACTTGCTCAGTGAAGAGATTTATTTGTTAAAAAATATATATATTATGGAACATCAATAGCAAAATTGATTTGACGAACGTTGCATCAAAAATTTTATTATTATTGTAAATCGAAGGACGACATTGTGTACCACTAATCCAATACTGTCCCGATGGCAGACAGCCGGGGAGAGAGAAGGGTTGAAAACGTTCACGAAGAGAAGGAAAAAGTTGACAAACGTTACGTGCGTTTTTCCTCGCAGGCAATGCGGAGACGAAGCAGACCCGTGCAGCGAAGCGGAGACATTCTCGGTGGAGGAGACTCTGACGACGTCGACAACGACCACGACCGGGACGACCACGTCGACCAGAAAGGTATTCGATAGAGATTGATACGCGATACCGCTGCGTCGTAGTCGGACCCTCTTATCTTAACGCGTTCGACGTTCGACCGAGGCCATCAAACTCCCACGTACCTAAAATATTGTCTTCCTTCGAGGAGACACTGTATCAGCCGAGATTCGCAATACGTTTTTCCTTCTCTATCACATTTTCGCCGTGAAGAGTGGTGTACTTCTCACGTAGCAATTGTTAAGATTGTATCAATGACACCGTTGGAAATCTATCTTCGTTTTTAACCAGCAGTTTTTTCGAATTTAACCATTTTTTTCGTGTTAACTGTAGAAGTATAGTGAATGCTTTTTGCGTGAAATAATTGTATATGCTCTTCCAAATGTAATCGTATATTCTATTGGAACATTATTTATGTTCAAACACGAGTGAAAAACATTTGAAGCAAGGAGGACATCGTTAAATTAGTTGAGCCATTTTTCAATTTATTATGAAACTATTCTGAACTTCGTGCTTTAGAAAAATGGTTATTTGAGAGAACCATAACAAAGCTTCTTCGAAATACAACGAACAAGAACATTACCCCAAAATAATTGTTTCGAACAAATTGTTTCTTGCATGAAATAATTGTATACGCTCCTGCAAATATTGGTATATTCTATTGTAACATTATACTTGTTTAAACAAGAGTGAAAAACATTTGAAGTGAGGAGGACATTTGAAGTGAGTAGCATCATTTTTCTGAAAAGATTCGACGCAATTTCTCAGATGAAAAAATTATGGTACAGATAGAATGGCAATTTGATAAAAATGTTCCAGGTGTGGACAAGAGAACAGTGTCTTCACCAAACAGCAGGCATAGGTGGAGACATAGGTCCAAGGCCGCGGCGATCGAAGAGGCCCGGAAGCCGCAGAAAGGAAGAGGGCAGGAGTAACAGCGTAGACAGCGGATCGAGCGAAGATCCAGCGGATCCTCGGCGAAAATCATCACCTATGGTAATCACCGCTAGCCTAACGATACCAATGTCCGGAGCGTTCACGTTGAACCTCGACGATCCGGACATTCCTTACATCGAGGAAGCACCGAAACAACCCATCGTCCCTCCTAGGAGGCAGAGGCAGCGATCGATCTCCGGTTGCAGCGAAGGTAGCTAACCACATATGTCACTATCAGACCCTTGTCATTTCTGATAAAATAGTTAATCCATAAATAATATTATAACACTATCTTGCTAAAAATGAAACTACTGGCACCAGAGTTAACCATTACTTAAAGGATTAAAAACGTAGTAGTCTGAACAGGATTATTCCAAAAACGAAAGATGACTGTCTACATCAATTCGACTGGCTAGCCTCTCTGTAAAATAAATCATAGATAAAAATGAATCATTTCCAAACTCAAAGATGACTATAGTATCAGATATACTAAGCATAAATATGGTATTCAAGCAGCTATGAGAGGTTAATAAATTATGATTGTGTTCTAAAAGTATTTCAAATTTACCGCCGAATATTGATGGGTCATACTTCGATCTGCGATTCTATACGTTCGTGCCTGATGTTTTCTGTTTACTTCATAATTAAACAGGCATATATTAAACATGTATTTAATTCTCTCACCGAAGTTATTAATTCTCTTCGCAAAGCTAGTGAGTAGTTCTTCAAGAATATAAATAACAATTTCAATATTTTCACAGACTCAATTCTAGTAACCCCTGAAGATAATCTAAACAAAGATCGAAACGTCGGAATTACTCTGTTAATTTGCAAAATTGCTTTGTAAATCTAGTAACAATTGATCGAATCTTGCGCTGAAAGCATTAATATTTCTGTATCAAAGATGACATATCAAAGTCTACATCAATTCTTACCTATGAAACGCTGTCTCCAGGTGGAAGGCACGGCAGCGACAGCGCAGTGGGCTCATCCGCAACCCTATCAGGTGACCAAGCCCCAAGTTCTCCACCTTCCTGGGCATCCTCACCACCTGCAAGCCCTGACAGCACGGTAACCGCCGTTTCCTACATACCTGACCAACAAGCCGTCCTTCAAAGGGTTTCCTTCACGACCTCAAGCGAAGTCCGCCAGGTAACCAGATCGAATAATCAAGAGTCCTCAAGGAGCTCGGCAGCGCCGTACACGCCCAGTATCACTAGCATCGGTGGCGCAGTCCTCAGGTGAGAATCCTTGCCCTCTCGACTATGCGGACGCACTGTCTTTCGCTGCAGGAATTAGGCGAATCACAATCCTGCTATTCGAGACTGACATTGAGGCCGGTTCGATAACCCCGGGTGAATCTGGGGCAACGTACCGCATGCGTTCGCCTAAATTGTTCGCTATTGGGTCATTCAATTAGATCACCTGGCCTTAAAACATTCGGTATTTCATGGTCCAACTTGGTCCATGCTTCTACTTTGGTCAAGATGGTCTCTTCTGTATTCGGTGACCATATGTTCTCTATTCGCAAAGACTTCCTCTTTTTTTCTGAGATTGCCATTTTGTTCTTTATATTGTGAATTTAGTTAATAACTTAAATAATGACGCACGACACACAGGCCTCGGAAGATTGTTTTACTTTCTCTTTCATAATACTTTTATTATGAAACAATTTATTCGTCATTCTCATTTCTCATTCTGATTTCATTTTCCTGGATTTGTAGATATTATTGTACAAAAGCCTACAAAAATACCGCGTAATGAACAATTTTTATAAAAATGTACAAAATAATTAGAACATTGTCTACCTTGTACATAGTAAAACCATGTTATTCTCACTAACCAAAAATTGTTTTTCAGGTCGAAGACCGCAGACATCGAGAGAATGCTGCACATCTCAAGACCAGACACCGCAGCGACAGTGTCTCAAAGCAAATCCAGCTCCTCAGCACCCTCTTCGGATAGTAAAAAATACACGAAGAGGCGTTACACGGACTCGAGGCATCAGACGCGTCATATCCCTGATTCTGACACCCTGGCGGGTAAAAACACGATGACGGTTTCGTCATCGTCATCGGTCGCATTGTCCTCTTCGTCTCCGGTGACCGGTGCACAGAGTCAACGAGCTGCGGTGCAACCAGTCTGGAAACGAAGAGAACTGATTTCCAGCGCGCCTAAGGACAGGCAAGGGTACTTCTGAGCCCTGACGTTCCAGTGACGAATGGGTCGTATCTTGGATGACTTCGATGGGTCTCTTTGTCCGTTGTTCCTGAAGACTTGATGTCGAGAGAGAGAGAGAGAAAGACATGTGGATTCGGATTTGTGTTCAATTGGTAGTGGGGCTCTGCAGGGTCTGTTGTTGGTGGTTCTGGGGATTTGATGGTGAGAGAGCTTGGGTGTTGAAAATTGTTCAAAGTTGAGGATGATGAAGATGATTGTTGAGAATTGTTTGCTGAGGAACGGTTCTTTTTATCGAAATTGTTAGAGGATTGCAAAGATTTAGCTCGCAGAAACAAAATATAAATTGTGTTGTTTATGTCTTTTTAAGATTAACTTTTTTAATGTACTTGATGGTATCAATCTGAAATTGATGCTCGAGTATTTTAACATTGACGGTAGTGATTTATTGTTCAGCAACGTTTAATGTGTTTTTCAATAGAAGTTGAACACAATTTAGCGATTCTATACTGTTTCGTTTGGTATGGAATTAATACAATTTTCATATAATATGTACAAACATATTAGTAAGAAGATGATGGCTCATTCAATGCATATGAAAATAAAAATGAAACAAAGTATTGATTCAAGTCACTGTGTGCAGCAATCCTCTGATGATCTCGGTCGTTTATAAGAACGTACAGAATGCAGAATGTAAAGCTTTAAAATACTAAATTAAAATAAGAAAGTACTTAACACACTCGCAACCGATTTTCTCTGTTTCCGAAAATCGTGTGCATTGTAAAATAACTTTAAGCTTATTTTCGCATTTACGTGCATAGAATTCGTATATCATGAACGACGTTAGAAGAAAGTCAAGGTCAAGATGGAAGATGACAAATTCTTAAGAAGTCTTAATATCAGTATTCCAATGTGGATTTACACTTTAGATACCTCCAAAAATATGTTTAATTCTGTTGTAATCTTCTGATCATCTTGATTCGTTCACATTTAACACCAGCATGATCGCATAAAATTTTTTGACCTAGCCAAGTCCACATTTTGATAAAAATACTTTTGTATTTTAAAAGCATACAGGAAATTAAGAGAACACAGATAAATAGACTGCAGAGTTTATTTATTCATGACAAAAATGAGTAGTTGCAATTTAAAGCAGTGGACAGATTTAAAAAATTTAGGAACATCAATGTATTAGTCACTGCTTGTGAACATTATTAAACAAATGTTTATGTGGCCCTCATTTGCTACAGTCGATGCAAAAAAAATTATTTTACATGAAGATCCGCAGTCTACAGACAGATGAATAATAGTTAAAGTGGACATTTCCTACTTCAAGTGGATCGCTAATATTGCAATGAGTCATTCCATGCCAAATCGATCACTTTTTGACG
The DNA here is from genome assembly GCA_916610255.1 of Lasioglossum lativentre. Taxonomy (NCBI): domain Eukaryota; kingdom Metazoa; phylum Arthropoda; class Insecta; order Hymenoptera; family Halictidae; genus Lasioglossum; species Lasioglossum lativentre. Next base: position 22,198,809 of record OU744364.1, on the reverse strand, counting down.
TCACCATCGTCGATTTGGTTCTAAATGAAATATGTGTAGTCCATGTGAAATCAGGGGGGGGGGGGAGGTTGAATTTGTTTATAAATAACAGGCCGTCGAAGTTTACAATTTCTGCCCATTTTGGCAAACTTTAAAGGCCTGTAATTTCTAAACAAATTCTAAACCTGCAAAATGATGATTTGAGCCTCCCCTCCCCCCTAATTTCACATGGACTACAACAATTCACGGTGGTGACGTCAAAAAGTGATCGATTTTGAATAAAATGATCCAATTAATTATCAGAGACGTCAACTTCCAGAGATGCAATATCAAATTTTTTTCGAGTCCATTGAATTTTAATTTTGAGTTTTCCAAGAGCATTTTATACGAGAATTTTCTACAAAGCCGGTTGCGAGTAGGTTAAACTCGAAGAAGAGCCTAGAGGTAGCCGGGAAAGGGGTCCAGCGCGTGTCCTGTCCAATCATCGAAGTCTCCGCGAAACATAGTCACTGCCGATCAGGCGTGGCCTGGCTAAAGTGTTCCTCGACATGATCCCTTCCTCGGGATTCGTGTCCTTGGTATCGTGGGGTGTCTATTGGTTCCTAGACTACCGTCCTCGCGCTTGCAACGATCTCCATGACGAAACGATTCTCGCGTTCTCCATAGAGTACGTTTACATTGCAATTGTATCAGAAAATATTGATTAGAATGGTCCGTGAAAGACCAATTCCAACAAGAGCGCAATCTAGCACTGCATTATGTAGCTGTCGCATGGTTCAAAAGCAGTTCATGTTCAGGCTCATTATGGCTTGCAGCTCCAAGATAAACGTACTCTGAATTTTCTCCGCTCTGCTCCCGTTCTCGGTGGTTTCGCCTGGATAACGAGCGTCTCTCCGAGAGAATCTTTCTGCGTTAACGACGGGATCAAGTACTTACAATCTGTGCAAACAAACTTCTCGCTCGATTTTGTATATTGTATGCTAATACGCGTTGAAACAGGTGGCTCGCTTCTAACGCTTAATTCATATGGATAAAGCGCACGTGTACTGGCGAGGAAATATAGCAAACCCAGGGATTACGTAAACATATGCTGCATTTGCCGGAATTGATTTCTCGAATCATTTTTAGCATTTTTTCCGATTTCAAGATACAATGAACCGTGAGAAATGATTCTGAGGAAGCCATTTTATACGGCAATCGTTTTCTTGTTGTTACAACGTCAAAATGAAATTGTATTTTTCTGTAAGTAACGTTTAAAAGCTAGGTTAAATGTAAACAAACGAGAAACATCGAATTATAGTGTATAACCAACGAAAAAGTATCGACAACTTGGATAGACTGCGAATTTTTATGCAGAATAAAAATGTTAGCAACGATTGCACGAAATAGGAGTTAAAATAAAATTGGTTTGAACTCCTGATAAGAATGTTAATAAATTCTACTCTTGTTTTTACTGTTTTATATTTTGATTGTCCATTTTTACCGTAAATGCATGAAAATTCGCAGTACAGTGATAACGTTCAATCAATAATTCAGTGAATTGTATACATATCAAAGGGGCACAAAATTTTTGAGACTCGATCGTGTTGAGTCTTCATTAATTCTAATGTAGCCATAAGAGTGTACAAAGATAAGTATCGTTTGATACTTGGTAGACTGTATCTTTATACAAATCTCCATTTTTATTGGATATTTTTTAACACTCGGAATACGGTAAATAATTCTGTCACACTGCTGGGTGTTGCCATAAATCGCAAAGTACTTGGTCCCGTCGCAGCTCACGTAGTATTTATGCGGAAGGAGGCTGCGGACTATTGATCTGTGTCTACAGTCTACGGATAACATTCTAATGTAGTAACGACCGGTTAGCGTCGATTTGTAATTTATTTTTGTTACTAGAGCACGATGGACGATCCGTATGAGAGTCCGCGACGAGCCAAAGCCAAAAAATGAAAAGAAGACTAGTCCCCCGAGTCCCTCGAACTCGCGTCGCGGCCATTTTGTATCTCTCGATAAAAAGAATATACATATACATACATACATATACCGTGCGTGAATAATCGACGAGCTTTTAAAGATTTCCCATCGATCGCAAGACGTGTTCTCACGTCGCGTGTACAATATCCAATCAACGGGGGATGGTGGACTAAATAAACGAGGAAAGGAATTTGAGGAAATCAAATTTTCGATTCCCCTGTTTCTCTCTGCTTCTTTGAAAATTGCGTTTAAGGTACGATCAATCGATCGAACGAATCCGCGTACTGCCGTGAGGGACAAGTGTGGCCCGAGAGACGCTGTTGTTCGTCGTTTAAGTTTTTTTTTTTCAGTCTGTAAGCTAATAAATGAAGGTTAATTTTTTTACCATCTTGACCACATTATTTTATGCTCCTGTCCATCTTGCGCGGCTCCAATCGGTCTTTTCACCTTCTTACAATGATACAAAGTTAAAAATTAAGTATTTAAAAATTAAGAATTTATTGTATTAAATATAAAACCACTGATTTAATATTTGAGAGTTAAAACTTTAAAAATTGTAGGTCATGACCGGTTTGATAAATTCTGGGCCTTGGGCAGTCGCCATTTTCCTTGCCAAGACTTGTGTCCCCACTCTACCTTCCCCTTCTACGACGCTCTTCCCCCACGCTCCCGCCGCAGCCCGGTCACGTGACGCGTTCCGTCTCTGTCGTGCATGTGTTACAATGTCACGTGACTAATCCAGTACTGGCAAGGAGAGGGTAACTTTTTCCCCTCAATTCGTGCTCTCTCCACTTATCTGACGACATTGTTTTCTATACGATTACTGCGTTTTCTAAGTAACTGATGGATTCCATCTAAACAAAATAGTGGTTTCAATACAATGGAATCACCAGAAGTAGGATAAATCATTCCCTTAGCCGAAATATCAGCTTTGTAAGTTATTATTAGACTGCGGATTTTATGCATTTATGATGTAAATGAGCAAGTGCAATTTTTAACACAGTGTTGGACAGATTAAAAGAATTTTAAAATATCAACGTGTTAGTTCGAACTGATTAAAATCCTTAAAAAAGAATGAAATTTCTATTTGGCTCCAGTTTTGTACAATTTATACAAAAAAATTTTATTTTGTATTCGTGGTCCAGCTATGATGCATAAATAATACAGTTTTTTGTGCTTATACGTATGTTTTCCAATTTTGAATGCCTAGTGTGGTAAATAAAAAATTGGCCGCAAGTTGTAAATTGTCCAGGCCTGGTTTAGATATGTCTCTGCTTGTTTGTACGAAGTGTTAACTTTGAAAGGTGCATTTTGATTCGAAAGTATTTGATGAATACTGGTGCAAGTGTGAAACAGGATTTCGTTGGATTGTAAATTATAGAAACTCGTTTATTATCAATTTCCTCGCATACAATCCTCGTCACACCTAAAGATCATATGGTCGTTATTACAAAAATTCATCGGGACGCAACGAACGCCGGGAAACAAGACGGTCCGTTGTAATCGGGTAGTAAAGAAGTGCAAAAGGTGATACATAAATTCGGTAGTTCCGTTAAGATACAAGGTTGGTCTGCACGTGCGAAGATACAGTCTGAACATACCCAAATACTCTCTGATTACGATCGGTTTTCCCAGATAAAATTCGCGGGGCCTGGTTGCGTGAACGCGTTCGAAAACAATCAATAATAAACTTCGAAACATTACAATATAAATGAAAAAATTAATCATGTGCAAATCCTTTTTGCATCGTGCGAGTTTAGACTTGGCAATCTTCTTAATCAGCAATGTCCTTGAGAATATGTGTTAAATGCAATCATTTTATTTATATTAATACTTCTGTTACGATGCAATGAAGAATATAATTCTCAAGGAATTTTGTTACTAATTTGATTTGTTACTCTCGATTCTCTGAATTGACTGAAAACTGTTTGTGCAATAGACACGCAGAGTGAAATATTAACTAAATATATTACTGTTTCAGAAGTTAGAATATTATGTTTGTAGATAGATTTCGAAACCGTTCACTCACAGGCTTCGCTTAAAGATACACATACAGCTCGTGTGATTCGTATCGGCGATGAGAATAAGAACAACAAAAGAATCCAACGCGGTTGAGTCGTAAACATAATCATCCACTTAACACAATCGATCACAAAACAATTCGCTTCGGAAAGTAGTAATTATGTTCCCAAAATATACACACGACGAATCGAGAAAACAATTAATAAAATGGACGAAATTCGAAAGTACTATTCACTGAAATAGGACACGAAAGAATTCGAATTAAAAGATTTGCGAAAAAAAATTATTAACATGTTCGCTGTCACCAACACACATACGGCAATATCCACAATTCCGTAATTGTCATCAAACTAGTAAAATTAATTTTATACACGCTGCTATTTAAAATAATAAAACACAGCATCATATTTAGAGAGTTCATAACTTTCCTTTGCTAAATTAATTTAATATTTCATAGATAACCAACGAAATAAATGGGAGTAGCAAACATGTTAATCATCAGTTTGTTAAATAAATATACAACAAATATCGAAAGAAACAGTCTCCAGGACCTCTACAAGAGAAATAAAGTCGTAAGAAGTGAAGGAATCTACGAAAAAAGGAAAAGTAAATGGAGTAAAGAGAAAATCATCGAAAAGATAAAACACACACCAACAGTAACGATAAAAAAATAATTTCCAACGATCGAAACGAGCATCGTTCCCTTCGAGACCAACGACACGAGCGAAAACACATCTCGATTTACGCGTAACATACATACAACATATTTATATATTTATATGTATATATATCAATATATTCTTGTATTGTATATATATATATATACACATATATATTAAAACAATCGCTAAAAAATATAAATATATTTATATATTTATATATTTATATTTATATATATATATACATATATATATATATATATATATATATATATATATATATATATAACTCTCACCGTTTCACGGTTTAGCTGCCTATAGAGGGTTGGACGGATGCGACGCAATAAGTATTTTATTTATAATTCGTGCCCCTGAGCAAGGGCACGCTGGATTAACCCTAACACGACGAACAAAGAGTACACCGAGAAGAAAGGGTGAAGTGAGAAAGAGAATTAAGGGTAAAGAAAGTGGAAAGGGAAATAAACGAGAGAAATAATCGTATCACGTATCCTGCGACTTATGCGACGAACAACAAAATGCTGAATCGTTCACAAATTTCCTTCGATCATTCCGATAGAAATAATTCGAGATCGTTGATCTCTGTACCAACAGATTGCCACTCGCCGCTTCTTTACATCGATTATTATCGCGATCGGACCGCTTCGTGGTTAAAACAGATGCTTAACAACAATCACATTCCAGTTTCTCTTCCTACGAACGTTCAACAAACAGTCTTAATATTACGCGGTTCCAGCCGTGAATATTTTCTTTGTTTTTCCTCCATGGATTCAATATAACCTTGCATCTTTCGAGATGCTCGCCGATCCAGAGTCGCCAGATTAAGATTTGACTAAATTCGAGTCAAGTCCCCTGATCTGGCGATTCTGCTCTGATCATGAAAAAACTGTTCATTTTTTTAATAAGATCCTTAAATGAATCCAATTTTTGCGGATCACTCTATGAAATTTGAAATTCCTAAAGTGCACTGACGCGTTTAGATATTGCATTTTATATTTTCTAGCTTCCCTCTAGTTAGTTAAAAACGTTTCTAAATTAATTTCGACTCGAGAAGAAATTTCGACTATTCTTAGTTGTAGATATTGCAAAATGTTTTATTACTTGGTCAATCTATCGTTACGATCTGTAGATACACTTCACATATTTTTATAAAATTAAATTAGAAGATTTTCGAAGCAATATAACTTATCTACTTTCGTGTCCCACACACTGTAAAACATTTTATTTCTTTCTGTTTGCGTTTGTGCTATATCTGTTAAATATATCGTCGAACAAAATCATTTGATATTAATAGTTGTTATTTAAATGAAATATTAACATATTCTGATAGTTCGCAGTATAAGGATGACCACATACGTAGGAGGCAAAGTTCTGAATAGACACGTTGGAAATCGCGAAAATTCAGTTTCTCTAATTGGTCCCTCCGTATCGCGCATAATGAACGGTCTCTGATCTCTCCAATTAAAACGTGTTCGCGTATGTCACGGTTAATTAAATCCGACTCGCATTCAAGCCGCGTCAAAGATGTATCGATTAATGAGAGCCACGGTTAATTTTCTGTCGGTTCGTCTCGCGAATGTTTATTATACAGCCACGGGGTTCGCCACGCACGTGCTCAATGGTTTATCGTCTCACCGGATTATGATTCTTGATGTTGACACATTCGCGGCCGATAATGGTTCGGTATAACATGTCTAGCGAGCCTAACACGAATTTTTTTTAACAGGAAATGCAAGACTCAAAGTGTTGGTTTCACTGTATTGTGGTTGAATAGATTGCCGATTTTATGCATTTCTAACAAAAATTGATAGGTGAGATTTGAAACAGTAGAGAGGTTGAAAGAATTTAGAAGGAATAATTGTATTGTTTTCAAAATGTATAAAGTTATTTGAGAAAGAAATTTTTCTTTCGAATTGCTTGCAGTTCTCTTGACCCAAACTTGATGCAGACAATTTTTATTTTGCATAAGGATCCACAGTTTAGTGATATGATTCAATGGCCAGAATTTGTATTTCAATATAGTGCAAGTAGTATAGTGTAAGCCTAAAATATGAATTATCAAGCACAGTTAGACAGTGTACACTTGAAAATAAATGATCTCTGAATTTTCTAATGATTTCTAAAGTAGTAACTGGGCCCATTCGAAATTAGGCCAAGTTCTATCTCCAGTCTAGGTCTAAATTTTCTCGTGAACAAATTTTCATTCTCATGCACTCGTCTGTGCTTCAAAATTGATTCTCAAAATTAACCCTCCATATCCTGAAAATGCATTAAGATATATTTAGATTGGTTGTAAATTTATGGTTTAAAAAAATAACTGTACTTAGCATGTATTTTGATGTGTTTAGAATGCAACTAACAGTGAAAAAAATAAAAAAAGAATTCGGGACTAGACAAGAATTCAGTATAAAATGAAATCCATCGATGAAAAATAAAAGGACGGTTCATACGATACTGCAGTGAAATGTGTTTTACCATCGCGGAATTAACTATCCAAGATAATCGACTAATTAATAATCGAACGACGATTCGCTCGTAGATGTTCATAATCCCCCAGTGATTCCTAATTATTGGGCAGTTAAGAATTACCGAGAGCCGAATCATTAGCGTCCACGGCTGGAATCGCCCGGAACTTAATAAAGTAATCTCACCGAGCACGACTTGGTTGATTTTCATAATCATCGACGATCGAGAGATCCGGATCCAACGGCGTCGTTCGCTTCGAGATTCAGGTACCTTCAGCGATCTTTCTTTTTAATCTACGCCACCCACGAACATCCATATCCATCGTACACAGCGAACATAATATACCAACGATCTCTGTCTTCGAATAGAACCAAACTGAGACACTAGTCGTCGAATACATCGATAATTACTGATCTTACCCTAGAACACTTCCATAAAATAATATCTTATATACAACATCCCGAAAATTGCTATTCGGGATTTCTTCAAGGAATAAACATTCACAGAAACTCTCAGAAACATATTGGCGTCTGACTTGTACAGAATCAATTCTCTCTCAGTTAAATCAAACCTCTATTTCAACACGTTCCATGCTCGGGTGTTTTTGGTCAATGTTTCATTCAGACTATTTGATATTTTCATTTAAGACTGATGTGTTATCATGAATTTTATTATAGTGTCGACTGATAAGAAATTAGCTTCTATTAGATTATCTCAATATATGTTACACTTCGGAACTGAAACATGGATACCAGCATATTGGACAGTCGATACTAACTTAACACTAAACTTACCACGGTCAGATGACCGGCGTTTATTATTGCAATTATTGGAAGTATAAAAATTTATTTTTGGAAAATAATGCAATAAATTTCCTTCACCAAGCATTTATTTTATATGGAAAATTATGGGCAAGCTGAATTTTAGTGTTGCCATTTTTATAAGGCAACATTTACAGATACTTTTAATATTTGGTAGGTTTAGTGTGAATGGCAAAACTTTCTTGATTTTAATGATATTTCATAAAATCTTATACCAACATATTCGTGACATTTTCCTGATTAAAATGAGTCCAAACACGATACAATTTCAATCATATTTACCTCTTTAATCCACGATACATGGAGCCTCTATTATCCGTACTAATCCGTGGAACATGAGTGTTAAGTTAGTAGAACAGTTAGCTACATTAAATCTTCATTGATTTGTACAATTAATCGTGTTGTACATACATTGAAATGTTTATGTATGAAACAAATACTTGATTAATGGAGGATCCAAACATCAGGTTCGGATAATCGAGGTTTTATTGTATCGTAAATTAAACAAGAAAATATGATGTAAATGGTGTCGTGTTTGGACTCATTTCAATTGGGAATATGTCACAAACATGATGGTGAACGTTCCACAAAAAAATAATTCCCAACTACAAAGTTCTGTTATTGAATTACTCTTGTCTCACCGATATATCTCATCTTGTATTTCATTACACTTCTAAAATTTTTCGCAAGTATTGTGCACATCTTTTGCACATATATCGAGACGTTACTGTACATACTAGAGTTTACACATCATCATATTTTCCAGTCTTAAACACACTATAAAATTGTATGTTTTGAATTCGTGTGCCATTAGCAGAACACGTGGCACGGAACGTGTCAAAGCCAGGTCCGCGTCGAAACAAATATAGAAGATAGACAAGAAGAATCGAAGATCTATCAAGTCGAAGATCCATCAACATATCGAGTCCTCGTGTCGAAGGTCACGATTCAGTATTGCCACCTATAAATACTGTCGCGCGTCAGACGAGCGCCTTCAGCCGAAGGTCACTTGTTCTCGAAGACGTCACGACGCCATTGGGAAATTACGGCCGGAGTAATTTCCCGCGATTTACCTTGATCAGCTCCGGCAGGATCAAGAGGATCAACTCGTTTCTCGAGTTCCCTTCATCGTTAGTTTCCGCGCGACGAAACAATCGCGTGAGTTACAAACCGAAGCACAATTTAGTTCTACACTCTTCAACTTCGCGCTTGAAACTTCATTGGAAACAAGTCCCCAACTTTTCCAAGCATCACTGACGGACGAGTGATCAGAAAACTTTCTTTAACGATCACAACGTTGGGAAACTTGGCAGCGATCGCACGTTGCCCATCGCGTCCACGTTCGCGAGAATCATTGCGAATTTTCGCGAAAAGAACAACGTTTAGAGGAGCAGAGCTTGCAGCCTCAGATATTTCGAGTGCGAGGGATCGATTCGATCGTTCGAGATTTTCGTTTCGATTTTCGTCCCGATTTGAAAGGACTCGCAAAAATGGGAACCAGTTAAACTTCGGTGGAGTGCGTCTGGATTCGAACTTTCTTCTGCGAGCCGTTCCTGGATAAGGTTGGACTGTGCGCAGAAAAACCGGGATTGTGGATCCCCAGCGGTTTTGGCTTCTTCAGGGAACTGCGGAGAGGAGAGGCTGTACTTGTTACACTTCCGGAAGTTGCCACAGACGCCATTGAGCCGTTTCCGGCGCCTCCGACGTAGGGTTTTCCGCTGGCGTCTGTCATCGAGATGGTGCCACCTGGAACAGAAACAGAAGTTGCGGTTATGGAAAGATATTCCAGTATGAATCCATACAAATATCTATTTTCTTTTGCATTTCCTTGAACAACATAATTTCGGGAATATATGAACCGTTTAATGCAAGAATGGTGAAAACATTTTATCATTGGATAATAAGGATGGCGAAGATTACAATTATATTACAATTATATTACAATTATTTTATTTAATGACGATTAAATTCTTGAGATGTAGTGGTACACCAAACAAAGAAGTATTGACTTACACCACTTTTGTATTAAATGGCTCATATGTGCGAATATGTATGACTGAACCTTGAAAATTAATGATCAACTTAACAATTGAGATACATAGAAAATAATGAAAAACAGTACTCCTTAATTTCTCTAATGTTTGCACTATCTTTTTAACTGCATTTTCAGAAACCTGAAGACTTCCATTGACAACACCACACAATTTTTACGATATAGAAATCCACCATCTTGTAAAACGTTGGAAGATAACTGTGAGATTGTGAAAATTGGTGGTGGAGGATGATCAAATCATTAAAACCACAATATAAAAAATATGTCCAGCATATTTGCACAATATAAAAAAATCATCAAAATTCAGTAGGCTAGTCTTCTATTTAAAGCCATAATAATTCAGTGATAGGTCTTTTTTATTTTAAATTACTTTTCTTATGAAACATTTACCAGCACATTTGCAACATTTATTTAAAGACAATATTTTGAATAATCTAAAAACGCATATATCCGGTTCAAATTTGGTTACAATTCATACAACTGCCCTAAACAATCCGATTGCCCATTGTAGTTATTAAATTTCGGTACATACCTACTGTTTAATAAGATTTTTCTACGACCTCAGAGATAGCAGCGAATCTAATTTAGGACCACGTCCCAGATGTTACGAACACTAAATTCGGGCCAGAACAATAGACTGCTAATTAGATTTACTCCATAAGTGGGTCGAAGATTTTATCGTCGCAATTACTGAAATATCCCGAGACACGTCGTCCAATTAACTGCACCGGGCCGTTCCGCAGAGGGATTAACAAAACCAGCAGTAAATTTGTTTTTACGATAGACCAACACGGAATTGCCAGCGCAGCGGTAACGATAGCGTTTCCCGTGACGTCCACCGCGCCGATACAGCAGAAACAAGTTCTAAAACGATTTCTTGATGCAGAGAGACGCCAACAGGTTTCCGTACCGCTCGGGCAGAGTTTTCACCGGGCGACTGGCAAAACAAGCAAAAAACCAACTGAATTTCTACGACAAACGAAAAACAATTACCGTTAATGTATTCGCGACAGATCTCGTTAACGATAATTGATGTTCATCCTTAGTTCTGCGAACGCGTCTGTGCGCGACTACCAGCGAATTTCAACTATTACGATTAACGTAATCCGTCGAACTCGTTGACACTATTACAAATATACAATTTGATTTAATTTATGCTGGTCGGTACGACAAGCAAAACATTTCGTTAATGGCCGCCTAACGATATATCGACGCGATGGCCTATGGAGATTGCATTTAACAACTATATCACACCACCATTATTATTAAGAACCAGTTTAGATCTTCCTTGCCGGATAACGTTAGGCTACTTGGGAGGCAGGAATCGTTTGCACGACGCGCCAGATGCGAAACGATGAAGCGCACGTGTCGAGAGATCGTGCCACGTACACGCCAGTAATATTTAGGTGCACACCTGCAACCTCGCGCGTGCAAATTCTCGCGAATTCAGTTTTCCTAGCTCGACGCGCTGCGAATGTGCAATCATTTCTTTGAATCGTCCGGAAAAATTTAATTCGACGCTAATGTACTATTTGATAATACAAGAGACGTTGAATAGTGAACCATAATCCTAGATATCGGTTTTCTAAATCCCAAAATCTTTAACCCTTTGCGAACGAGGATTTTTTAGAATACTGAAACTATTGTCCTGGGGGAACTGGATCTTAAGTATTGGGAAATATGCACTGATCCCTTTTTATTTAAATTATTAAATTATTTGGTTGTGACTTCAGAAATTAGATTTTCGTCCTGGAAAGATTCCCATAAGCCAGAGTCGCCAGACCAGGAAAATTAAATCGAACTGAGGGGAAAAAGTTACCCTCTCTCTGGCAGTACCGGATTATTCACGTGACATTGTGACACGTGCACGACAGAAACGGAACGCGTCAGGTGACCGGGCTGTGACGTAAGCGTGGGGCAATAGCGTCGTAGTAGGGGAAGATAGCCATAACCAGAACTCTGCCATAACCAAACTCTCTTGAAATTAAAATTCAATAGTACTTTTATCAATCCTTTTGTCAATGAGAATTTATTTCTAACTTGCATTTCAAACTTTCTTCATGTTCTTGCTGAATATTCAAATCTTTTTGTATTCACGGATGTATAGTTTTTGGTACATAAAAAGGATTGCATTTGTAGTTAAACACTGTTAACAATTCTGATTACTTACAATTTACATCAAGGCGAAAGGCAGATCTTTAATCCAATGTGAGTAAAAAAAAATAAGAGCACTACAACGCCGTATAACGCTACAAAGCCACACATCCTTGACCACACATTGCCATATTAACAGGGACCTCACACGCCTTCTCCGAAGGTTTCCATCACCCGGCAAAGTAACGTCGGAAAAACAACGCTTTCCATCCCGTTTTTTTCCCACGACCCATTCTTTTTTCCATTTCCTCCTCCGGTTGCTTCGTCTTCTATTTCAACGATCCTCCAGCATTAACCTACCGACGCGTCGCTTGCATTCCGACCGTTTATTCTTTCAGAAATCCGACGCGCCGCTGGCGCCATTGTTCAATTAAATTAAATCATGTCAATCTTCGTGCGCACGCGCCTCCTTTTTTTATGACTGTTTTATTTCTCAGCCGTAGAAACGCGATCCTCGCTCGTTTCATGCTCCTGCGCTATCCCTGTTTCATTGTCGCCGGAGATCGTTGTAGAAACATTGCGCATGCAACAAACATTTTATATTTTTAACGTCTAAACCCGTTGGTCACAAACAATTTTGTTCCGACTTTTTGTTCTACAATCGTTGAATTTATAAAGACGTATATTAGTGTACTTTCTTCGGAGCCCTTTGTTTATAAATTTCAAAGTAATTCACATCGTTTTCTATAAGAGTCGCCAGATTAAGACTAATCTCCCCACTCTAGCGTCGCCTTCTACGACGCTATTCTCCACATTTCCGCCGTGGCCCGGTCACGTGACGTGTTTCGTCTCTGTCGTGCATTGGTCACAATGTCACTTGACTAATTCGGTATTGGCAGAGAGAGGGTATCTGTATTCCCCTCAATTCTTGCTCCCTCCCCTTATCTGGTGACTCTGTTTTCTATGTCTTCTAAGTAACTGGTGGATTCCATCTAAACGAAATAATGGTTTCAATACAATGGAATCACCGAAGTAGAATAAATCATTCCCTTAGCCGAAATATCAGCTTTGTAAGTTATTATTAGACTGCGGATTTTATGCATTTATGATGTAAATGAGCAAGTGCAATTTTTAGCGCAGTGGACAGATTAAAAGAATTTTAAAATATCAACGTGTAAGTTTGAACTGATTAACACTAAACCTACCAAGCACAAAAGATATACATAAAAAGTTAAAACACCTTATAGCAGTGAGAAGTCACTTCCTATGAAAGCGTTTTTATAATTTCAATAGTTATGAAATAGACAACCGATCATTTGATCGTGGTAGGTTTAGTGTTAAAATCCTTAATGAAAGAATGAAATTTCTATTTGGCTCCTGTTTTTACAAATTATACGAAAAATTTTTATTTTGCATAAAATTTATTTTGCGTAAAATTTATTTTGCGTAAAAATCTGTTTACTCGATCAATGATCAATGAACCTCCATGAATGAAAGGGATTTCGGATGCAGTACATTCTTCCAGCTCGTGCCTCATTTTATGGCAGTTCTCTCTCTCTCTCTCTCTCTCTCTCTCTCTCTCTCTCTCTCTCTCTCTCTCTCTCTCTCTCTCTCTCTCCCTCTCTCTCTCTCTCTCTCTCTCTCTCTCGCTCGCTCGCTCTCCATACGTGTCCTTCGTGGCAAACACATCTTCTCTATTTTCTCCCTTCACCTTGACTCCCATCGGGCTCACATCCGAAGACATTTCTCCGGCATATTGAGTTTCCATCAGCTGCCAGGCGAAGGTCTCCCGTAGGAGGAAACGTGAAAGCTACGATGCCCAACGTTTAACGTTCGTTCGTTCTTCGACGTGGAACCTATAGTGTATACTCTCAGAAAAATCACATGAAATATCCAGAGGACCGAGAATTTCTTAAATGACTACTCTTAAACCGCTTGTGTTGCTGCACGTTTACCTTCGCTTTGAATATTTGATAAGGGCAAACACGTGTGCCGGGGAAAAGCATCACTACCGAGAAAAGTTGAACTATTTTCTTCGTACAAATTGAGGTTAATGACTCCGGATGTTTATGCAAAATGAAAATTTGATGCATTAATTGCATAGGAACTAAATAGAAATTTATTTCTTTCTTTAGTTTTTGGTTGCATTTTTGTGAATTCTAGCTACGAATTGTTTACAGTGTTGTGTGTTTTGTGTCTTCATTTTGGGACACGTATATTAATGTTCGCCGACGCGTCTTGTATCTTAGGTTTCCTCCTACAATATCAGGTGTAACCTTCGGTGACCTGTTTAACGTGCTGCTCCTATACGAAGCCCTTATTAGGAGCTAAATGGACATGTTTCCCTTGTTAGCGGCGCAAATGACATTCCGATGAGGGAAAGGCTTCCTATTCGCGGTAAAAGCTTTGAGATTTCTCCTTATATTCCGAGAAACACTCTCTCGCTCTCGGCTTGTTACATTCAAAAGTGATATTGACGAAAATATTTATCGCAAACGCACGACTACTACTTATTTGTACTTACATCTAATTTTCCTAATTTCTAACTTTTACTGAATCGACGAAATCGAATTTTCCCAAGTTCTAACTTTTACTAGAAACTGATATCGATGAAAATATTTATCACAAATTAGATGACTATTAGTTCTTTATAAATTTAATTTTCCTAATTTTCCTAATTTCTAACTTTTACTGAATCGACGAAGTCTAATTTTCCTAAGCTTTACCTATTATTAGAAATTCATAGCGACGAAAATATTTATCACAAAATAGAGGACTATTATTTCTTAAATCTACGAAATCTAATTTTCCCAAGTTGTAACTTTTACTAGAAACTTATATTGATGAAAGTATTTGTCAAAAAATTATTCTTTCTTTATAAATTGAATTCTACTGGATTCTTACTTTTACGGGAATATGAAACATGATGTAAGTAAATTGTTTGTTTTTGTGGGGTTATCACAACATTGTTTGCTCCATCACGACACGTGCCTCGAGTTTCGAGTTCAATTCAAACAAGTTTTCAACATAAATTGAGAAGACAACTGCGGACGGACAAAACGACATTTGCCAGTGTCGATCCAGGCAGTATCAAAACCCGGAAACGTCCAACGCAATTAAACTAGTTTTGGCCTCGTGCATAACATCTGTGTTTTAATAACGCATTGTGTACTCGTTCGCATTGTGTTACGCGAAATAATTCGTTCCATATGTTTCTTTCACTTAACACGTTGACCGTGAAAACAATTACCAGTTTCACACAATCGACGTACTGTCCGTCCACCACAAGAAGTCTCTTGGTAGGAGTTTCACATCAAACGGACAACAAACCGTCCGATTGGTCTGAGCGGCAGGGGCTCGAGTCGCGTCACACGTATTATCGGTTCTAACGAGCTATTGGCTACAGCGCTCACACACACTAATCGGATCGTGTGACGAAGAGAGTGAATAGACTCTTCCAAACCGAGTGAGATAATGCGAAGCGAGCGATCCAGTAGCGTAAGGACAGAATCAAATGTATCCTACGACGTTAAACATCCCCGCGCTGAGCCACTCTCAGCATCCAAGAGGAACGTGACTTCACGCATATTCTGTATTAGAAACTTCTAACTCGTTGTCAGTTAAAATTTTAATTTAACGCTACAGATCAGAACAAATGAGAAATATTTTCGAACTACAGCTTTCAATTTTGTCCAATATGTATATGTTCCCTAATACTAAAATTATTAATTTCTTGAAAATGAATAAGTAACGATCATTCGTTTAACACATTTCTATCATACGGAAGAGTAAAAAATAGATCGATTGTAGCTGTTCTGCAGATTCATCCTATTTTTAATGGTAATTAAAGTTTAATTTTCGCGGTAGATACAGATACAAAAACCTCTGCAATACTGATCAAACAGACTGCTTTAGCAATTTCGACCAATTTATAACATTTGTAGAAGTTATATGAATTTTATCTAATTTTTGTTGTAACTTATTGAAAGACGTGTCAATCGTGAATTATGTGTTACATTAAATATAAATATAACATTAAATGTAATTTAAATGAATTAATGCATTTTTAAAGTACATTTTGAAGTCCACTTAAACGTTAAATATCGACGATAGGTCAGGAAACTTGTATCTCGAAAATAAACAAGTCCTACTACTGTGTAGCGTGTGACGTCAGGATCTTGGAGGTCGTGAATACGGGAGTGGAAATAGTGGGGAGGGGTGGAGCAAGCGAGAGATCCCCCCGGACCCCTCAGCCGTCTCGAGGGACTTCTTGTGGTGGACGGACAGTACGTTACCCAGTCAAACAACAAAAGAAAAAATAAGCATCATAACAAGTCCTATTTACATGAAGGCTTTGCAAGCTCTAATGCAATTCAAAATGTATGATTCTCAATTAAAACGTACTGCATTTATTTTTTAAATATGAACACCACTTTTACTCATAAATTTACAGCTCGCTCCTAATAACATAATCCAATTATTCTTTTTAGATTATTATTTATTTCTTGACGTAGCACGATCATTGAACATATCAGATTGTTACTTATTTTTTTACAATTTTTGCAACGAAAAAATTCGTACGAGTTGTAAAATGTATGTACTTCTAAATAACATGCTTGTTTAGAAAACTGATTCATTGATTTTTTCAAAACAAATTCCTAAAGATCACGCTCGTTTTAAGGTTGCTAACTATGTACGATCTTTTAGTACACTAACGCAAAAATGAATTTGTATAATTTTCTAACAAAATGTAGTTCGAACGATTTGTAACTTGCACATGTAAATCTCAGAACGTGCTAATTGCAGTTTACCGCTACGACGGATAGCCCCTGGAATCCGCAAACCTCGAATTACACTACGTTTCATCTAAATTGTTTGAAAATGATTAAGCAAAGCGACAGATGCTATCACGTACAGCCGCGACAGAAACAAAATAGGAGAATTTAAACAGAACTGCTTCGCTTAGGAATTTGAGGCACGCTCGTCGACTGCGTTTCGTAATGTCTCCCGTCCTCTGTTACAAAATTCCCTATCGCCTCTCACGAAACCTTGAACCATAGCCGACGATAGTCCTGTGACAGGGTCTCCTTGAAACGTGAAACAGAAGGGTACTCGGCTTTATGTATTCCAACCTCACCACCGATCCGCTTAATCTTGTGCGATTGCGAAAAGGTAAACAAAAAAATACTTGGATTTGGTGCGTTTTAGTTAAAATGCCTACGACAAAATACTGATCTGACTTTTAAAAAATGATTAATTATTGTAAACCGAGTCCCTTTTCATGACCAAGAGGAAAAATAAACTTGTCTATCTACCTATCTACAAAACATCGTAAAGAACTTGCCAAACAACACTTAGTTTTAATCTAACAATTTTTATAAGAAGCTAGCTTTGCAAAACAACTTTTCATTTTCTGGAAACCTATTTCTTTGTACATTCTTTTTGGACATAAAAT
The DNA here is from genome assembly GCA_916610255.1 of Lasioglossum lativentre. Taxonomy (NCBI): domain Eukaryota; kingdom Metazoa; phylum Arthropoda; class Insecta; order Hymenoptera; family Halictidae; genus Lasioglossum; species Lasioglossum lativentre. The sequence continues at coordinate 22,181,265 of OU744364.1, read as the reverse complement.
TCGTTAAAAAATATAACAAAGAATAGCTTTGATTTTTAAAACGTTCATAAAAAATTGAAATAATTTTAATACTTTTGTCACAGATTTTACCATGTTTCTCTTGTTTCTTTTTAATGGTAACAAGATTGCACAAAAGAAGCTTATTTAATTTATAGGCACGATTACGATTTCCGTGGCCCCTCGTTTTGAAGTTATTTTTGTGTTCTTGGGGTTATTTCAAGAAAAAAATGTGTATATAACATAGTGTCAAATCGGCCTGGTTTAGCCGGCAAAGTAGATTTCCTGTTTTTTATAAACCTGCAAATATCTCGGGAACTATGCGAAATATGGCAAAATATCAAGAGACCTTTTTTGTAGGAAATTAAATTTCCTATAAAAAACGTTAACATGATGTTAAAATTCCATTTTTCACGAAAAATATACTAAAAATAAAATAATTTTTTTGAAATTACTTTTTGAAATTACTACTAGACTACCCCTGGATTTTCGTATGCGTGATCGGCCCCTCTCAAGATCTAACCATAACTCACTCTGTTCACATAATCTTCCCATTGTAGATATGTGCCAGAATTGGATCTTTTCAGAACGGAGCCTTTACGTTCTCCCGACCATTATTTCAGGAGAGAGGCAGTTGTTCTGCAAATTGACCGAAACATAAATATACTCGGAAAGTGCGCAGCTGATAGAAAAATGTCATACAACATAAATTATTGAAAATTTAATGTTCTACAAAAAAGGTCTCTTGATATTTTGCCATATTTTGCCATATTTTGCATAGTTACCGAGATATTTGCAGATTTATAAAAAACAAGAAATCTACTTTACCGGCTAAACCAGGCTGATTCGATACCATGTTATATATACATTTTTTTCTTAAAATAACCCCAAGAACACAAATATAACCTCAAAACGAAGGGCCACGGAAATCGTAATCTCTCCAATTTATACATTAATGGAACCCAATATATTGTTGAATTTCTTATTTCCTCGCTAATTGTTGCAGACATATATATTTATTTACAATATCAACGAATGAGATTCTGAAGCTAGCAAGGTGCTAGAAGGGAAATGTATCTCATCTGGGCATAATTAGAATAAAGTGTAGGATGAAACTTACCGTTCGTGGGCTGATGCTCCCGGTAGCCAGGATTATTTATGGTTGCCGCGCGAGAATCACCTACAACCCTAATTTTCGTCGGGTCGCCGCCTCTCCTAGCATAAATACCCTCGTACACAGCGGTGACCAGCACTCCGAAGTTCAAGGCAATTGCAGCTAACTGTAACAGCAAATTTCGATACAATTGATTAGGCTAAAGTTGTGTCAACCAATTTATATTATACTTATACAATTCTAGAATACAAAGTCTGTCCACGTCTACCATTGACCATCAGCTAAATCACAGAAAAATAACTCTTCAGTTCTTCTTCAAACAATTGTAGTTCTTTATCTCTGCCACTGCTATTTTAAAGATTCAGAAGATGAAATTCATTTGTACTATACATGGCTAGGTCTACAAGATACAATTCTTGATATTGTATCCGCAATATATAATTCTCAAACTACAATTTCTTTAAAATAATGTGAACGTCTGAACGGGACATATTCTTCGAGTTTTGTCATTTTTTTCTTCCGACACAGGATTGCCAATTTCCAAATTAGTTCCAGCAAGAGAAAAAATGTTAACTGGACGCGCGCCACAAGCCACCTTCACGGTTTCGCAGCCACGGACAAAATACAATAGCACTGTTCCGAAATTCGTGTTCAAATCGAGCGTGTTTAATCGACCACATGTTACTAGTGTTGCGCCTTCTTGCGGAATACATACACCTCGACCAAGTAGGAACGGAAGACCACGGGAAAGGTCAGAGGAGAAGTGCTGTTCAATTAAGACGTACAAAGAGACACCGGGAAGCCATTGTCTCGCAGCAATGATTAATTCCCCGGTTTTTCCCCCATTGTGGCTCGAACGACGCGACGCGACGCCAGGACACGAGGAAGAAGCAAGAAACGGGAAAGCCAAATAAACGGAGTGGCGACGAGATGATTAATTACGTAGCTTCCGACTACCCTATATCATCACAGTATGTATTTCAGCTTGAGAAGTGTAGTTCTTTGTCCATTCTACATTTTTACCAAGAAAAAGTTTCGTCAATGTGCACAAAAATTTTCCGCGAACCTGGAAATTAAAAATTAGAAACTTTGGGATATGTAGGTACTTAGTACACAAATTTTTGCTGCCAAAATTCACTTTAAGATTCTAGTTATATAAACAATTGATAAATATTTTACCAGAAGATAGTCGTCATTAAAACGAACAACTTTTGTTTGGAAACTGACCGTTGAATTTTTAATGGTCGACTTCACCCCCTTCAAGTGAATTTTAGTAGCAAAAAAATACACATCTGCATATACATTACATATCCCCAAAGTTTCATAATTTTTTGAATTTCTGGGCTCGAGATCATCTCTTGTTAGATAAAGGGTTCAAGCGAAAGTGAATTTCCCTCTTGCAGGTTCAACTTGATTTTTGTTTTAGAATTTTCCAAGTTTCTTGAATATAACTTTGTGAATTGTAAGTATGAAAAAACAGTACTGTAGCGGCATTTAATACGTTATAAATTGCGAATGGGTTTTACCTTGCCTTGTTTCGGTTTGTTCATTTTACCGAGCTCGATCTCGTCCTTGGCCTCCCGCAGAAGGCTCCGCCTCTTCTTTTCCATCATCTCGGATTCCGGATTATACTACGTACATATGCGTAACAATTGTCACGTAAAGTTCCGTGAGATTCCCGTACTAAATCTCCGTGGGTTTCAACCATTCACACTGTTACCGCGGCAAATATTGCCGCCCCATATGTCCCCAAGCACATAGTCATGCTTTCAACACTGTTTTACGCTTGGTCTGCCAAGCCACTGTTTGCTCGTAGTCAATATTCACTCTTTTTCACGGCAATTTATTTTTTCGACCCGGGAATTCGAGATTCCGGAAAATTCAAAAAAGTTCAAGAGTTTTAGAAATAGCTTCTTTTATCTCTTCATTTTTATTCAGTTGACATTTTTGGAGACTGATTCTTATGAAATTCAGTGAACTGTTCATTCAGAAATGCAATTGATTCAAAATTGAACTGCACGTTTTTAGAATTTTATGCTCTCCAAAAATTTAATGCTGAAATTGTATTCCTATTAACGTTGTATAAATTGATGGTCAAATAGACACCCCGAACAATTTCAGAAAAGCAACGCATTCGACACTGAATCTACGGTACACTATAAGTGATTGTTTTACATTAATTGATAAAAATGACAAGGATGTGTTTACTGAGATTTTTATTATAATACTTATTCAAAGAAATAAATTCATTGAATAATTTCCTATGAGTACATCCCTACAATCTCAAAATTGCAACAATAATATTTTGAACCTGAGTGAAAATTAATATTTAATCCCAGATAATGAATAGCAGCACTCAACACATTAAACTGAAGAAAATAAAATTCATAATGTCCACAGGTTATTCCAATGAAGTCTTTTCGAACAGGTCATTAACTTCGTCGTAATTACTCATTCAAAAGTAGTTCCTTGGAACTGAATAGCTCGTAAAGTGTCCAAATTAATATGAAACACTTCATGAACGACACTGAAGAGTACTAAACAAAGATAACTTCAACAACTAATGAACACAAACAAGAAGCAACGGTGAGAAACTTCATTCGTTGAACGATTTTAAAGGTTGATTAAAATAAAGAGAACCAATATACACAATAATTCTGAGTATACATTCAACAATTCCTTGAAGGATAAATGAAATCGTTTTTAGTAAGCTACCAATTTTAACAACGGTGAAATTCACAGTTTACTCCAAGTTGTTACACGTTCTTCATACCAGGAAGTCTTCAATGAGCGACGCAACAAAAACACGAGTTAAAGCGAGCTACAGAATCGGGATCCACCGATTCACCAGATTCACAGTTCACTCCGAACACTTTCTTCGGATCGACAAGCAGTCAATTACTCGGCATTCATCGCGTTTAATTGCGCCGGCAAGAATGCGCAACAGAAATCTCCGGCACGATCGCGAAGACTCCATTCACTGATTAATTGATCGCGTGCGCGCGTCAAAATTTCACGATTACGCGATTCCCTCGGTTAACCAGGACTCCGTTCATTAATCGAGCGACAATATCGGCGGGTAACCCGCCGGGTCTCGTGTTTCAGTGAACAGGTTACCCGAGAAACAGTGACCCGCTTAACAACTTTCACTGCGAGCACAACAATCTTTGCGTAACACACGTTTTTTCGTTTCCTATTTCGAAGGGGACTGCCTCTTCCTGACCACTGCATCGAAATAATAGACAACCTCGCGGACTAATATTGCAGACGCGAGAAAGTAATTGAAAATTAAGATTGAGCAGTTGTCGACCGTTCAGAAATGGGAGAGGTAGCTCGTGGAAGAAATCGAGAACGTCGACGAGCTGTCCAACGATCCGCACCAAAACGCTCACTGTCGACCGCCAATGTCGTCTCATTGTTTTTAAAGTGTCCAAGAGCCGGCGGGTACCCTGACACATACTAACTAAGCCTCGCAGGGGGGCTTAAGTAGACACCTGCGAGCTGTTCCTGATCAGGTGGCCTTTTAGTATTTAATTCCCTGATCGCGCGCCACTCGCGTATAAGTTTCCACGCGGCAAAGCCTTTCGCGATCGACGAATCGGATCGAGTCGCTGGATTATGCTCGAAATCGTGGGAATTATTCACGCTCGGATCACTTAGTTTCGATTATTCGATTTCATTACATATGCACGTACTGTGAGAAAAAATGGGGAAAATCTTAATAAACATTGTTTTGCAATTTTTTTCTGACCACCTTTGGTTTGTTATGATCATAATTTATCCTGTTTTTCATTCTGGTCATCGCATTTAAATTGTAAATTGCAGTCAAATTATGGAAACGCTTCTGTAACACATTATTCGATTTCATTACTTTTACACGTACCCATGAGAAAAAATGGGGAAAATCTTAATAAACGTTGCTTTGTAATTTTTTTGTGTCACCTTTGGTTTGTTGTGATGATTTATCGCGGTGTTAATCCTGGTCATAACACTTACTGCACGGTGGGAAAACTATCAATAAATTGAGGAATGTTAAAAGTTTTCGATATAAAATAGTGAATTAACTTTTACAAAATTTAATGAGCGACTATGGATCTTTAAGCCAAAGAAAATTTTTCTGCGTCGATTGAAAGAAAAAAGTTCAACAAATTTTTAGGGAAATTTTAACAATTATACAGAGTTAAAAATAATCTTCTGACATACTTTTCAATTCTTTCAATATTTTTCCATTAATAAGATTTTCTTTTCCCTCTGTAATTCACTGAGACTATACGTGATGGATATTAAGGTTCATTTTGTAAATCTGATTGTAAAAATCAGGGCCGCCGCGTGCGGTTGTGCAGGTTGTGCGCCGCACACGGGCGCATCGTCCAGGGGGCGCCGAGATATCAAAATAAAAATTTTTTGAACTGAAATTAATTAAAAAAAAAAAGGTCATTTATTGTCCTTGCCGCCGATAGGGCGCCGAAGTATCAAAATAAAAATTTTTTGAACTGAAATTAATTAAAAAAAAAGGTCATTTATTGTGCTCCTGGGAAAGGGGGGCGCCAGATTTCTCCTTGCACACGGGCGCCTCTTACCCACGCGGCGGCCCTGGTAAAAATATTCATTTGCAAGAACATTAACAGTGCAGTTATTAAAATAATGATAAGTGATTTTGTTACGATTAAATACAACACATTAAAATCTCGTGTGCTACAAACTAGGAAGAGAGAAATCTTCCTCATTCGCGTTTCCCACGGATGCACCAAGCATGCAACAATTACACATTGCAAACTATTATACAATTATAACTAAAAACCTCTGTATTTTCAACTTTGTTCTGTCTCACATTAAAATCTAAATTATCGAAATAATACGTCTACCTTCGACTGTTTCGAACAGTACACAATAGGGAACAGCTTTCTAATTGAATTACATATAATTATGATGCAATCTGGAGTCTACAAAATCACTCCAACTTCAGGAATTATACCCTAGCGTTCTAGAATTATATTATTTCCACTAGACTGAAGTAAAAGATGAATAGATTGCACATGGTTTAATTTCGAATTTTTATAATCAAGCATGAAGTAGTTGAAATCAAGTAATTCTCTTTTTATGGTAATAATTCCAACAAAATTTTGCAATTAGTTTGGGCAATTTACAACTTGAAATTTTTATAGTCGAACATTAAATATCCAATTTCAATTCTTCTTTCATAGTAACAATTCCAACATTTTGAAATTAGTTCGTACAATTTACAACTTGAAATTTTTATAGTCTAAGTTCTCAAACCCAATTTATATTTTCTTCTCACAGTAATAATCCCAAAATATCATAAAGAACTACAAGAAATAAATAATTTTGTATTAAACAAAATATGTAGGTATAATAAATTCATATATGTAGAAATCCGAAATCGAACGATGAATAATCATCGACCACTAGACACCGCATTTTTCCAAGATTCGTCACTCGATCGATCAACTATAACAGCTCGTCTGCGGGAAAAGTGAAACCCGAGACCCGGTTTGGCAATAATAAGCGAATGACCGAGACGTGCCATTATTGTCGTTATCGTTCACAGTGTTTCAATAACCGGGACATTCTTGCACGACGACGGCACATTATCATCATCCAAGGTAAACGCAATTCGGTGCCAGTTCCGTGACGACACCATTGACTCATGACACCTTTCCTTAGGCACGTTGATCGGCCGAGTTGCGTGTAATCGGTACAGTTATCAGGGTACGGGGCTCTTTGTTAATGACTCTATTAAGCAATTACTGGCGCGAGGTCGTGACGCGACGAATTTCAGAGCAGTTGTGCAACCTGGATGATTTCAGAAAAAAAGTGAAACTGGAGTATCCGCAAATTGGGGTTAAACGGAGCCATCTGCTTGGTTAACCGACAAGGGAACATATTCAGATGAGAATGGCCGATTTTGATGAAACTAATGTGAGCTATAGTTCTTCGAAAAATATTTGACACGTATTTTTTTGATCGGCGGACATCCACTTTGAAGGGGTGAAAACAGCCCTCAAAGTTGGGAGTCAAAACCATATTTTTTGAGATATCTCGGAAACCAGAGGTCGAAAAAATTTGAATTTTTTTTTAAATTGTGTGTTTTTCAATGGGAAATGTAGTCGTGCAAGAAAATTTTAACAAAAGTTTATTGTTTAAACAATCTATTAAAAATTGTATTTTTTTTGCAGTTTCTCTTATTTATTGTTAGTTCATTTTAATGTAAACTCGGGTGTGTTATCTTTGATCCAAAATAGGGGATACGTGTTTCAGGATTTTCTTTTTTTTTCCATTTAACAATAATAATGCATAATGAAAGATAGTGTTGCACCTGGCGTGCGGAGGAAGGAATTCTGGCTTGTTTTATCGAAATATAAGCATTTAGTATAAACGTGTATAGTATTTTAAACAATACCACTTGGTTATATGTCGTTTATTATTGTATCAGTGGCTAAAGAAGGTGGCGCAGGTAGCAGCGTGACGCGGTGCTACTTACCGCGGCGGAGTAATGGTACCTGTCTTCTGTAGCCAATTCGCCTGTGAATTTCTGCGGCCGATGGGCCTTCGGTCAAATTATACCTGGAGCCTTTATAAACTGTAAATACTTAAAGTAATCGAATCTGGAGTTTCCCACGGCGTAAATAAAAATATACAATCAGGAAAAGTAAAAATAATATTATCAGATGTTTACCTTGATTATCGCCAGACATTAATTGCTTAATGTGATACTGTTTTAAAAATCCAAAAGAAGTAGCCTTAACTTCTTAATATGCACGTTGCTTTACAAACCATAATGCAGAAAGACTAATTAGCACACGAAGCGAAGTGCCCATATTTATACATTCTTTACGTTTCTACTTTACGTTTCCCTCTCTTTCACCCTAATAACCAATAGAAATGTTTGAAAATATTCGTGTTCTTCTGAAATGCTATAAATGACCGAGGAAAAACTGATGTGGGGCATTTGCCACCAGCTCTTTTCAGAGCTACCATAAACGACGAGAAAAACTTCAGCTTCGATTACTTTAAGTATTCACAGTTTATAAAGGTTCCAGGTATAATTTGACCGAAGGTCCAACGGCCGCAGAAATTCACAGGCGAATTGGCTACAGAAGACAGGTACCCTTACTCCGCCGCGGTAAGTAGCACCGCGTCATGCTGCTACCTGCGCCACCTTCTTCAGCCACTGATAAAATAATAAACGACATATAACCAAGTGGTATTGTTTAAAATACTATACACGTTTATACTAAATGCTTATATTTCGATAAAACAAGCCAGAATTCCTTCCTCCGCACGCCAGGTGCAACACTATCTTTCATTATGCATTATTATTGTTAAATGGAAAAAAAAGAAAATCCTGAAACACGTATCTCCTATTTTGGATCAAAGATAACACACTCGAGTTTACATTAAAATGAACTAACAATAAATAAGAGAAACTGCAAAAAAAATACAATTTTTAATAGATTGTTTAAACAATAAACTTTTGTTAAAATTTTCTTCCACGACTACATTTCCCATTGAAAAACACACAATTTAAAAAAAAATTCAAATTTTTTCGACCTCTGGTTTCCGAGATATCTCAAAAAATATGGTTTTGACTCCCAACTTTGAGGGCTGTTTTCACCCCTTCAAAGTGGATGTCCGCCGATAAAAAAAAATACGTGTCAAATATTTTTCGAAGAACTATAGCTCACATTAGTTTCATCAAAATCGGCCATTCTCATCTGAATATGTTCCCTTGCGAGTTTAGAACTTTGTTTCCTAAGACACACGATTCAGATTTCGATGTTACTAATCAGGTGTTATTTCTAGAGTTGTTATTAAAATTGAACAAATTCAGAAAAATGCTTTCGAAGATTTTTCATATTTTTATTTTATTTGCATCACGATCAATTCTTTTGTTCATGAAAGAAATATTTCCCTTCATTCGATTTCCATAAAACTAAGTGCGAAAATTGTAATTTACATAAAGATCCGCAGTGTATTATCCAATCATATTGTACCTAACGTACAGTGACTCCCACTAATATTCGGACACTCTTAAAATGACGATAACTTTTTTAATATTCGACCATACAACTTGGATTTTTTTGAGAAGTTACAACAATCGGTTTTGTTACGTAACGTGAAAAGAATTTTTGAAAAATTGCAATTTGTCGGAAATGCAGAGAAAATACTAAAAGTTATGTTTTACAACATTTTGATGTGGGCACATATTGAAAATGTAGAAAACACGTTTCGTAGATCTATATCAATTAAACATATTCTGAAAATTTCATTAAAATCGGTCAACGTTGCAATGAGCTACAAACGTTTAAAGATGGTAGAAATTGCAATTTTTCACGATTTGCGGCCTCTAACTGCAAAAACAAATTTTTTAAATTTTTAATATAGACCTACATAAAAAAGTTGTAAAATGCAACTTTTAGTATTTTGGTAATTATATAGAAAAGGTCTGCCTACTCCGATTTTAATGAAATTTTAATATGTTATAGATTTCGACATTTTGAACAACTTTTTCCTTTTCCAATATAGGGCCTTTTCTAATACTGTATTGAATTTTTCCTATTTCTAATTTCTACATGCTCCGCGGCAACGTAAACCTCTTCCGGGGCCACATCTGTTTATTTTTTGTTTGTAAACACGTTGTGGGGATCAGAACAGAGTGTCACTCTATATAGGGTGAGCTTTCAATTTTGAAAGAGTACTTCTGGATATCCGCATGCGTGGTTGGGCCGGCCGTCAGGCCGGCCCTCTCCGCCCCCCCCCCCCCCAACTAACCCGAACTAATTCTGATCGCATAATTTTTGCATTCTACAGGGTGTCCCAAAATGTCTTCAACTCCCGGAAATGGGAGGTTCCTGAGGTCATTTCAAGCGCCATTTTCTTCTTGCAAAATGTTGTCCGCGGCTTTGTTTAGGAGTTATTAACGAAAAACACGGACCAATCAGAGCGCGACCTAGACGCTCGTTGGCGTGTTCAGCCAACCGACAGCCGGCTCGCCGCGCTGAACGTGCCAGCGAGCGTGCAGCTCGCGCTCTGATTGGTCCGTGTTTTTCGTTAATAACTCCTAAACAAAGCCGCGGACAACATTTTGCAAAAGGAAAATGGCGCTTGAAAAGACCCAAAGAACCTCCCATTTCCGGGAGTTGAAGACATTTTGGGACACCCTGTATATAGCCTTCATACAGAATTTGAACTAGTAATGGAAAAATCATGCAATCAGAATTAGTTAGGATTAGGTCTGGGTTAGGTGCAGGAATACGAAAAATTCAATACAGTATTCACGATTGTTTTTTGCAAATATCTCGAAAACTAAAAGCGATCCCCCCATATTGGAAAAGGAAAAAGTTGTTCAGAATGTGTTGCTGCATCACATATTAAAATTTCATCAAAATCGGAGTAGGCAGATCTTTTCTATATAATTATCAGTATTTTTTCTACAATTCCGACCAATTGCAATTTTTGAAAAAATTTCTTTTCACATCATGTAGTAAATTAATTGCTCTAACTTCTCAAAAAAGTTCAAATCGTATGATGCAATATCAAACAAGTTATCGTTTTTTTAAGAGCGTCCGAATATTCCTGGGAGTCACTATATATGTATAAATCTAATTATTCTACTACTCAATCGTACTTGACATGAATGTATATAAAATTCATAACGATGAATTGAAGATGTTCTTAATAAACTCAGAGGTCAACCGACACTGTTAACACATCAGAATAAAAATTGTTTTCAAAAACACATTAACAGCATATTGAGACCGATTTTTAGTTGAACCACAAGGAATTGTTGCAAGTGCAATAATCTTATTCAGTAAACTTTTCCGATCTTCTTACAAATGTATTCGATATCGTATCGATGTACAGTGATTCTGGGTCACATAAACGATTTTCTGGAAACCCGGTGCGACGGTTATTGGCAACAATAAATTTTTGAAAACAGCCGAATCAGCTGTGCTTCGATATATACGCGTCGTAGTCAGCATCTGGGCGAAAACGCCAGGAGACGTAGCATAATCGGCGCATAAAGTCGCAGCATCTGGCTTCGAACGGGATCCGTCGGCGCGGCGTCAGGAAATTGTGCGGATAAATCATCCGGCGATCGTTCTTCAAGGCTGGGGGAACGTCTGAGCCGTACGAGACGGGTGAACGTATGGCGGGACCGAGTTGCATGTTGCATCCAACGGTTTCTCTTCCGCGAGATAGGATGCAACAGGTTCTGACGATGAGTAAGCGACGCGAGGCGTCCCATCGATAGGTATTAACGGCGCCGCGCCGCGCCGGTGGCATTCTTTGCGACAGCGTCGTTTAGTTGTCTTCAGATAAAATGGTAAAACTTTTAAAATTTTTTAAAAATGTGTTAACTCTTCTGCGTGGTCGAGGAAATTTTTTCAGGTCCAGGAAATTTAGATGTTTGTATTTTGAAATTAAATTGGACCAATTTGAGAATCGCGGAACTTTTAGTTAAATTCAGATAAGTGATGAAACATCTTCGAAAAAAAGGTTTGAAGTTTATACAGAATTCCAGAATACTTTTCAAGTCCAGGAAATTGGACGAATAGTATTTTGAGAATTAAATTGGAGCACGGTTTGTTTGAGTATCGAAGAACTTTTGGTTAAATTCACGACGAGGCGTTTGTTTAAAAAGGGTTAAACCTCGTACAATGTTGAGGAAATTTTTACAGATCCAAGAGAGTGAGATATTTGTATTTTGAGAATTAAATTGCAGCAAAATTTATTTGGGTGTCATGAAACTTTTAGTTAAATTCAGATCGACGAGGCAATTTCTAAGCCGGGTTAAACCTCGCGCACCGTTCAGGAATTTTTTCAGATCTGAGAAATCGGGATGTTTATGTTCAGAGAATGAAATTGTGTCACAAAAATGACCACATGTTCTTTCCCACTATGCGATGCATCGAGGAACTCTAGAAGAGCAGAATAGTTTCCCTTCGTTAAGTCTAGTATGCTAATCTAAAGTATCCGAACGAACGGTGAGCTTAATGGAAGGCTTCAACGCGATACCAGGGAATTGGAATAGAGAAAGTTCGAGTGATTTAGCGTCTAGCGTCGCGGATGGCTTAGAACATGCTGTGCTGTGTGGGTCAATGTGGACCCCGCTACGAAAGATCGATTGCGTGTAATAAAATCTTCTCTTTAAACTAAGTATTGCAATATGTTTGATATTACTAATGAAATATGTTCTGTAAAATATGGGAAATCGCACAGCAAGTAGAATTAGTGGTATCTAATAACTACAGGACCGGGAAACTTCTTCCCCGCTGTCGCTTCACGACTCCCACTACCAGTGTACCGGTTCCCCCACTACCAACTGTTTCATATTGTCCCTACCGTGCTTTCCCTCGCGTGACTACGAGCCTAATCTCTCCAACCTCCTCCTACACTCCACGGGAGTTTGGTGCGGAGGACCCAGAAGTAGGGAGAGAAGTCTGAAGCTCGCGAGCAACATGTTGCCCAGGCCTGATCTAGTAGCATCTAGTGGAATGTGGAATCTAGTAGTATCTAGTGAAATCTAGTGGACAATTCTACCATTTTTTCGTTGTACATCTCAGAGAATATGGTGTATTCATAATCTTCGATTCATCGTATTATAAACAATAAATTATTTTCGACCAAGTAATACAGCAATTTTCTCTTTCAATTCAGTGACACTTTTTGATCCAATTTCATTTGCGAACTTCGAAGACAATTATTTCGTCGATCAAAAGTACATGAAGATTAAAGTCCAAATGTCTGTACACGAACTTCAGTAACCTAGACATCACCAATCATTTTTCGATTCTAATAAAACTTTGATGGATAAAAATGAAAAATCGATTATCTAAAAATATATGTTACCTGCATGTAGAACGCTTCTCCCCTCGTGACGATGAAACTACCAGCCTTGTCGTCGGTCTGCAGGGCAAACAGGCTTGCTGCTACAATAGCCAACGACGCTGAAAAATAAAGAAGTTCATGCTTGTCTTCATCATGAAACACTGTCGTTTATCTTAAACTTCCAAGGAAAATGTTATCTTGAAGTTTCGAGGAAAGATAATGTATCATACAACCGAGGCAAAATAATTGAGGCTATCTTTTTCGGTTTAACTTTGAAAAAATAAGGGTTTGTTAGGCTTTGGCTTCGTTTCAAGAATTTATTAATGCGGTCTGTTGCGGCGATCCTGTTCGATTCGACCAGATTAGACGGTATCGCTTAACGCAATAGGATCCACCGCGGACATTCGATTCCTCGTGTCTAAGGGTTGGTAAGTAGGCCGGTAAGTAGACAAGAGTCTGGTAATCCTATTGCGGACGACGGATTGCAAAATTTTCGGATTTACCTGCTGAAAAATCCTGCACTTCGATCTTCTCACGCGCCTCGCTTCTTCTGGACTATCTTTTTAATTGACATAAACGAACGCTTATTATTTTCTTGCGATACCAGCCAGACGCGGTACAATTTGATTTATAACCATTTACTGTCCGTTCTACTATTTTCTGATTTGCATTTCTTGTCCGATCATGAAAATTTAATCGGTTCATTTTACTGTTTCCTGTTGGTACAGGAAAGGCGTGTGACACAAATTGATTTCTACAGTTTTACTCATTCGTTCATTTTACTGTTTCCTCGTTTAATATCACGATGCAAAAAGCGTGAAGATTGGTTTCTAAATTTTTATTCGTTATGTTCGTTTTAGTGTTTTAGTAGAACTAACATGAATTGAGATGCTCTTTCTGTTCGATGGTTCGTTTTAACGGTGTCCATCGCCATCGTTTGAATATTTCATGTGGCATCTTTTAATTTCCTCCGCTAATAATTGCTCATCTAATTTGCATCTTCGCTGTAGTATTTTGATAAAATAATTGCGAGATGTGATGGAAACCGATGTCTAGTTAGTTGGGGTGGAAAGGTACCCCGAATTTCGGGTTCGGGTCGGGTCGGGCCGGGTATTTTCCTCGGGTTGGGGCGGGACCCGAAAATTCGTGATACGCAGATATCCGGAAATTTCAGGTTACCCGAAGTCTAAATCGGGTCGGATCGGAAACCCGAAAATTGATGTTGTTTGGATATCCGAATGTCATAGATTTTCGGGTTTCCGATCCGAACCCATTCGACTTCGGGTACCCAAAATTTCCAGGTACCCGAGTATCACGAATTTTCGGGTCCCGACCCGACCCAACCCAACCCAACCCAACCCAAGTCATCAAAAACCCGGCCACCCCTACTAGTTAGACAACCCAAACAGAACAATTTAACAAGCTTGCAAGCACTAAAAGGGAAAATGTTTCTGCGTTTCTGTTTGAGTTTTCAAAAATCAGAATCATCATCTCTCTCCACTTAGAAAACAAATATCTCATATGATAATTTCATAAACTCACAAGCAACAGAAAAGGAGAATGGTTCACAGGAAATAACAATGTATTTCTACATATAAAAGAATGATCTCACAGAATATTTTAACAAATTCGCAAGCACAAGAAGATAACGATGCGTTTCTGCATTTATTTTTTAATTTTGACAGATCAAAGTCGTCTTTCAGAATGTAAAGATGTTTTTGTTGATCAGAAATACTTACTGGCCAATGTTGCAAGAGCCACTTTCCCTATCAAAGCCGTGCTGTACGAGACGAGCACCCGTTTCGCCGAGGAAGCCATCGCAAGTTGCAAAACGGCAAGACCGACCAGGACCGCTAAAAGAGCAGACGCTGTCGCCGCCGCTAGTCCTGCCACCCTCACGGCCACTGCGCAAAACGAAATAAAAGATAAATTCGTCTGGTTCCACCATTCAACATTTTCTACCTCCAATTTCTGCCATAGAAGCTTCCTTTTAAAAGACTCGCTGCGTTCAGAATAAAGAAGACATCGCGTTTGAATGCGCATTGTTAAGTCTTCTGCTTCAACGTTCTTCGCATTGAAATTCGAAAGACGAGATTTAAAGAACGCTGTCGATATTGAGATAATTTGAAATGCAAATCGACATTGCAGTTTAAAATTTCAATTTAGGAAACTGTGATTTGACTGTGATATGAACAAATTAACAAATTTTCCAGAACTTACACACAGGTTGAAACCTCGAAACACCCTGGTCACACCTCTCCCGACCGTATAAAAGGAGCTTGCACTGCCTCCATGGTCCAAAGTATCCTTTCTCGGCTGCTGAACCAGCTGCAACAGATAAGATTAATACTCTAAATAATTTGAATAAGATAGTCGTACTAGAGTCGCCAGATGAGGGGAGGGAGCACGAATCAAGAGGGAAGAGTTCCCTCTCCCTTCCAGTACCGAACACATGCACGACAAAGACGAAACGCGTCACGTGACCGGGCCGCGGCGCGGCGGAAGCGTGGGGAATAGCGTTATTTCACTCATTTTTGTCATAAACGCGTCAAATTCGCAGTCTATTAATCACATACTTACTTACAGTTATTCTACCCTCTTTTATGTTTGTTTTGTCTCGAAGTGTTCGCAGTTTGTAGGAACTCGTCTAATACAGGACTACACAACCTGAATATTCACATTCCGTCTAATGTAATTAATATACGCTACATTTAATCACATCTAGACTGCGGATCTTGATTATAAATTAACATTTTCATTCGTCTTTTTATAGAAATCTGAAGACGAGAAAAATTTTTCACATCGACTGGAAGATTTCTGCATACTGCATACTTGTGCTATGCATAAGATAATTACGCAATTAATTTTCTCGCCAATTACACACCATTAGACATGATTACATCCAATCGCTGGCCTTTAGATAAAGATCTCCAAAAAGAAACAGGAGATTGAAGGAAGAGATAGAAGACTAAAATTAATACAGAAAATAAACTCCTCGGTAAATAATTTTCCTCCAACACATTTCGTTCAAAAGGCTT
This sequence comes from Lasioglossum lativentre, assembly GCA_916610255.1. NCBI lineage: Eukaryota > Metazoa > Arthropoda > Insecta > Hymenoptera > Halictidae > Lasioglossum > Lasioglossum lativentre. The sequence goes on along the minus strand of OU744364.1, from coordinate 22,165,263 downwards.
CTAGACTCCGGACCTTTATGCAAAATAAAAGTTTTCTTCATAAATTGTAACAAACAGGAGCGAGATAAAAATGTCATTCTTTCTTTAATAATTTCAGTGAGTTGAAAATACTGTATGCATATTTGGGGTTGTTTAGATTCAAGCCTAATTGTTTTACTGTTCTAGGTTTTAGAAAAATCTAAAAAAATTCTGGAATACTATTTTAATTCGTTGGAACATCAAATGTTTAAAGCGTCAATGGAAAAAAATAAATATTAGAAAGAAAAAAAAATTCAAAAGCAACATTTTGCTCGGGACATAAACTCATTAAATCCGTTAAACCCGTTGTTATCATAAATCTATAACATTTACCTTCCCTCTTCATTTTCAATAAGACTGATTAAAATCATCAACCCTAAGGTTCGTACAATTCAATTTCTAACACTCCGTCCGAGAATTCAGTGCATAAACGATCTCGAAGGCCCGCGAAAGTATCGCAGAGATCATAGATGCAACGAGCATGCAAGTTCCTTCGTCTGGCCATTCAAATGGCACAGGTACACTCTGAAAAAACACAGCCTATCCGGCTTCAGGATCACGTACGCGCCGTAAATCATTGAAACAAGCGTCAACGGCGCGACGGTGGTTGCGAGGTCGTGTGCGATTACTATGGCGAGCAATCATCGTAGCCAGTTGAGCGAGACAAGTTTTCGGGCCGATGAATGTGGAGAGCGTTATACAACCGGTGTTCGATCGGCAACCCGCGAAGAAAAAGCGGATAACGAGCAGAACGTAGCGTCGATCTTAACCGTACGTGCCGTGATCCCACGCGGAGGAGATCGTCGTACATCTGGAAACCGTAATTTCAAGGAGCTCGTTCCATCGGGCCGTTCAAACGATCCATAAAAGTCACCTTTCCCTCCGTAGACTCTCTGCAAATCGATTTTCTCTTTCTCAAGGAAGAGGGACCCGGGAAATGCGAAATCAATCGACAGTGCCCACGTGTACTTCCTCATCGGAGCTCGATACGGTTCTTATTGGAGTGCTAAAGCTGATTGATCACCCCCTTTACTTGCTATCTTCACGCCTTTCAAACTTGAAAGACGATTTCCTTTGATGTCCTATGGTGGAGGCAAAAAGCATGAAGGTCCTGGACCTTGATGTACCTACGAGTTCTTTTTTTGTTACCAGCTTCACTGTTTTAATTGGTGCGTTGACTTCGTCTGGGTGTGAGGTGCAAAAAATTGAAAAATTGTTTTTCTACAAATTGCTTCTATAACATTCTTAGAATAAGTATGCAGGTAAAAGGATATTTCGATATTCGAAATCGTTCGACTGTTATAAACGTAGAACGGTGCATCTGTTTGCCTCATTACGATTAAAGTTTTAATAAATAACCAGTGAAATATCAATCAGCTGGACAATAATTTGTGCTGGAAAAAAATTCATTCGAATCAACGTGCACTTCGGAGCATTGAGCCAAGACAATTTCGCAACATATAGCAGACTAATGTTGAGTTTACATTTTGCTTTACGTATATCGTACTTGAATCTTTAATCGCGATTTTCTCAAAACTGTATTTTTCATATTGGCGAACATGGTATCTCAAAAACTACTGAACGGATTTCGCTCAAATTTGTATGGTATAGTCAGCACATCTATAGTTCTCGCCCGTACCAAAATATTTCTGATATCTGCGGAAGTTTTCTTTTATAAGCTGAAAAAGACGAAAAAAAATGACGAAACTTGCAACTTAACGTTTAAAATCGTGCCAAAAATTCAATTTTCGATATTTTTATATTATTTTGATACCGGCGATAGCCGCTGGTCTACAAATTAAACTGCCGTTTGATTTTTTGATTTCAGATGATTGAAACCCCCGGAATCATGGTCGCCATCAACCTACTTTTTTTACACATGAGTGTCTTCCGAACGGTGTAAAGTCGACCCAACTCGTTATTTTGGTTTTAAAAAATTGTGAGAGACTGTTAAAATGTCAATAAATGTGTGGTCAAAATTTCAAGATTGTACATTTTTTAAAAATATTTTTCAAAAAAGCAAGAAAAAGTAGCTTTCACATGCGATGATCCCCTAAGGGGATGACTCAATGAATATAGTAGAAAATTTGCAATTTTTTGACAATCTAAAATTTCAGAGGACAAGTCCTGTGCTACAATTTTGAGACAGCCTGTACCCAGAATTCAATTTTTCCTGCGTGCCCCACTGACAAACGCGAGCTCAAATATCGTCAATTCATCGGGCGGCGATAACGGTTTCCCCTAAAAAAGGGGATGAAAATCACGTGGCGCGCTCCATAACGAGAACGAAGAAGATAGATGAGACACCCATATTGCTGTCCTTGCGTGGGCGTCGGCGAATCATAGGTATCGATTTAAAACGCACGCATTTATTAAAGGGACAGGTGACATCGACGAGGTCCACTGAAGCGTGGACACTAGAAGACCGGAAACGACTGAAACCATTCCCGAAAAATAGTGTTTCGCACGCCTTCGACGATGCGTGGGCGGTGGAACGTCAATTTCCGGAGCGTGTGGGATTCGCGAATCGAATATTTCAACGCGCTAATTAAATAGCGATGGTGGAACGAAAAATTCATAACATTCGCACTAGAATATTACACGTGGGACGAAGCATGCGCGCATCAAATAGTTTGTTGTATGGCGATGAATTAGCTTATAACAATCTCTGTTTCTCAATGCTTTTAGCATTTTCTACAGTCTCTTGCATTTCTCTCACAGCTTTGATAATTAAAATTTCTTTGTGGTTCATTATATCTAGACTACGGAGTTTATGCATTTACGTGAAGACATATGAATGTTAAGAATGCTATTATATATCATATTCGATTTATTATTATACAGAGAAGGAATATATTTTCATTTAATTTCTATATCTTACAACAAACTTAGAAAATTTTTATTTTAGATAAATATACATACTGTAATAATGTTCCCATTGATCTTTCATCATTAGACAGCAGATTTTATGCATTTATGTCAAAAATGAGAACACCATATATAAAACAGTGAAAAAATTTCAAAAATTTAAAGATGCAGTTGTATTGTTCTCGACGAAATCAAATTACTAAAAATAGAAATAAGTGTTTACTCCTATATTTTGTAATGAATACAATTTTGATTTTGTATAAATCCGTCTGTTCATCACTGTTTCAATTTACGAACATGCAGAGCTCACAAAAGATACAGAAATTAAATTTCAAACAACTTCATCGAACATAAAAATAAAACAAAAATCGAGTTTCTTTCATGTGCACAAATTTCGCACCATCCATTTGCTCTTTTTCCAACATAACCAGGCCTGTAAAAGAGATTAATTTCTATATTAAGATCGAACCAGAACGATGTCATTAGGCTTTTACGACAATTCGCGCTGTCATCGGATATAGCTCCGTTTTTACGAGCAATTCCCCGGTTTGAGGATCGCGTGAAGAATCAATTTAGGAAACCACAAGGGTCTCCACGCGAGACTAATCTCTCGGGCCGAGCCACAAGTATCATAGTCGTCGGGACGGACTCAATGTCAAGCGTCTTCGTCGAGAGCCGCGGCCTGAATTCCCCGCGAAAACCATGGACACGCTCTCGTCAAGGTGCACGGGCAAAAATGCAATTTGTCACGGAGGCACGATCGCGTGAATCGCGTGTTCGCACGCATCGCGCACGGAATTGAGTAACTGGGCCACAAGCTAACGCTGAACACGCACCGGTTGTAATTCCCAGTTAATACTCTTTCCGCTTCGGCGTCTCCTGCACGCCGAGAAATCCAATGGAAACAGGTGTTCCTATTACTTTTCTAAATGCTGTTGCTAAATTCTGCAGTTTATTCAAAGCTGCGCGCAAGAGTTCAATCTGCGAAGTGTAATTTTAGTAAACATCGTAGAAAATTGTAGGTCTTCAATTGTAATACATAATTGGTATTAATAATAATAATAATTAGTAATTAATAGACTGAAGATATTATGCATTTACAACAACAATGGGTATGTGCAATTTAAAATAGAAGAACGATTAACAGAATTTATGAATATCAATATATTATTTTCAACTCTTTTGAATGATTAACTCCTGTCTCTTGCAATTGATACAGACAATTTCTATTTTGCATAAAGATCCGCAGTTTGGTAATTAATAATAAGTGAAAATTAAGTCTGTCCTGAGGTCATTTGAAGCGATATTTTCATTTGCAATAATGTCCGTCTCGGCTTCGTTAAGGAGTCCGGCTCGACGGCAGGTTCCACTGAGCGTAGCGATGGCATCGCGTCGCGATGAAGCAGTGAACAAGAGAAGAAGCAGAAATTGAGTTAATTAAAACTCTCATTTATTCAGCCGTAAATGCAGTTGCTGCTTCGAAATGTTTGTCACTGGGCCGTTCAGAGACGAACTGCACAGCTGACTGCAGGTATACGACAGTGCCGAAAGCCAAGGGACGTACGGTCAGGTCAACGAACTGCACAGCTGGTGGTAAATATCAACCGTGAGCTTCGCCTTGACGCTTTTTTAGAGAAGTTTCCTAAACTCTTCAGATAAATCTTGCGTGAAATCAATTCGAAGCTCACGGTTGTTAATATGTGTGTTTTTACTGCCATATACCTGAAGTCAGCTGTGCAGTTCGTCTCTGAATGGTCCAGTGATACACATTACAAAGCAGCAACTGCATTTACGGCTGAATAAGTGAGTTCTAATTAAATCAATTTCTGCTTCTTCTCTTGTTCACTGCTTCACCGCGGCGCTTCACCGCGGCGCTTCACCGCGGTGTTTTTCGTTAATAACTCCTTAACAAAACTGAGCCGGACATTTTTCCAAATGAAAATGTCGCTTTTAAGGACCTCAAGAACCGCCCCATCTTAACAATTTTAATGGGTTGGAAATAATAGAACCATATTTTCATTGTTTTATATTTTATCCATTCATGTTTATCGATAAATGCATAAAATCATATTTATGAAAAATGGACAACGATTAAATGTTCCACAAACGAGAACAAAGTAGAATAGCTACTTATTCGTTATTTTTACAGAAACAAACCGAACAATGTCAAACAGAGATTTGTGTTACCGAAATTTTAGGATTAGCCAAGTTGAATCCCAATTAGCAAACCGATCGGAACGCGTCCGCAATTATTATCGAACCGGATTCCGGTTGGTGCCAAGAGGAAATTGCCGATCTATCAAGTCGTCCGCGTCGGATCCACTTCTCACTGTGGCACGCGAAGTTAACGGTCTCTTAAATATTCGTGTCTAACAATTCCGCGTGAATATGTATCGACGGGGGTTCGTAGCGGGTAACCCGGCCCGGTGTGAATTATGGATAATTAAATAGCAAACGATTCCGCGGCTCTGCTCGCCAGGATCCACGGTCCAATCGGGTTTCTCGGCTGAGTGATCTTATCGCGATTCGCGATTAGAAACGCGGCGGGAAAGGAGCCGTAAAACGCGCGCACCGTTGATGAAGTTCCGATGCGAGGTGCGCACATGGCTAACGTTCAGGTAACGCGCGCGCGCAGGTAACGAGTACCGGTCACGTACCACTATAGGAAAAGAATGATTAGGGTCGCCGGCTCGTTTCGTAATCTGCGTGTGGGCGGGCAACGGTAAACACCTCCGCCTTGTACGGTTATCGTTCGCGGGCAACCGTTGGAAAAATAATTGACGATCAGCGGATCCGACTAATGGCTCGCAATACAGATATTAACATTTCATTTCGCCCATTTTCTCGGCTCCGGGATATCCTCACGGAACAATTAATACTTTCCTGTTGGCCGAGTTGCAATAATTCGTCTCTGATGCCGACAAACGAGACGTATATTCACAACTGGAAACACTCCTACGCTAGTTGAACGACTTGAAGGGTTAATCAGGAGTAAATTGAAGATCTAATGAGGATCACTATCTTGTAACTATTTAGAGATTCCTCAGGACAGATGGAAAGTTGTCAATTTGTGTAATCGTTGTATTTAAACAATTCCACGGTGTATAAACAAATTTTTTCAAATTTGTTTTAATATCATCTGATAAAAGGAACCGTGTTCTTTAAAATGACCTATCGAAAATTGATCTGTCATTTTTTGTGGCGGTTTTGTTGCTGTTCAATCGAACAGTGTGCTGGTAGCAAAATTATTAAACTTCAAAAGAAAAATGCAGCTTGTATTTCGTACACAGTTCTATAATAAAAAAGGCTGTTCGAGAAAATAGAGTTCAACGGTTCGAAAGTAGAGACTTTACCCTTTAAAATGAGCCCAGATAGAATTATGTAGCAATGTTTTACAGGAAGTTACGAGTGTTCAAAGGTCGAGGATGTTTCGATTGACGTGTCTGATCATGGCGCACTATATCTACTTTGCTGAAAGAGCAGAGCACGCGCATGGAACAAATGAATTCCATAGAAAGTTTAACAATTTTCCAATCATACTTTAGTATTTATTTAAGCTTGTGAAGTAGTGGATTATCGTTAATAACCTCCAAATATTAGGGGTGGGCGGGTACCCGAAATTCGAGTATCCAAACAATATAAATTTTCGGGTTCCCGACTTGATTTAGATTTCGGGTACCCGTGTATCACGAATTTTCGAATCCCGACCCGAACGCGGGTACAATACCCGACCCGAACCCGAGTTTCCGGGAACCCGCCCACCCCTATTAAATATTAATAATAAATACATATTCCAACGACCGAGTATTTCATTTAAGAATTTATTATTTCAAAGAGACGGGAAAACAACGAGTCTCTTTTTCAGTGTAAAAACGGGATAAAGAGAACGAGCGTCGCGGAACCGGCGAATCGCGCTCTGACATTCATTATATCTTTATTTACAACTTCCTCGAACGGCTGCAGCGATTTATTTTCCGCCGAAAACCGGCAATCCATTCATTTTTACGATCGCAACACGGCATTCGAGCAAACTGCCCATTTTTTTATGCTTTTCACTGTCGCGATTCGCGTAAGCGTGCTTGTTTTATTGACCGTAACTAACTGTTTACCCCCATGTTTACAATTTCTGTATCGGAGATCGTGCGCCGGCACAGAAATCCGATATTACACCCACTATAGTTGGCTTCAGTAAATTAAAATGTTCAACTTTTGTTTGTTTTCGAGTATACATTTTTCAATATGGCAAATCCGAGGGCGTCGCATGCACCGTTGATTAAAACGTTCGTCTAGCGCTTCCGCCAACTCTGTTTACACTAGAAAGAATGGCTGTTAACCTTTGTTTGTTCGCAATATAAAAATGTAACTGTTAGCTTTAGGTGATGGCTTTTGATCCTTCGACGCACATGGAAGAAGCATTCTCCTTTTAAACAATGTTATGAAAAAGTTAATTAAATGGAGTTTCTGACGTTTGGTTTTCTTCTGTATGTGGGAGAGTTGGAAGTCAACGTGTATTATTTCAAACGATAATTATACCTGAAATATCTTATTTGTTGTTAGGTGAATCAATTCACGTATCGTGACAACTTGTTCGTATAATAATTGAAACATTGAAGCCAAATTAAGGAAATGTTAAAATAAAAATTGTACGATATGGTCTAAAATGAATAATTTATTTGTAACATCACTCTTTTCACAACAATTGTGACAACGTTTTCATAATAATTGAAACATTGAAACCAAGTCTAGGAAATGCTAAAATCAAAATCAACATTGTACTATGTGGTCCAAAATGAATAATTTAATTTAGAAATGAAGCTCAGCTGAAAAACATTACTCTTTCCACAACAATATCTTGTTTCTTTATTTCAAATTTATTGTTTAAGACGTCTTGCGACGTATGAAAAGTATGATAAATTAAACTAGTAAAATAAATGAAACCGTGTAAGTTTACGATTAGGGAACAGTAGGTGAAGCTAGAAATGTGGGTCGTCGTCGCGAGAAATCTGTGTATCGTCACAGTAGGACACCAAGGGCCCAAAGACTGTGTCTCCAGATAAGAATACAGGTTTCTGGGACTCTGGGTCTACTAGTAAGCTAATACCTTCCATGCAACACTTTTTTGGCCTATTCAAGATTTTTATGCATTTCGTACAAAGTGAAGCACAAAGGAAAATGTACGTTCTAATAATGTCGTCTTTGCATTATAATTACGGTAGAGATCTTTATGCAATTAGTACAAAGTGAAGCACAAAGGATATTGTGCGGATTTTCATGCAAATTAAATAACTGCGAAATTTTATGCAAATTAAAAATTATTTATATTTATTCCAAGGTACAGAAGCTATATAAAATTTTTTTTCTCAATAAGTGTGTAGTAATCTTATCAAAATAATATGAGAAAATTGTTAACTTCTGCTGAGTCTATTTGGTAATTTTGGTTTACGTTATCCAAGTAAACAAGGTGTAACAAGCAACTTTTACCAGATTTTAATTTTTTTTCGTAATTCCAACTAAACGCCATTTTTCCAAAATTTTCTCGTCATTTGGTAAACTAATCCTTCTAGCTTGACAGAAAAACCGAGGTCCATTTACAAAACAGTTATTCTGTTTTAAAGTGTATACTATGAATTACGTGACTGAAAACTGAAATTTAAAAATGTGTTCAACCGACGTTCCTCCTGGTGCAGACGACATCAGGATACCGATGCGTATCTGCACGCACGTCCACAGACGTTGGAACGCGTATCGTCCGTTGGTTATAATATTAAACTGCCCGCGGTTTAGTTCTAGCAAACAATGCGTCGCGAATCAACGCGTGGGTGGTGAGTGATACATGGACGGAGCCGTATCCGTGAGCAGATCTGCGCGGTGGTAATTCGAAACATGTAATAATGACGTGCGTTTAATATTCCGCGGAAAATAGAACCGCGGGTGGACGAACAGCATCGAAATTAATTAAAATTCTTGCTTGAGATTAAGGGACTCGGCTGGCAAGTGGCACGAGCCACAACATTTCTATTTAATACAATCACGAATGAAGTTGAAATGCAGCTTTCCCACATATGCAGAAACCTGCTAATTTTATTGAAACCTGCGGACCAATTTTTCTAAAGTTTCTATATTGTTATTCGTGAAATATGTACATTTGTATTAGGTTAAACAATTCTTGTTCTTTAAAATGACTTCTCAAAAATTGATTTGTGATTTTTTGTGGCCGTTTTGTTGCTGTTCAATCGAGCAGTGTGCTGGTAGCGAAATTATTAAACATCGAAAGAAAAATGCAGCTTGTGTTTCGTACACAGTTCTATAATAAAAAAGGACGTTTGAAAAAATATAGTTCAAGGGTCTGCAAGTAGAGACTTTACCCTTTAAAATGAGTCCAAATAGAATTTTGTAGCAATTTTTTACAAGAAGTTACGAGTGTTCAAAGGTCATTGGATGTTTCGACTGACGTGTCTGATCATGGCGCACTATATCTACTTTGCTCAAAGAGCAGAGCACGCGCATGGAACAAATGAATTCCATAGAAAGTTTAACAATTTTCCAATCATACTTTAGTATTTATTTAAGCTTTGTGAAGTAGTGGATTAAAGTTAGTACCCTCCTTGTTATTAGTAAAATACATTTGTATTAGGTTGTTCGTTATGAAATGTCCTATTTCAGAATGCAAATGTTACGAAGCGCTTTGGTCAACAAAAATACTATTACAGTTTTATTAGACATCATTTTATGATACAAACCTGAGCAGACCTTATCAATTTAATTTGAGAAAAAAATTTTTTTATAGAATATTTTAGAAGCAGGTTATGTTTGTTTCACGTTACTGGGAAAAGTCGGACATTTCACATGCGAGTTAATATTTTTTTCGCGCAAGAACTGTAAGAGACGAATGATTTTCCGAATAGAGAGGGAAGGTGCTCATTTTTGTTGGCTCGATCAATGGAATTGCAATTAAAGACTACCTGTTGTTAAGCAACAGTCTAACAATTACCGCGACGAAAATTCTCTAAGGCAATGCACGGGGATTGCCTAATAAGGATGTGCAAGGATACTTAATGGCCCTCTTTTGCCCATTAGAGTTCCTTTCTTAAACGCGCCTAATTGACGGCGAAGTGTGAAAGCTTGCGGGCCCGTCTGCTATTGCTACCATCCCGTTCGTTTACCTTCATATCCCATATTATGTAATATCGGTAACGTGTGCGATTAGTAGAACACCGTTCCAACGATTCCAGGTACTCGCGGGTTAACGACTTATGGGTGCAGCGAATCGTAGCAGATGGAATCGAACGCTTATGTCTTTCAACTCTGGAAATGCTAATCAAATTACTTCGACTCTTTTTCTATTTCAAGAAGAAACTATAAATATCGACCATAAAGCTACTGAATCTGATAAAAATTTTCACAGAACTTCCTGTAATACCAAACTATATTTGTGGTTTCAGTAACTTGTTTAAGTAAAATTTATGGATTAATATTTTTAATCATTTATAACTGGAAAACCAATTGACCAATCTCGATGAAATTTTCTGCATGTGTATGACGTTTTTAACATTTTTTAAATTTTCGTTATCGACTCAAATCAAAAAGTTGTGAAACGCAACTTTTACTATTTCTTTCAAAGGCTATACCCGGGATTGATGGTGAAATTCGCCCCCGACGAGTTTTTAATTCGATAGTCTACCAAAAAAGACCCCTCTCTGCCAAGTTACAGCCCCATATCGCATATGTAAGGGTAGTTATTGAGGAAAATCGAAAAATCAGTTTTTGACCCATTTTCCCTTTTTATTGACAATTCAAAATTCTGAAAAAATTCTGACACATTTCGGATACCAAGCCACATGTTAGGTATCTTTTTCTGATTTTTCCGTTGCAAACTCTGATTGTAAAACACGAAAAACACGAAAAAACATGAAAAAATTTTCTCAAATTCCTGAATGTGGTACGTCATAGTTGAAAAAAATAAAATCCACATTTTTCGGCGTTTTTCCTAAGTTATACTTATCTTTTCTGAACCTTACAAATATATTATGTAATATTAAACATTCTTACGTTCAGGGAAATATTTTCCAGACGATTTTCCTCAATAGCTACCATTACAGATGAGATATGGGGCTGTAACTTGGCAGAGAGGGGTCTTTTTGGGTAGATTACCGAATGCCCAAAGCTCGATTAAAAACTCGTCGGGGGCGAATTTCACCATCAAACCCGGGTATAGCCTTTGCATATCGTCTAGTATGCTAATCCATTTAGGTTGGCAGAAAAGCAGAAGTCGTTTGGACCATTTATAAAAATTTTCTTCAGATATAAAGTGTGTGCCATCAATTATGTGACTGACTGTATGCAACTGGAATTTCTGCTCGAAATTTTAGGGATAGAATCTTTACGTGTGCTATTGTAACAGGTCGATTTTCGTAAGCCAGTAAACCGACCTCGCCCATCGAAGTAACAAGATCTGTATTCTCGCAAATTGGATTGAACGAACGAGAACATTATGATCAATGTTCCTATTTTAGGCGAAAATGGCCAAAGTGTTGGAACCTCGTGGATCGATATATCGACGACGGCTAAGGTTCGCAGGATCTCGTGTGTCCTATAGGACGAGTGACACCGGAGAAGAGGATCGTTTCTCTTCGAGGATCATCCAGACACGGTCCGGCAGCTCCTGTGAGAGAGGAATCGTCGTGAGAGCGATTTTCGCATTAATCGCGTATCGTGTTGCGGATCTTCCACCTCGCGAAACAAATCGCTCTATATAGATCGGTCACGGAATCTCGCGAACGATCGATGCTCTGACATCGGTATCCAATTGTAATAGGATTCGGAGTATTATACAATGGCAGTCGCGTATGTATACCTTGCTATAATATTTATTCATTAATTAACCATGAGCCGATCAATTCAATATTCATATCGGAGGAATCGAGGGTCTAGATCGACTCGTTAATATTCATGAAGTGTTGGCAAACACTGATAATGATTATATGAAAATTTGTAGCGATTCCAGCCTCGCTAACTTGAAACACTCGATTCATAAAAGAGTATGAAATGTTCATAATAGCAACTTTAAGCAAATTTAACTTTTCTCAAAATTAAACTTATCGATTAAAATAAGCACTAATGTGATTATACTACGTTAAAAATTGAATTTGGTGGTCGTTCAGGTTCTTCATTTATGAGATTGTTTATTTTTGAGCTTGTTAAAGATTATTATTATTATTGTCGTTGTCGTTGTCGTTGTCGTTGTCGTTGTCGTTGTCGTTGTCGTTGTCGTTGTCGTTGTCGTTGTCGTTGTCGTTGTCGTTGTCGTTGTCGTTGTCGTTGTCGTTGTCGTTGTCGTTGTCGTTGTCGTTGTCGTTGTTGTTGTTGTTGTTGTTGTTGTTGTTATTGTTATTGTTGTTGTTATTGTTATTATATTAAACCTGTAGATGATAATAGTATATCTTTATTAAAATATTTGCATTCTGAAGTTGGACATTTGGTATGCGACTATTGTAAAATTACATATACTATGAAAATATTAGCTCGTCTCACAAGTAGTCACAGGAAGTATACAACCAATTTCCCAACATTGATTGCATCGTATCTGAATAATCGACGCGTCAATGTATCGCAGCGATCGAACCCAGTGTAATTCCACGTTGCAACATATAGCGAACGGTCCGATGCAGTTACACGATTTTTTGATGTGTCGTGTATCGATTGCATAATGCGGCGACAAGCACCGGAATTAGTGATTACACGCAGAAATCGAAACTTCGTTTAGGTGCTTGTACGAACAGCATCGAAAGGGAATTACTGATTGCTGATTGGTATTTTATAATCGCTGCACCGTGCGCAGGCAGTCGAAGGGAACTGGTTTCCTGTCTAAACTAAGGAACGATAGAGTTCAATCGACCACAACCGTTAAGCCACCAACCCGGCAGAAAATTCTTTCCTTTTTCTCCGATCTCCAATACTGCAAAAGAAACTGTCCAACCGAAGTTCCTCGCCGAGACACTTTGCTACAATGAGACAAGCTTTTCTGGTAGGAAGACGCTGCGCTGTAGCGACCTGCAACAGGTCATCGAGGCACATTCACATCCTTCTCAGTTAATCCCTGTGCGATCTTCAGAAAATTGAAGCGAATTTTCTTTCGTATTTTTTACAAGTGAATTACAGAAAGATAATGTACTTGAAAGATGATGTACTTCGTAAATATTGTTTTATAAATTGCAGAAGATTAAGGAGAAATATACAGAACATTAGTGGTTGTGATTAGGTTTTTGTATTGCACTTTGTAAAAATGTAAAAGGAAAATTGCATTGCTTAATAAAGGGTGGCATTCAATACATTTTAGACTTAGAAGGAATTATAATTAAATTGAAACAATGTCTTCTTAAATGGAAGCAATTTTTACAATTGTGCAATTTATACAAACAATTTATACACACACTGTTCATGTCGGATTCATTTATACGTTTTAGCAAGGAAGAGAACAATTAAAAGCAGACGTCTGCTTTTCAGTCAATTTGATACTTGAATAATGCACAATTTTATATTGTCGATTGATGTGTATTTACTCGCAGCTCAGAACAGTTTTGACAAATGTTGCATTATGTATCCAGACACTGCAGACATTTTCTTCAACCGAATAATGACACTGCTTACGAAATAGTGGATCATTTGTAGTAATTGTTCATAGCGTACATAATTAGTGAATGTTTTTATCTAACCAATTTATTTTATATGAACAGCTGTTACGAGATCATCATTGTATACGAACAACTGTTACGAGATCTTCACTTTATATGAACAACTTTTACGATGTCTTTCATTTGACCGAACCACTGTAGAAGGTTTTTCAATTAATTTTAGACACTGCAGTTCAGAACGTTGCGTCGTTTCAGGGAAAAATAGATTGAAGTCACCATACAATAAGATAACCGAGAAGTGAATTATGCACTCGGTTCCGTGACAGTCTGCGAAACATCACGTGTTGAGCGAATTATATAAAATCAATTTCCTCGACACCGTGCGACTGAATGAAACGGTCGATGTCCGCGCGCGTAAAAGCAACACGCAGCATAACTACCTGCGCGAGTATGTGTGACGAAAGTGGTACACGGTTCCTGTGCCGACGAATAATACTAGTGCGAAACAGTAGTGCAATAAAATGCGACGGTGTTGCGGCAATGGCGATGTAATCTCTATGTATAGTTTGCTACTCGAATGAAGAAAACGTGAAATGAATAACTGAAAGATTCAGACTGCAACTCTAAAAATGTTGCCTGTCAACAGTGTCAACATAGGGAAGCTAGAAATCCATCTACGTGACGGCACAGAGAATGATCGAAAATGGCCCTCAACCATAACCCTTCAGGGACGACATTAGTACATCGTACTGACCCTGAGGAATATTTCGAAAATGATTATAGAAGAGAAGATCATGTGCGATGTGTTTTTATGCATTATTGTTCGCCTTCCAGAATTTGAAAATGGGAAAATTATTTTTTTTTTATTGATAGCTTAAATGGAACTCCCCATAGATGGTTATAAAGCTATACATTAGTATTAACTTACGGTTTGATATACATTCTAACATCGCACAGTTACATATTAGTAGTATAGGTACAGCAGAATATAACGCATTAAGTGCATAACTTTAAATCTTTAAATTACATTGCTTGAAAAAATTAAAGAGAAGATGACATGCCTGAATGTTCGGTTCGTAAAGTAACGATATGATATTTAAGGGTGGCAGCAAATTGAGTTTGCTCAATCTTTTCATAAGATCGGCTCAATAAGCTGAAAACAACATATAAACATTTTTAGATGCTCTTAATGCTTCTGCGGTTTTAAATTGCACCAACTCGTTTTTGTCATAATTTCTTAAAATCCGCAGTCTGATCACATGTATATTTAACGAAATCGATTAATGCACCCGTGCAGTTTCAATGAATTTTTGTTTAAAATTTTGGAAGGTATCTCTTGACTTTTCGTCGAATATTTGACCTTCTCATCCCGCAGAGTAACATAAAGGTCAAAGCGTCTCGCACTTGAATTGTCAAGTTTTTTGACGAAGGAGGATTTGACGAATTGCGTGGGCGTATAGAATATCCCAGTCTGCGATAAAGCCGACGAGAACAGAGAGAAAGAGAAAAAGAGAGAGGATCTAGGCGAGTCGAAAGGACTTCCGGCGTCCGCCACCCGGAACATGATAGTTGCTCGAGCGAGAACGCGAGCTGCCCTCGCTATAAACGAAGAAGAACTCGCTACAACTGAAGAAGAGCGGCACGGCGCGGCGCGGCGCGGCGCGGCGCGGCGCGGCGTGAGAGCAGCCGCGTTTCACGTTGAAACGATCAGATGAGCACGCAATCCTCTAACGAGAATTTCACCTATTCATCGTGGTACGTCGACGACAATGCCGAGCATTTTTCCAATAACAATTTCTGGTGTCAACCGTCCGCGAGCGGAACGATCGAGCGATTTTCCGCTGAAGGAAAATCTCCTGTTGCGCGATCATCGAGAGACTCTCTCTGTCACTGTTCCTCGAGGAATCTTGCATTGCGGAAATCCGTAGAATGACCTTAATCGAGGCGGATAGTTCGATCGTAATGCGTCCGTAGCGGATTTACGATTATTAGAGTGAACCTCAAGGTCGCGGTGCCGGATGGCTGCGGGTTAAAGTAGCGTTATTCCTGCGACAGATGGTAAATTTTCTAGGTATAGTCACTTCCGACGAAATGCAACGCTGAAACTGCAGTGACTCCTATAAAAATATGATGGCTAGACCAGAGTCGCCAGATGAGGGGAGGGAGTACGAATTGAGGGGTAGAGGTTACTCTCTGCCAATACCAGACGCATACACGACAGAAACGAAACGCGTCACGTGACCCCTAGTAGCACAAAATATTGAATACATATTCATACAATATTAAAAATAGATACAATCTGTTTTTAATATTTAGATATACATACAATATTTATATTAAGAAACAAAAATTTTTTTCAAATATACAGGATTATTTATTTCGTGTTACGAGACAAATATTTTTTTCTAAATGTAAAATGAATCTTTATTTAATATTAGAAACAGAATATTTTTTCCCTAATATTCAAGAAATATTTTATATTTAGCATAAAAATATGTGTTACACAATATCGACCGTATATCGACCACAATATAGCGTCGTAGAAGGGGAAGCTAGAGTTGAGACACAAGTCTTAATCTGGCGACTCTGGACTAGACTGTGGATTTTATACATTTATAACAAAAATAAATAGATGGCACAACCGTGGACACATTAGAATTTAGAAGAATTTAAAAATACTGTTGGATCATTTCCAACTCGTTAAAACTATTCAGAAAAGATATATAGTGACTTCTGACGAAATTGAAACTGCAGATGACACGTATAAAAGTATGGCGACTAGGCTGCGGATTTTATACATTTATTACAAAAATAAATAGATGGCGGCAAAACTGTGGACACATTAGAAGAATTGAAAAATACTGTTGGATTACTTCCAACTGGTTGAATTTATTCAGAAAAGAAATCAATGTCTACGTAACTCCCATTACTGGCAATTAATGCAATTGTTATTTTGCATAAAAATCTGCAGTCTAACAATGACTCGGCCAAGAAAGTAGCATCTATGGCAACCGAGGGGGATCCGATTCATGCGAGTTGAACTCGCAGTACCTCCGATATCCCGAGCCTGAACGGGAACCACAACCGGAAGGCCTGGCAAAGGTACTACAGGTGTTCGTGTATTCAGATAACCATGCATTTACCATTTAAACACGATAACTTCAATGGCGTACAGAGAAGAGCAGGAAAAATATCGCCGCAGGCTGATGTCCAATTCCACCTGGCTTTAGATCCTGGCTTTCCTCAGCCCGTGACCATGCGAGGGCTTTAAGGAGATTAGACAGGAGTAGAAAGATGATAGTAGCTTCCCGAGGTTATTCTAGCCTCCCCTCTGGAGTCGTTTCACGTGTCTCTGCCGAGGGGCTCCGTCCGATTGCAGTCAATTTTGTTTGTCTGAGTAAACGAGATGGGGATCAGGAAATGAGTCGGTTTGTGGAAATGATAGTAGATCATTGTTGAAAAACATGTTTGGTTTCCTAGTTAAAATAGGTCCGAGTGCCAAGGATTAAATTGGTCTGAGTACCTTTTGTTTTTAAGTTTAATGTAATTTTTCTAGGGCCTGAAAATTTATAGTGGTTCCTAAGTAGTGTGTCTAGGACCTAGCCTATCGCATAATCTTCCCGTTTCCCTTATGGCGTTGAATTAGCCATCTGCTTTTCCACCTGGTTTTCCACGGCGCTCTTCCTCTCGCTCACAGAAATTGTTGTGATCACTTTATTCTTCAGTTGAATCCCAGTTTTCGGGGATTAGAATCAAGTTTAGGTTCTCTTAAAGATTCTTCGTGAGAATTAGGTAGGTACTATGTCTAGGATGTTTATTTGATAATTCCATTCTTGGCTTTATGATGTGTTAGCCATTTTCTCATGTCTACACAGTGCTCTTCTACTTTATTCTTAAGTTATCATTGAAAATACTGTAGTATCGTAGTTTTAGCTGGAACGGTCGTCGGGTCCTTAATGGCAGGAAGAAGGCCATAAAAGAGAAAGGCCTGACGAAAACCAGGCCCAAGGGTCGGCTGGGATTTTCCCAGGGATGGAAATGGGGGTGAGTGCGGGTATGCGAGAAGGACATTTTTGGGACAAGTTTCAGTGTTGCTTTGACTGCGTTGAGAGTCGAACGTCTGCGTTGCTGTTTTTCCGTTGTTTCCTATGTATTATAATATCTATTCAATTTCCATTTTTATACAATTTTAATAAACAAACTATTTACCACAATACCATTTGATATAACGTAATATGTAGTATAGCATTGAAAATACCATAAACTATAACCTAATATGGAGTATAGCATTGATAATACCATATAATATAACATTTTTATAGTACAGCATTGAAAATACCATTTAATATAACGTAATATGTAGTATCGCACTGAAAATACCATTTAATATAACGTAATATGAAGTATATCTTGAGTTTAATCCCAGTTTCCGAGGATTAGAATCAAGTTTAGGATCTCTTAAATCTTCATCGTGAGAATTAAGTAGATTATGTCTAGTATGTTCATTGGATAATCCCCCTCTTGCCCTTATAAAGTTCTATTGGTCATTTTGTGATCTTCCCCCAGTACTCTTCTCTTTGGTGTCTCAAACAGTGCACACTAACTTATGTTTTAGTTTAATCTTACTTTAATGGACTCTAAAAATTTGTGAACCAGCTACTGTGACTAAGCTTCCCATGATTCTCTTCTGGTCACGTATGTGCCTAATCTTCCCATGTTCCAGACCAAGGCGTTTCCCGATCGTTTCCCGAGGATTGTATTTTTATCGGATTACGTATCGACACGAGATAACGCGTTCCCCCATGTTTAATAACTCTTTAGCAAAATCTTAGCAGAGGTATGTAGTATGTACCATAATGCCACAGTTTTATTTGATATCAAATAATGAATTTATGTCCCAAAGGTGCTGCCACGTGGATGTACGTGAGCTGATCGATAATTTTCCCCGAAACGAATAAATCAAAAATATCTTTGTTACTGTGGATGTACACGGAAATGGCATTTTCCGAGGAATGCGTGTAATCATTTTCCGATTCTTTAAGTTCCCCTGTATAAAATAAGGAAAATAGTGATAAGAATTAGTACTGGTAGGGAAGAAAGAACTCTGCTGCGAGGCGTTCTAATGATTAACCGTTCTAATGACACCGATCTATGTTAAACACCGTGCATCATCCGCATGACATCCTGCAGATCCCGGCGTCGCGTCGTGTTCGTCACGAACACGCGAACCATGACCTGTCCTCGATAGGTCGATGACTACTGTAAAATAAAAAACAGAATGAACGTATCTTATCGTGGGAACAAACAATCTCTTAAAAAATATTGACGTGTTCTTGATATTCATTTTGTATCTACAATAAAACAACTCGTAAACATTAATTTCGCATGAACCCTGGAATACCTGAGTCATTCACATAGTATTCACTATGCTCCTTTCAGTAAAGAAATAATAAAGAATTTATTACTGTCATAAGAAAACGGAAAATGAACCCGTATTAATTAGAAAATAAAATTCTTACTTTCTTCATGATTGACTCTTTCTGTTTTAGTATACCTCTTGCGAATGTTCCAGAGGAATTGATATTCGCATAAACATTCCCTGTTTAATAGCTACGTTCAATAAATTTATAGAAAAGTATTTCGAGTGAATACTATTCTGTAGAATATTAGTCTGCTTATCTGTACATGTTCGAAACAGACGAATTTTGATAATAGAGGTTCACTAGCTATGTTCACTAGCCATCGACTGCTATTATTATAAGTTTCGATAATAGCAATCGACGTTCGGAAAACTTCATAAAAACAATTTCGACCGAAACATTCAGTTAGAAAATCAATCTATCTGCGTAAGGATAGTAGAGACTCAATTATGGGTTTACAAAGCTGACGCTGAGTATAAACTTGAATATCATTTGTACCCTTGTCGTTTTTCGCAGAAATTACTTCATCCTCAATAATGGCTAGACTGCAGATCTTTAAGGTAAATAAAAATGTCATACTGCATAGTGTCGGACTTCGTTCCATCCATTTATCAAACTTTGAGCAAAAGCTTTACACTTACAGTGACTCCCACTAATATTCGGACACTCTTAAAAAGATGATAACTTTTTTAATATTCGACCATACAACTTGGATTTTTTTGGTTCTGTTACGTAATGTGAAAAGAATTTTTGAAAAAATAGCAATTGTACGGAATTGCAGAGAAAATACTAAAAGTTATGTTTTACAACTTTTTTATGTGGGCTCATATTGAAAATGTAGAAAACACGTTTCGTAGATCTGTATCAATTAAACATATTCTGAAAATTTCATTAAAATCGGTCAACATTGCAATGAGCTACAAACGTTTGAAGATGGTAGAAATTGCAATTTTTCACAATTTTCGGCCTCTAACTGCAATAAATCTAAGGATTCGTATAGGTAAACCTTACGTTTAGGGGAGGCAGCTCCGATGACCTTGATCTTCACATATGTTGTCAAGGACAACATTCTGAACAACTTTTGTCATTACAACTACCCGGTGCTCGGTCTTAGTTTTCGAGATATTTGCGAAAAACTATTGCTAATACTGTATTGAATTTTGCGTATTCTTCCAAGCTCCGTGGCAACGTGAGCCTGTTCCCCGGGGCGGCATCTGTTTATTTTCTGTTTGTAAACACATTGTGGGGATCAGAACAGAGTGTCACTCTATATAGGGTGAGCTTTCAATTTTGAAAGACTACTTCTGGATTTTCGCATGCGTGGTCGGGCCGGCCTAGCGGCTGGCCCTCTGCGCCCCCCCACCAACTAACCCTAACTAATTCTGATCGCATAATTTTTGATAATCAGAATTAGTTAGGGTTAGTTGGCGGGGACGGAGAGGGCCGGCCGCCAGGCCGGCCCGACCACGCATGCGAAATTGTGAATATTTCAAAATGAGAATTTTATTCAGCATTTAAATAATAGTTTTTCGCAAATATCTCGAAAACTAAGACCGAGCACCGGATAGTTATAATGACAAAAGTTGTTCAGAATGTTGTTCCCGACAACATATGTGAAGATCAAGGTCATCGGAGCTGCCTCCCCTAAACGTAAGGTTTACCTTCGTATATCTTTCAATGCCTTTCGTTTTTTCCCACATCAACCGATTTCGATGAAACTTTTACAATGCATATAATTGACACAGATCTACAAAACATATTTTTAAAATTTTCAATATAGACCCACATAAAAAAGTTGTAAAATGCAACTTTTAGCCTTTTTTCTAAAATTCCGACCAATTGCAATTTTTGAAAAATTTTTTTTTTCACATCATATAGTAAATTAATTGCTCTAACTTCTCAAAAAAGTTCAAATCGTATGGTGCAATATCAAAAAAGTTATCGTTTTTTTAAGAGCGTCCGATTATTAATGGGAGTCGCTGTATGCGAGTTTTGATCCTGTCGAAGCATCGACAAAATTGACCTCTACCGGGCACAAAGCAATCGTTTGCACAATTTTTCAGCGAAACACGATTAGAAAACGAACAAACAATATCAGAGAATCGTTGAAACCGAGATAGAACATCGGGGACAGATTATCCGGAAGCCGATCATGGGACTAAATGGCTCGTAAAGTTAAATGCCGCGGGAAGGTGTAAAAGATATGGAACTGTCTCTTCGAAAATGCCGCGAACCGGACAGGCTTAAACAAGTGCCTCGTTAAATCAACCCGTTTATCGTCGGCGAACGAGACAAAGTTTCATTGCGCGTGCACCTTGAAGAACCGCGGACGAAAGAACATTACGAGCGCTTTACGCGATAGACCGCCGGTTAAACGCTTTCATAACGCGGAATCCGCATTGATGGCTGTAAAAACGGGAACCTGGCGCCTCTCGCAACAATAAAACATAATTCGTGTACCGATATTTGTGCAATCTCCAACTTTCAAAGCCACGGTTCTAGCAAATGTTCATTTCATTGCAGTTGGGCACAAGTTATCATTCTTATAAACACTATTTTCAGTAGATGAGCAAAAAGGCTCTGAAATCTGCTATCTATAATGTTACTAAATTAATATCACGTTTGTTTTGTAGGTTCTCTTATTCAAACAAATACGTTGATCGATGTTAAATATGCTAAATCGATGATTCTTTACGAATTTTGTACGTTTATATCATTCTCTACTGTGTGTAATAAATAGATATCAGATCTCTATGCAAAATAAAAATTTTCTACCTAATTTGCAACAAACTGGAGTGAAATAGAAAATTTTCTTTCCTTATAGGATTAATAGGTTGAAAATAATATAACAGTATTTTTAAATTATTATAATATTTTTAATGTTTTAAACGCCTACTCATTGTTGTCATAAATGCATAAAATCCGCTGTCGAATAATGCAATAATTATTATTACATCCTTTTTTTACATCGAGTCAATGCTCGATTTTTAATGCTATTTGTCCGAAAATCTTTGATCCTGACATAAATGATGCAAAAACGTCTATTGATGCTAAATACTAATCGAAGAATTTTGTGCTTTTATAACATTCTCCAACGTGGGGGATGAAATTATTAAAAATCTTGCATAACCCAAGAAGAAGAACGTAATATGTAATAATTATTCGTTAGAGTTCTAAGAGGCATAAACGATTTTAACATTTTGAGGTTGTTGGTAAATGTATTGCCCAAGTTTGTTGATTTCGAAACAGCTTTTGGGCCTGCTTATTTATAAATAGTGTAGCGTCAAACCTACAAAAAGAAGATGGATAAAGAAATGGTTAAATGATACAATCTTCCATTGTTGTAATAAGAAATATTACATTTTGCTGAACAAAATCGACGAAGAATGATTAAAATACGAAGAAGATAAAATTATTCCAAGAATATAAATTGCAAAGTATTAGGAACAGTTTCCTACGCGAACTATGGCATCCTCCTGCATGTTTCGCATAATTCGCGACGGGGATCGCGGATGTACAGTTACAGAAACGCGATTATCCGGTCGGCTTCTCACGAATGGTCCCAAAAGCAAGGTTCGCCGGTAATTAGTGAGAAAATGTAGTTATTTTGCATACTGGGGGTCGCGCCGCATACGGAGAACAATTCGAGAGCACATAGCGAGACGTTGCCGCGCAAGCTGCGAAAGATTCGACGTCGTTGAACTTCCGGTTCATCTATTGCACAGTATACTTTTTTTTCACGGACACCGTTACACGTAAGAAAAGCCGGCATCCAGTTTTTCTCGGGCGCAGCGCGCGCGCGCGAGAGAGAGAGAGAGAGAGAGAGAGAGAGAGAGAGAGATGCCTCATGAAAAATACATAAACGTCCGGGGGAAAAATATTTTTCATCGTCGTTGAATTTGACCCACATATACGTGTATACATACTTGTACTTACTTAGACGCCTGCATAAATCACTTTGCCCATGTTATTGCACCGCTCATAATGGCAAACGCACGATAAGGATTATTTATCGCCACCTTGCGCAACGAGCTTGCATTACATTATTACATTATCATTCTTTTTTAGCAGCAACGATGATAATTCTCAATCTTTCGGCGCGGTGTGTTGTCTTCTTAATCTGGAGAGATAATGCTTGTGTATATTAGGTGTACAAATTAATTCGTAACCTTTTCTTCCTGAATTTATTGAGTATTTACAAACAACTAAAATACATTCCATTCTATAAATTACTCTAAAATAATCTCCATCACTGGAGCACATATGTATAACGATTAAAAGAGTGGAAATCACAATAAAGTTACAATTTATTAACTATGAGAGCCACGACTTAATTTGTACACCTAATACTTGTGCTGTATTTTATTTGATACCGATCTATGTGTTTGTGTGAATCCTTCGTGTAATAACCGACGATTTTATTACAAATAGCAACTGAATCCTGAAAACGATTAAAAATCAAGCATTATCTCTATATCAAAAAAAGCAATATATAATAATTATTTCATTCTGAACACTAAAGATAGTCATAATGTACAAAATACTTATTGTTAAATTAGCAGCAGGTTTGACACCGATCAATGTGTTCAACGCACCATATCGTTTCTCCGAACGATCGGCGATTTTCTCACGAATGGCGGCAAAAGCTGACTGGCGAACCCGTGGGACACCATGGGACGTCCATGGTCCCCTCGGTTCTCCATTTGGTTCCTAGGGTTATTACCAAGCAAGACAACCATCTGTAATTGGTCCGAATGCCGAGCGTGCGAGCAAATCACGTGTCGTGTGTAGTGTATGTATATCCGCGACCGAGACCGCGTCGTACTCGTTTTCTGTGCTAGACAGTGCACACTCCCGTTTCCGTTTTCATACGCCGGATGTTGAACTCCCAGGGAACCATCCTGCCACGGGTAAACACCGATCCACCGACTAGAACGTCCGTCGCTCACCTTTGTTCACCGTTCCTCCCGCGATCTTTCTTTTTCCTCTCTTTTTGTTCGGGGAAAATCCATTTTTTGGCAGTCTTTGTCTGGTCCAGCGGTTCTCAATCACGTCACAGGAACGTACCAATGAAATCGTCACTTGAAAATAATTTTTATTGTCTCGAGTAACAATTGGCATTGTTATTTGGAGCAAAATTAGTGAAGCACATGTTTTATTTAGTAGTTTCCAATTTGGGAGTGGCATAAGCGCCACCATCTCCAAATGGGAATATTTTTATTATCGGTTATAACAATAATTAATTTTTGAACTTTAATTCAACTTTTGACATAAATTGTCTTAAATGTATAAGTACTAACCATTCAGAGAAAAAATTTAAACATAAAAATTTGGTATTGAATGGGTTAATAGATTTCTTTTAGAATAAGTATTATAGTTCGCCGAGGAAGGGCATCCGTCGTTAAATAGAGGAAGTTTAAATTTTGTAGACCAGTTTCCAACCGCAGGATGTGAATAAAAACTGACTCCCTCCACCCACGGTAAAATTATGCGTTAAAGGCTCGGACACTTTTGTTAATGCCTAGCATAGTATCTGTTTTCGCCTGGAAAAGTCCTCTGACCACAATGCAACTGTAACTTTAAACGCGGCGTTCAAGCGTTCCGGAAATATATGTTTACACGTATCTAGCAGCTTAATTTTCTCTGGGGACGTCGAACGCTGCTTCGAACAATTTCCTCTGCGTCTACCGATCTGTGGCTGTAGAATCGTGTTCTACACTTTATAAGACCCCAGTAGCTTTGCATTTGCATTTAGATAAGAAAACACATTTGTAGCTGTTATCAATGAAGATCAATATCTTGCACGGAATTCAAAAATATCAATAATTAAGTCCATCTTCCTATAACCTATGTTTAAATCAAGTTTATAGTTCACATTAAATTTTATTAGAATTAATTTTGTAGTCATTATGAGTTTGCAAATGGCGAGACTACAGAGCTTCATACAATCTCATGTAGTCTCAATTTCCATGGTATATTTTATAAAAATCAGAATAAGATAATGTTTTCCCGTCGATAAGGTTTCTTGTTATTGCAAATAAAATAAAAATCCTGTCAGTTAAATACACAAGAATTCGCAATCAACTACCAACCAACAAAAATCTAGACGCTAAAATAATTAAACCAAACAAAGTAATTATATTATGACATAAACATAAATTGAAACTTTTCAAGAAGAATATAAGAAAAATAATTAATTCCAAAAGAAAATTGAATCGACTCGTACATATTTAAGATCGCTAGATCCCCTAATCCTGTTCATCGGGACGAGTGTCGACTTTTTGATACACAATCTCGTTTTGATCATGATTATGATCGTGATCACCAACGGAGCAACTTCTCTGGAATGCGAAAAGTTGTGTATTAAAGTATAACATCCGGAAGTGAAATTAATGCACCCGACGCAAAGCGAATCGGACACCTAGAACAGATTATCCAAGAACGTCCACGATCAACACGAGCAAGATCTTCCCGCAACGATCTACATAAACTAGTTGCAGGATGCGATTAAACCGTGAGTTCGGCTCGATCGCAAATATTCAGCGGCGCTGGCGAAGAAGATTATCGTTTTAACGCTAAATGCACCGAGAACTAAAAGTAATTGGAACTTATGTGTTGCCTTATGAGAATTTCAAGATGATAGAGAAGCATTCACTAGGATTTTCCGCGATTTTTACAATAATATGTGCTTGAATAAAAGAATTGAAGCAATCCATTTCCCATGAATAACATCTTTATAATTTCAATAATTGTAAAATAAAACTTGTAAGCTGATATGTGTTGCCTTATAAAGATTAAAAGATCGAATTCACTTTGATCTGTCGTAATTTTTGTAATAATATATGCTTGAATGGAGCAATTTATTCAATAATTTCTCATGGAAGCATCTTTAAATAATAATTGTAATTACTTTCTTTTTAATTTAATTTTTTTAGTAATTTTTAGATAATTTTAATTCAA
Source organism: Lasioglossum lativentre (assembly GCA_916610255.1). NCBI lineage: Eukaryota > Metazoa > Arthropoda > Insecta > Hymenoptera > Halictidae > Lasioglossum > Lasioglossum lativentre. The sequence continues at coordinate 22,139,366 of OU744364.1, read as the reverse complement.
TTTTTTAATACAGCATAAAATTTGTAAGATGGTGCATGGTAGCCCCAAAAATTGTTACAATCAAATTCACATCGATTTTTTTCGCAATTTGTAAAATATGTCCTTGAACGGTGGAATTTATTTAATACTTTCTGAAGGAAGCACGTTTGTAATTTCACCAATTGTGAAATAAAAGATCGGAAACTGGTTATTTGATCACCGCTGGAATGTTTAGCGTTAAACAATATTTCCTCCCTCACGAGTGCATCGATCGAGGCCGGGATCGAGATCGAAACGAACAGTGGTCAGGATTCTGCAATCGTCTCATTGATTGGTGGCTCGCCAGACTGAAACAGGACTCGCCTGCCGTCGACTAGTCACATGATATCGCGGGAATGGCGGAGCTATTATAAGCAGAACGTCGTAATTACAGGGAGAAAACGTTGCATTTCTATTTCAAGGAAAAATGCTCGGCATTGGAGTCGACATTAAGAAACACGAGAACTTATACTAAAAATCTATATTTCCTCTTCGTGTATTCTACACCTGAGATCCTCAACCAAAAAAATTGGAAAAAATTTGGTAGTATGTGTGTGAAAATCTACACACTATCATTATTTCTCAATTTTCACAAATAATTGCAGAAAAGAAAATATACCTAAACAAGTCGACAAGTCGACAAGTCATCATTGGATAATGAAGAATTAAGTAAAAATTTTACAAAGTACAATAATATTGAAGGATGTTGCATTTGTCTTGTGCAAGCCACGTTAAAATTATAGTATGTATAATGATTTTATTTAATATCGATTAAACCCTCGGGACGTGATGTTTACCAAACAGACACACAATGGCTTACACCACTTTTAAACGGCATAAATGATACACGAGTGTTCTTTCTTCGATCTTTAAGCACAGAAAAGAACGAGGATCATTAAAGCACAAGAATCAAGATAGAAAGGACATGGTAGCAAAGACGCTCTGCAGTTTCCTTCGGAAAACCGGCTACGGTTTCTAACAAGTCCGCAGTACGATTTCATTGGCTGGTAAGGGAAACCTGCTATCCGCGGCGTCGCATTCTCTTGCCAGGCCAAATTGATGTGTCATTGTCGATTCCCGATGCGGCACAATGCGCCGCAACGTAACACGCCATTACGCTTCGAAAACAAGTACACTACCCTGTCGTGTGCGCGCACACACGCGCGCGTGCCGACGCGTACGATGGAAAAGAGAGAGAGAGAGAGAGAGAGAGAGAGAGAGAGAGAGAGAGAGAGAGAGAGAGAGAGAGAGATGAGGAACGTTAAGGTACCGCTATGCACCGTCAGGAAAGTCTTCGAGCCGGCAAGTGCAACGGCCTTTACCTGGCTCTCACTCGGTGTGCCATCTTCCTCTAAAAGTTATAGTCCTCTCGTTCGCCAGTGTGAACAGGCCCGACCGTAACGGAACGCGATACATTATTATAAGCCGGCGGGATTTCTCCATCAGCCACTGCGTTACGACACCAAGACACCCGTGTCTGCAGTCCCCAGCCGCCGGGACCCCTCGAACTTGACGCCTATGCACTCTCGTCGACCACGAAGATCGCTATCGTCTCGATCCTGATGCCAGAGGGTTGGACCAAATAGAGGACACGCTGTTTTTAAATCGTGCGCTGCATCTTGAGGTTCAGCAACCATGAAATTGTTCGTTTACCTTCATCCGTATCGATTTGACACGATTTCTCACATGTATCGAATGAATTTGTTCTGCATTTCGTTTTATTAATTTGCGAACTAATAGTGAAGGTAGACTGCGGATCTTTATGCAAAATAAACATTTTCTACATCGATTGCAAGAAATAGGAACTGCATAGAACTACATAGATATGTACATATATCTTCTCTTAAGAATTTTTGTAAGTTGCAAATACTAATGTATTTTCTATTTTGTGTTTCATCAGCTCATTTTCATCAATTCATTATTTCTATTTCTATTGTACTGATATCTTTACCACTGTGTCAATCTGACATCAAGGGACAGATTAAATTGTGGGATGATGAAGAGAGTCGCTTTTGTGTAAGTAGTACGTCACTAATTAATTATTACTAGACTGTGGATCTTTATACAAAACAAAAATTATCTGCCTCGATCGTAAGGAACAAGATAAAGATATAATAGAATTAACTCTTAATAGAATTAATGTATTAATGTTTTAAAATTCCTTTTATCTTTTTACTATTACAAATTGAACCTACCCACTCTTGTCACAAATGCATAAAATCCGCAGTCTAATTCATACGTTTATACATAGCTGGTAACGATAGTTCATATCGTTAACATTTGCAAAAGTGTAGCAAGGTACGCAACACACCCTGTACTCCCATTATGGAGTTATGAATACAGTAAATCGTTCCGGAATGTCAGCAATTATTACACACGTGTTCGCTTCTTTTATGAAAGCGCTTCATTCTGATGTAAATGGAGCTTGAATTTGGCATTTCGAAATTCTTTGAAAGAAGGTGTGTGTTATGGGGTTGCGCATGTTGGCTTGTGATGCAAATTATGTTCGCCGTCGTGGCGACGCGACGCGACGCCATGGAGTTATGGAGCATATGAATGTCGCCGTTCCGACGCCAACGGAGTGCGAAAGACTGAAAGAATATTCCTGTGAATGGGAAGATTATCTTCTGTCTTCGAGACAATGTGGAAGCTCTCGCGAAGGTAGAAAGAAACTAATCTCCCAGTAACCATTTTAGAATCCTGTACTCTTTATAATCACCAGACTGCGGATCTTTATGCAAAGTAAAAACTTTTCAATTCAATTGTGGGGAAGTGAAATTAAATGAATATGTATTCCTTCTTTTAAAAATTTTAAGAAGCCTAATAAATTCGTTTAATGTTTTCACCGTTTGGTATTTTTCCTATTAATTTTTGTCATAAATGGATAAAATCCGCAGACTAATAATTACAATCGCACTTCAACCTGATTGAAATTGCCTATAAAAAGGAAATAACAGAGTTACAATTATCTAACTATACCGATTAAACAATTTTTAAAGCAACAACTTTCCTGAGTTCAATTTTTAGAAAATTTTGACCCCCAAATGCAAAAATGAATTTTCACATCTTCTAGTTTACGATTATTAATCCTCCGTATGTTATTAGTCATCCGTGACTCCTAGGTACCCTCATCCGAAATACGACGAAAGCCGCTCCTCGGCCGTCGTCTCATATCGAAATAAAATTGTATTAGTGAAATATTGGTGTGTTTTTATTCTTCGGTGTATTTTTTAGCTTTAGGCCCCCAAAAGCACAATGTGTTCCTGTGGTTTTGAGTAGAAAATTGCTTCGTGTGTTAACCCAAGGAAAACGCAGAGACACCTCGAGGATAAGTACTAACTGAAAGCATTGCGCAACAGCAATAGGTAAACAGATATCTGCGAGTAGTACGCACGTCTCGTCCATGACATTCTTTCCCGAGCTCAGAAGTTGTTCTCACGACAGAATCATAGTCGTTGCGTGCGTGGGCCGAGCTGTTCTGAATATTGAATCGATTCGAGATACTTGTCTATAAGAAGATACCGTTGACGCGTGAAAATGGATGTCGGAGAAGAACGATGCCCGACTAACGAGCATCTCGATGAAACACCACGTGGTATCAAATTGCTGTCGATATTTCACATCAATTGTGGATACCTGGCTGCTGGACGCTGTAATAAACATCAAACTCGTAACAAAGAGTTACAAAAACCCGTTTTTCAATTTAATCTTTCATTAATCACTTTGAGGATAGCTTCCATCCCCTAACGATGAATAGAAATCAACAGAAAAATATTCCATATTTTATAAATCAGAATTTAATTTCCCATTGATTGGGGGTAGCTATTCCCCTAACATTGGATATCAGCCAAAAGAAAAATATTCCATACTTTATAAAAATCAGAATTTAATTTTTCATCGATGAGTTTGGGGGCAGCTTTATCTCCTAACAGTGAATGTCAGCCGACAGAAATACATATGTATATTCAAATTCTTTATAAAAATCTGAAACAGATACCAATGAAATATCTGTATTAGACAAGAATACAGTCTAAATTAGCAAGAATATGCAACCAATTATTAATTTAATAAGAGTGCTACAGATCTTTGTGTGTTTAATTTAGAACAGAATTAAATTTTGCTTCGCCAGGGAATAATCAAATTGCCTACACCAAAATAAATTACAAGAAATCTAAATGAGAGGTTTCGTGCTTGTTTCCCGGAAAGTATTAATTTCAAAGCTTGCGCTTCAAGTTTTTTACTCGACTATATTAGTTTCATTATTATTACTGATTGGCTCCTGAATCATAATTCGTTTAACAGGCGTAATGCAATTGATTACTGCAATAACCTACTCATCAGAAAAGCGATGCGGCCTCAGGTAAAGTGTGTATTCATCAGACTAGCCATTTTATTTGTTCTATTTCACGGTATTCATTCCAAACTGCTTAAAGACCAATCATCGACATCACGCACATGATTGTCCTCACCTGCCTCGTTCACTCTTTTCTTACAATATTCGTGTTCATTTTATCGGGCCCATTCATCTTCTCTAACCGGTCCTCGATCCTTTATTTTCCATACGTTTTGCGCAATGTTTCAACGAGTCTATTAGCCTACTTCTACGATTTCTTATGTGTTTCAATTGCGTTCTAAGACGATCGAGTAACACGCTGTGAACACTGCGTCGTGTATTTTTTTTTTTTTTTTCTGCCAATGCTTCCGATACTCTCACTTTTTCCGCGGCAAATTGGAAGTGTACACATGAGAGTCTTCTTGTGGTCAACGATGATCACTGTTAATCTGTGAGACTGTTTTCTGTGGCACTTCAAGAACGCCGAAGCTTTCCAATTACTGACCTCTAAATACTGCTGTGAGACGACGTGACAAGAGGATTTAAAAAGCTTAGACGTACTCGTTTGGTAACTAGACCATGCTAGTGAAACCATTGCAAATACCCGAAAGAGCATCGCAAGAAACATGACATGAAGGAAGGTCTCGCAATGCGTACCAAGATTGAAGACAGACAAAAGAGTTCAACAAAGGTAGTCTCGAGTAATTGAATGTATTCAAACCAGGCACACAATGATGATCAAGAATTGTTGGAGAAGTAACCAAGAACAATTGAGAAGATTCTAAAAGAGTACCCAAAACCAAGAAAATTCTAAGAAGTAGCCAAAGATGATCAAGAACCTTCAGATTAAGTAGCCAAAAACAATCAAGAAGACTCTGAAGAAGTAGCCAAAGATGATCTAGAACCTTCAGATTAAGTAGCCAAAGGCAATCAAGAAGATTCTGAAGAAGCAGCCAGAGATGAGGAAAAACAATCTGATTGTGTAGCGAAAGACAATCAGTAAGAATCTAATTGACTACATAGTCAAAGACGATCAAGAAGAATTTGAGTGGACCAGTAGCCAAAGACGACAAAAAATAAAGATAGTCGGAAGATTCTGATTGGATAAAGACGACCAAAAGTTTCAAATTAAATAGCCAAGGATGACCAAGAAGATTCTTAGAAAGTAGCGGGTAATGACCAAGAAGTTTCTACTTGAATGGTCAAAAAGGTTTTAATCAGTTAGTTAAACCCAGAGAAGAGAAACAAGAAATTGACTCACTATTTAGATCTCCCATCCGAAGAAAAATGATCTGAATGGTAAAAACTGATTATGGCAACTTCAACGCGTATTTAAACCTCCTTTTCCATGTCGTATCATTTAATTGTCTATCATTCTGTCGCCTGTTTCCTCTAACGCATATCCTTTTGGTCAAGTTACATAGGAAAGCCAAGCCCGTTCTTCCGTTGTAAGATTATCAGGGTGGAGAAATTCGTCCGAAAAATGCTCGCGCGAACTCTTATCGTCTGCATCGCGGAACCTTTCCGGTAGTTCCCGTTTCTCAGCCTCTGATTAACATTTTTGTTGCACACACAGTCCCGGGCCCCTATCGTGGTGGATCCCCGTCACGTTACAGTACGATACGTGTACGTGAGTAACAGTATCCAGAGCCACCTACTTACACCTGTGTGCGGCTGTTAGTTTCCCGGTAGACAGCCACGTACGGGCGTACCACTGTCATCGTGCTTCTTTTGCGAGTATAGTACCGTTCATAATGATACGGACGACATTTCTGCGACTTTTTATGTGCTTATTATGCAGAGAAATTCCGCTATTTCATATTCGCTATCTTGTACGTCGACAAAATTGCGTGGCATACTCTGTGTACGCCAATATCCTCGCAACTCATAATACTGTTCAATCTAACTTTACGTACATGCGAAGGAGTAAGAGATACAAATGTTACACCCACTGCAGATTTTCGAACGGAGAGATTCAAGCAATTGTGTCGTATTTTATGTGTGACGTTCGAAGGAAATTTTATTACATTAGTAGACGGAAGGTCTTTATGCATAATTAAAATTTTCGGTAGCTGTCGCGTGGAAGAGGAGCGGATAAAAATTTATTCCTCCTCTCGGAAAAATTGCACCGCCCTCGAACTCTTCCGAGGATTCTACTTTTAATAATAAAATCGCGTAGTTACATATTTAATAAAATCATAAATGAAGAGAAGAGATGAATAAGAATTAAAAGACTCTTATTCTTCTGCAGATTCTACAAAGGCAGAACAAGAGCGTCGAATAAGAATTTATTTCTCGCCTCAAGAATTTTGGAACATGGAAAATAATTCTCTGTCTATGGCATACTCAATTTTTCTGAGCTTCCTGCCACCTGAGTGCCTTCAATATTTCTAAAAATTCACTGATGCGTCATAACACGAATGTAATATTGAGAGAATGCACTGTATGTCCAAGCAGTAATTATGATTCTGAAGTCCATCGACAAACGGTAGTCAGCCCGTTGTAAAGACAACCGCATTATGCGCGACGTGAATCACGCGAGTAACAGTATTCGAAGACCGCAGACTTACGGTCGGGGAGGTGTCCCGTGGAATCAAGCATTCTAGGAACAGAATCGATGAAACAAGACAGCGGCATAGCGCTTCAGACGACGAAGAACCGGATACGGGGATCGATGTTAACCCATTTTTATACGAAGATCGAGAGACTATCAACCGGCACAAATCTTGTTCCCAGACGATCTCTTCTTCGTCGGTGTTGTCGTCGGAGACTTTCTGCGGAGGCTTTTCTCCGTTTTAATGAAACGATCACGCGCGATTACACGCGTTAGGCGAACCAAGATCCGTGTTCTCGTGGCGGTAATCGCGGAAACTTTCTCAGGGTTTAGTTGGCATCCTTCTATCGCCGGAGCATTAGCCTCTGAACTCCGTCGCAACAGAGAGTACATACATATAGAGAGCTGGCTCATGACTGCGTTACGAATCCAGATAATAACGTCTCGGATTTAGAAGGTGTCCGTGACTGGCAAATTGTGGCAAAATGATGCGGTAATGGAGAAAAATTGTTTTCGAAGCGAGATGAAGAGCTAGATTAGGCGTGTGTGGTTCTGGCGAGTGGATACGAGGTCTCCGGGACCAAAATTGCGGCGCATGTTGCTTATACTTGCCTAGAAAAGTTTGTCAGGCTATTAGACAAAATTAACACTAAATATACCACAAGCATTAAAAGTATCTAGTAAATATTGCCATATGAAAATGGTAACACTAAATTTATTGAGATTGTCTGTAATTTTCAATACATATAACAGATTAATAGATACTTGGACAAATTCCACTATTTTCCATAAATGGATTTTTATAATTCTAATTATTCGAAAATATAAAACCGGTCATCTGACGGTGGTAGGTTTAGTGTTAATGGTGCCTTGTTGCGATAACAATTTTCTGGAATATTGATAATTAGCTCGACAAAATATATTTTATGAATCTATGTTTTCAAATTCTTTGAATTTTAGACATTCAGGCAGTCTTCAAAATATTCCTGAAATGTTGCGAATATTTTAAGGAAAGTATGTGTTCACTGAAAAATCAACTGCATACTTTTTAAACATTTTTAACCCGTTATATGAAGAACCAAGACGTGTCAATAATTTTATAACTTCAATATTTACGATTTTATTGTATACATTTTTCATCTAAATGTAACAGAGAAAGAATGGTCACTCATTGTCATTACCATTTTCGTGATATTGTTACAAAAATTAATGAATGAGTTATCACAGACTGAATTATAAGGATTAAAAAATATATAATGAAATAAAAATTCAATATTTGTTTGTAGCTCTGTATCAAAGGAAATTGCTATAGAATTTTAAGAGATTGATTAGTGTTTAGAGTTTAGGGAATTGAGATGACGCAACGGAAACGAAGTAAATACAGAAAGAAGATTAGTATCGTCGAGTAATAGTTGAAAGAGGCTCGTCAATGGCGGAGCTCTTTCTAGTGGGTACGTACCTGCGACACCCATTCACAGATACACCTGCTACAAACGTACGACCACCGTTCACACATATTTATCACGGTCGGCGTATCATAGTAGCCACCTGCTAGAGTCACGTACACCGTGTTCATTCTTACTGCATTCATCAGTGACCGGCGAGTACAATGCACCCGGGGCACACAAAAAACATGCGGTTGACGTGTCGAACGCGTATGAATTTATCTAGATACGATTAAACTCCGGTCTTCATTAGGAGAATTGAAGTTAATTTATAATTTTACATTTGATTTCATCAACCCTCTAATGAAAAGAGTCCGTTTTAACTTAAAATTTTAAATGTTCCGTTTAAGTTCTGATCTTTTAGTAAGCAGTCTAAATTATTAGCTAATTATACTTATTAATAGACTGCGGATTCATATGCAAAATAAAAATTGTTTCCATCGATTACAAACAACAGGAGCCAAACAGACATTCTTTCTTTGATCATTTTGATAAGCTGAAACATTGGAGCTGTTAATTTCGTTTAATTTATTATTATTATTACTCATTTTTACCATGAATGCATAAAATTCACTACTTATTAAGTTAACTAAAAAGTCTACTCATATACAGAGTGGTCCACGCAACTTGCACACCTATAATAACTTCCAAAGTATGCGTTGCACAAAAAAGTTTTCTATACAGAAGTTGCATGGTCTGAAGGGATACGTTATGTAGTGTATGTATTTTTTTTACAGGTGGAAGCGTGTCGGAGATTTGAAGGTCGACTTTGTTTTTTTAAATGGAATGCTATATTTTTTATACCAAAATATGGAAGAATGTTAAATGCTGAGTAAGAAAGTATTGACCTTCATTAGTCCTAAACCTAATAATTAACGAGTAATTGCACTTTATTTCCTGAACATTTTCTTCGCGTAATATCAAGTTAGAAATTCAATCTTATCACAGAATTCCGCAGGACAGCTGGATGTTTTACAGCGATTTACATATTCTATCAAATATCCATCGAGATGGCTGATTTCGTTCAGGAAACCTTTCGGCATACATAGATTTAGCTCTTGTTGCATTTTTACGGCACTCACCATAAATTAAAAGAATGTCAAGTTTTTCGCTATTACAAAATTTCATTTTTGCTTTTATCTTCCTTATAATTACGCACAAACACCGAGGATAACTTCAATACTGAATTACGGACATGGTAGGAGATTGCGGATCATCCGTAGAGTAGACGTTGTCGTGTTTATAAACATTGTCACATAAACATCCAGCTGTCCTGCGGAATTCTGTGATAAGGTTGAATTTCTAACTTGATATTACGCGAAGAAAATGTTCAGGAAATAAAGTGCAATTACTCGTTAATTATTAGATTTAGGACTAATGAAGGTCAATACTTTCTTACTCAGCATTTAACATTCTTCCATATTTTGGTATAAATATATAGCATTCCATTTAAAAAAACAAAGTCGATCTTCAAATCTCCGACACGCTTCCACCTGTAAAAAAAATACATACACTACATAATGTATCCCTTCAGACCATGCAACTTCTGTATACAAAACTTTTTTGTGCAGCGCATACTTTGGAAGTTATTATAGGTGTGCAAGTTGCGTGGACCACCCTGTATATTTTAGTGTTTCAAGATAAATTCCACTTTATTAATGTGAACTTAACAAGATAAGAGTATTGTCTATCCCATCTTCTAGGATTTTTATTCGGATGGTTGTAATATTTATTCTTGTAAATAATACCATCACTATACTAAAAAAAAAATGACGATATAAGAGGACTAACGTTGATCTCGAAGAACTGGGTTAAAAGATATATTAAAAAAAGGTGATCTCATAGAAGTAGGTTCAAAAATATGTTTAAAAAAGGAAATTAATATGTAATAATACTAGCTATGATTCTGAATCTAGCTACGATTACTATGAAATTGTTCAAAATCGTTAAAAGCGCCCAAGAATTACTCAATGGCCACTTTTATGAATGGTGGAATTTCCCTGTAAAGCTGGGATGAATTTTTAATTTTTCATTATGCCTCCCTACATGAAATGTATTACTACCGTTCGATTGAAAAGGGAATCGATAATCGAGAACGCGATTAGTGAATGAGATTGGACTGATACGTTAATGAACGCATTAAGAGAAATCGAAAATTGTGTTCAGAAATAGTTTCGCTCGGTCGTGTGACGCGCTCGCGCTCCTTCATAAATTGTGTCTCGCTTCGTGAAGGTCTTTGTGCAACGAACACACATCGAACGGATCGGTTGAATTCTTTATGATCGTATTTACGGCACACATTCCACCGGATCGCGTTCGACTGGATATTAGAGCCGGCCGAACGAACACCCGACAAAAGCGAGGCGAGTGTCTCTGTGTTCTATACAATTGCTACTCAACAAAAATTGTATAATTTACCTCTCATTATTTTTCAATTGCATACGCCGGTCTCTTTACCACAATTTAAATATTATTACAATTTATTTCCTTATACGCTCATCTTATTACTTGCTCCAATTTATTATTGAATGTTTCCTTAATATTCGGGATATTCCATAGTTGTGCACGAAATTAACAAAGTATGTGGACAAAAATACCAACAATAAAATAATTATTGTTCTTGAATTGTTCCCTTTAATTATTCTTTTTATATTACACATATTCTTGAACATTGTCTCTGTGTCTAGTACACTTTGGATTTTTATAATATAATACAATATTATAGCTCAGAAAATTAAATAATAACTACTGCAGTTCGAAATGCAGTTTAATAAAAATTTAGTATTTATTAGAGTATTGATAGATCACTCCATAGGTAATTCAAACTTGGTTTCATGTTTTTGGAAGGTGAAACAGTTCTATAATTGTATAGAAATTTTAGAAAATGAAGAATATAGTACCAAAAATGTCAAAGGAAAGTCGCATTATTTATGAGATGATCCGGTAAAATCCTCCACGAATAACTATCACATACTTCTGCATCTTCAGCAGCTGCAAAGAAATCCAAGAAAAATGATGCCTTTCCTAAAGCTCCGCTGTCTACTTATGTCAGAATGTAATACTTGTATATTATGGATTTCCAACGTGGGCGTTGAGAAATTCTGAGGGGTTGTTGATCTCAGGAATAGTAAAAGGGTGTTGAGGAGCTAATGCGACAATACAAACATATCTGAAACTTTCGATCGCCTAAACGTTGTCCAAACAAATACGTAAACGTTCATTTGATTCTAGAAATATTACTGTGATGTAATACGTGTGTGCATAATGCATATGACACAGAATGCATTCGCCACATTATCTTAATATGGACACTAGGGTGGACCTTATTTTTCAACTAAGAAAGTTTGAGCACTCCTCCCCCTCAAATTGTTCCATTTCATGAAAAACGGACATATCTAAAATTTTAGATCAATCAATCAAACGACGTTTTCTTTGCCTTTATGTGGTGTAATATTTATCAGATCCAGTTAACAATATTATGCTCTCATTAAATATAACATATTTATGTCGCACGTTAATTTCTCTACTTTTTAAATTAGTATAAGAACACAACTAAAAGAATTGGTACTTTCAATAAAACACCTAAAGTGTAACATACATATTTACATACATATGAGCATTAGTTAATTGTTATATTGAAAAAATTATATTGTGGTACTATTATCATAAATATTTTTGCACAAGAGAAACGTTTGGTCATAATCAAAACTCTTTCCTTCATATACAGGGTGGTCCGTTTAAATAAGAACACCTAAATATCTCTTCAGGTTATTGTGATGCAAAAATTATTTGTTACGTAATGTGCATGGTGTCAATGGATCAAATATTTGGCACGAATATTTTTTTCCGAGGGTCATGTTTTTCGGAGTTGTCAAGGTCATCGATGTTTTTTGGTACATAACTACATTTTTTTTTATTGCATCGTGTAACTGATGGAAAAATACATTCAGATATGTATAATAACATGACCTTGAAATGACCTTGATCCTCGAAAATTAAAGTTCGATTTACAAAATCTGTTCCGTGAAGGTCCTGATGTAACGATAGATGATAGGGATGAAATTTTTCTTCTTTCAATATCCGTATTATGCTTGTTTTAGAAATGTCAGTTTCACGCTCGAGTTGTCTTAAACTCACTTGTGGAGTTTCGTTAACTTTATCGACAATAATTATTTTGTTTCTTTCGTTCGTAACAGTTCTGATTCTTACACGCTTTTTGACAACAGTACCAGTTTCACGAAAATGACTAATCAACTTTTTATAAGTAGAAAGTGATGGACAATTACGGTCTGGAAATTTATCTTTATACATTCTAACTGCTTGCCTTAAACAATGATCAGCTTTACCGTAAATGAAGACCATATCAACTTTCTCTTGCATTGAGTAATTCATTTCAAACAACACGTCGATACACGGATAAATAAATTGAAACTGATCGGAATTTCAAATCATTAGGTATCATCAGTATTGTGACAGTAAACATGTTTATTTACATTCACGCTCTTGATGTAGAGTCTTGGTCAAAGCCTACGATCTCAATAGACATCAGTTCTAGGTAAAACTTTAATTTTCAAGGATCACGGTCATTTCAAGGTCATGTTATTATACATATCTGAATGTATTTTCCCATCAGTTACACGATGCAATAAAGAAAAATGTAGTTATGTACCAAAAAACATCGATGACCTTGACAACTCCGAAAAAAATGACCCTCGGAAAAAAATATTCGTGCTAAATATTTGGTCCATTGACACCATGCATATTAGGTGTTCTTATTTAAACGGACCACCCTGTATTCCCAATCATATAAAATTTCATATTTATCGTAATTTTAACGTTACAGTGGCACGTCTTCGTCTTATTCGATTAACTTCATCTTTTGCAAGAATTATTTTCTTACGTGGCGTGAAAAAAATCTCGCAAAAAAATTCCAGCAAGAATACCTAAGGTCCACCCTAATGGACACTGAGAAAATTCGGATACTCTATTTCCCTCATTGTCAACCTCATTTTGCAAGATTTACAGCTACAGAATTCAGTGCACATTAATACAAAAATTCATTCTGCAATCTGGACAAATAATTCTGGTCGACAAAGCCTTGTTGTTAAGTACACCTTGGATTGCTCATTGACTGAAATTTCCATTCGGTGCCACCGTAATCAAAGTACCCACGGAACTTTAATTAAAAACTACGGATTTTATGCATTTACGACAAAAATGATTAATATCATTAAAGAAGGAACTTTTTATTCGGCTTTTATTTATAGCAATTGATGCATTATTTTGCATAAAGATCTCTATTAATTAATATTAAAGTACTTTCAGGATACCACCAACGTCAAATACCAAAAATTTCAATTATCAAATTAGAAACGTCCAGAAGATAGAAAATGTATGATCAACTTATACCCCAGAGATAGTACCATAACAAAAACAGACAGCCAACACATCCTATATGCTGGACAAGCTTTTGTTCCATCGATTGCCGCGACGTCGATCGCTCGAAAAAGGCGGTAAGCAAACAAAAAAAAACAGATTGAACGGTGGAATCCGCTAATCGCTTTTGACGCTTCGCGATTCTCTCAATTCTTCGGGTCCGTCGTCGATACTCGTTATACCCTGAACCAAGATTATCAAGGTGCATCGTGGTTGACCAATATCCCACGAGTTGCGGCTTTCCGCCTGTCGAGTTCGAGGTCTACCTGCTGCTAGCCGAAGAAAGTCCAGACGTATGTATATTTCACACGTTTGTGTAGAGCCGACACGGCTGCACGCGCATATGGCGTACATAGAAACCATGTATTGCTGTCTGAGCATTCGAATGGGCTCCGAAATTCGAGCAGGTGAAAGCTCTTGAGACGTCTGCTACATTGTTTTCCCAGCAACCACCTTGTCAATGATTTTTCTAAGTAAAAGTCTTCTTGGTTATGAGAATTTTATGCATTTAAAACAGTAAAGAAATTAAAAGAATTTAAATATACTATTACATTATTTTGAACCTATTAGACATATTAAGAGAAAAAATTAATTTATGTTTCACTCCAGGTTGTTGCAATTCGGGTGAAAAATTTTTATTTTGCATAAAGATCCGAGTTCTAGGTATTAGACTGTGGATTTTTTATGCAAACTGAACATTTTCCATAACAATAAACTCTATCTGTATTCCATCGTTGTCTTTGCAGTCTTTCTTAGTTTACAACCACCTTTCCAAAGATTTTTCTTATTATTATTAGGTACTAGACTGTGAATCTTTATGCAAACTTAAAACTTTCTAAATTGATTGTAGCAATAATTAACTGTATTTCTATTCCACCGTTATGTTCCTTACTGTCGAAAAACTGCAAGCATGGTTTGTGTTGCACGTTCAGTAATGATTGTGAATTGAAGCGGTCAAGGTATGAGTGCCGGACGCTCGAGAACGTTGGCGTTGTTCTTTCGTTCGAGTGCTCACCCAGTCGTGTAAAAAACTTCATTCGATTAGTTCACTTTTGCTCAAAGCTTGTCATGAAAAATGAGTGGAACATGTCTCACTTGTGGAACAAAGCATTCCTTTGTAATGCAGTTCTGCTAGCAATTACACATGTTAAAATTCCTTCAATCATTTTTATGCATCTAATTATTGTACCTCATATTTTAATTCAAAGGTATTGAACTCTTCATTGAAGACGTCTCTGCAATTTACTGACTCATAGCATCAACATTTATTAAACGAGGTCTGACTATGTAGGGTACGATACACTTACATTCATTGTTGCTGGACTGCGGATCTTCATACAAAATAAAAACTGTCTGTATCAATTGCAAGAAACAATAGCCATTTACAAGCTTCTCTTTTTCGTTAATAATCTTGTGGTAAGTTGAAAATGAAGTATTGACATTTTCAAATCCTTTTAATCTTTAAACTACTTGAACTATTTTTAATTGTATCTAGAAATAAGGATGAAACGGTATCAAAAAGTTTAAATCGTCAATATATACATATAGCAACATTTCTAATTCCTCGAACAATCAGTTCTACGGAAAAGAAACAGGAATTGAGTGAAAGAGTGAATCGAAGAATTAAATTTAAGAATTAAATTTAAGGGTTGAATCAAAGGGTTGAATCAAAGGGTTGCATCAAAGGGTTGAATCAAAGGGTTGAATCAAAGGGTTGAATCAAAGGGTTGAATCAAAGGGTTGAATCAAAGGGTTGAATCAAAGGGTTTATTCAAAGGGTTTATACAAAGGGTTTATTCAAAGGGTTTATTCAAAGGGTTCATTCAAAGGGTTCATTCAAAGGGTTCATTCAAAGGGTTCATTCAAAGGGTTCATTCAAAGGGTTCATTCAAAGGGTTCATTCAAAGGGTTCATTCAAAGGGTTCATTCAAAGGGTTCATTCAAAGGGTGCATTCAAAGGGTTCATTCAAAGGGTTCATTCAAAGGGTTCATTCAAAGAGTTTATTCAAAGGGTTTATTCAAAGGGCTAATTCAAAGGGCTAATTCAAAGGGCTAATTCGAAGGGTTAAATCGAAGAGTTAAATTGAAAAATTAAATTGAGGGATTAATTCGAAGGTTTAAATTGAAGAGTATAATGGAAGACTTAAACTGAAGAGCTAAACAACTTCAAAATCAATACTACTATTCCCGAAAAATATAATCAACAACCATGACGATTCCCAGTCAGTTAATATCAATTCTGACTTGAAGAACAGTTCCTCAGAACCCAGCAAAAACAAGGAGCAGTGCGCGCATACAGGATTAATTGAAAAACACGCTGATCCCGGTCTCATTTTTCCGTAACCGAGGCATCGTATCGATTTATGTGTGTTCGCACGTTGAAATCATCTCCTCGCCGGTTGTACCGCTAATTGCGGACCGCCTTGTACAGCTAGAATTTCCTTCCATTAGCCTAGGTAAAAACGGTAACCGTCTCTCGCGCGGTTGTTCGGTTCTTCGAGAAACGCGGAGAAGAGAAGTGGTTGAAGAAGTATCTAAAGGATAAAGGCAGGATCCGAGCAACTAACCTGCGTCTCGTTATCTCAAGGGGAAACAGGTCGAAGGGAGCTGGATGACGAAAGGTGGGGCCCGGCCACCGCGCCGTGTTGTTGTTGTAAAAACGACCTGCTGGAATTAATTGACTCGATATACGGGGAACCGTGTACTGAATTGGGTCAACTCTGGTCAGGTAGACCGAGGGTGAGAGCAACAAACTGTCCTTTCTAGATCCATGAGATCCGATATGAATGAAGGAAACAACGGTGGATGCCACAATGCGTGGATAGATATCGATGTACACAGGAACTCCATTTGCTGGAGCGAAACTTTTTTTTTTATTGCAATTTGAATCTGAATCATGATACTTTACATAAAACAATACAAATTATAAACAATCGTATGCCTACTACACAAGCAAAATTACTCGCTGCCAGATTTACTCGACTATACTTCTGACAGTCATTGTCTGGGTGCTTTAGCTTTTTTGTCGATAGCCACGGCGAATTCAATTAACCGAACCCGGTTAGAAGGTAGGGACGAGTTAACTCGTGAGGTGGGTCTTGGAAACTTTATGGAAAATGGTGAGGTAATCGCGGTTAGGCTAACTTTATTGCTGGAGTGCAACCCTTGTGTTTAAATTCGTATATGCCTGCTTAGGATGTTTAAAGAACAGTGGGATTAAACTTCACTAGAATTCGATAGTGATAACCATTTAGTCAGTGCGTCTTCTTGAAATTGTAATTTTGATCAGTTTGTAAAAAATGTTAATGTTGAATGTAAATTCATGCATAGTTAATCAAAATATGTTAGAAGCAATCACAAATTGAAGGTTCAATGAAATTCGATACAGTTAATCACACTAGAAGTGCATTTTATTAAAATCTGTCTACAAAAATATTATAAGGAAATTACTGATAATAATTTTATTTCTAATGAAAATGTTAAAAGGTCACCCTGTGCGTTAGAACCCATTCCAATATAATTAATGGTTAAACTAAAAGTGATAAGGAACAAGGACGATCAGTGAATCACATTTGCTACCACAATTTGTATTTCATAAATCATACTCGAATAAACCCAGACAATCTAGTAAAATCTGAATCGAAAAATTGGTAGAATAAAATAGGAAACTAAAGTATTGCATCATTGAACGCCACGAATTTTCACTAACCATTTTTCTTACAAGAATATCCTAAAAAGCATTGAATTTGGAGTTGTGCAATTGCGATTGCGAGAGAAAAGATCTAGTTGTCCGAGCGTTGTATCCTATGGCTAGATATCTCTATTGTATTCCGATCTGGAAACAGAGCGAGCCGAATTGTTATGCAACAATCTGCGAGCCGAACGTGTCACGATTAAGTAACAATAAGTTCACCGCCTAAAGTGCTCGCTCCCCGTGTAACGACTTTTAATTCGCGCACAAAGGACAGTCTATACACGCGGCTGCTGTGCGTGTCCTTGTAACAGTTAAATGAGGATCAGATGTATACATAGAAAGGTTTCGATGTAAATACCGCGGAGAAGTGAATATTCCTTGGAAAACCACTAGGCGACTTGTCCCGCTCAGAACATAGTCTTTTACGAGATATTATCGAGCCTCTATTAAGTCACGCTGCACACGCTACTTCCGCGTGAACTAAGCTATAGGAACCACTGAGGCAATCAGATGCTTGCTAATCTCATTTGCGAGCGTGTGCGTCAGAAAGAGGAAAAAATACTTCGGTGACAACCGGCAGCAATTCAACGTGAAGCTCCCGAGAAATTGATGAATAGAAACTGATAATTGCTTGTGTGCCAAAGCAATTAACTCCGGAAAAGAAAATGTGTAGAAAAATTGATGAAACAGTGCATTTAGTTTCGAAATGATCGTGATCATTGCTCGTTTGTTAAAATCTGTTAACTCTAAACAAGAAAATACCTGGAGTTGATAAATGGAAATCAAAATCTTCTCTCAATATTTACTCAATGTTGTTAAGCCTGATTATTAAGGAAATTATGTTTTTTTACTGTAAATACTGTTTACTGTAATGACTGGGACTAAAATGATTCACAAGAAGATTAAAAGCTTCTAAATATAATTTATATGTGCACATTTGGTACACTATTCTGATTAAAATTATTTTTTTTGTATTATTCTTGACGGTACAAGTCTTGACAAGACGTTGAACCAAGGACATAGATCTTTGGAAAATGGAAGCTACTGTTATAGCTTCTTAGGACACGCGTCGAAGTACATACGTCAAGGTCATTGGAGGACATAGATAATTCATTCGGAGAAAATCTAACGCTGCCTGCATTCTGTATATTGTCAATTAGTCACCTCAACACTGTGATTCTCGAAATACTCTTAAAATAACCGTGAAGATTTTGATGCAATTTATAATTGAACCATCAGCCGAATGCACAACCATTGATCCATTTTAAATGTACTCAACCCATAAAATTATATTGTCTTCAAGTTCGTCTCTTAGAAGCAAAAGTCGGTGGTTAATTAACCAACCAATTCATTATGAAGAAGAGCTCACGTTTTTAATTTAGAGAGAGCATTAGCAACCAAGTTCAATTTTGTTCAAGAACTTTTCATAGATGTATAGAAATAACTGGAAATTTTTATATTTAATACAAACTTTAGCACGTTTCGGGATCCCGACCCGAACCGACTACAATTTCGGGCTCCCGCACACCCCTAACTAGAACCTATCAAAAAGTTCTAGGACTCGTACACAGACTATCTTACATTACTTTGACTTACCATTTTTTTTAATAATACACCAAAGCCATAAAGTTGAATAATTCCTCATGGATATATCTTTACAATCTCAATAATCGTAAATTAAAAATATTAGAACGCGTCATTTTGACTGCAGACTTTATGCATTTATAACAAAAAATGGCTACATACAATTTAACATTATACATATCATAACATTAATGTTAAACAAACATGACTTTTCTCTATATAACACTTATTGATTCAAGTGAGCGCCATTGCAATCATATTCTGTCAACAAATGGCAAGTCGTTCAACTCCACTAATATTAAGAAAATTTAGAAACATCGATGTATTATTTTCAACTCGATAAAAATTGCAAGAAGCGTAAATAAATTCGGTCTTGTAACAATACGCGATTCAATGAAGAAGTTAATTTAATAATATCTAATGAAAGCGTCGTGGTACGGTTAGTGTTAAAGAAAGATCATTTTCCATGCCTGCTCTTCCCCACAATTGGTGAATAAAACAAATATTTTGCATAAGTATCCGCAGTCTAATCATCACCGCGTGCCCAATGCAATTCGAAATCATCCCAGATACCGTAAAGCGCATGCGCGATCGATGATCGACCGACGGACGATCACGAGGCTCTGTATCGTCCCGTGGAATCAAGAAAAACGAGCGTGGTTCCGCTCGGAGGAATATTTGAAACTCGTGACTCACCGTCAGGATTGGTGAAGTATCCCCAGGTGGGGGTCGCCGTGGCCGCCGATTGGAGGACCACGGCCAGAACACTGAGGGCCAGGGCACCGGCGGCGCCTCGCGCCGCGACGGCGCGCTTTTCGTTTCGCTGCGAATCGGTAGTCGTCGTGGCGACCGCCCTTACGTCTTGACGGTTGCTCGAATCGGTTGCCATTCTTCATTCCGTTCCCGTGTCTCGTCGATCTCGTTCCGCTGCGCAACAATCGATCCCTAACGTCTTCTCAAAACCCGATCGTTCCTCTCAGTCCTCTTTGTTCACGGATACGCGTTCACTGTCGCGCACTTTGGTTCCACGATCAAATTCAAAACATCCGAGACTTAGCACTCCAGGATGTGCGCTCTCTCTCTCTCTCTCTCTCTCTCTCTCTCTCTCTCTCTCTCTCTCTCTCTCTCTCTCTCTCTCTCTCTCTCTCTCTCTCTCTCTCTCTCTCTCTCTCTCTCTCTCTCTCTCTCTCTCTCTCTCTCTCTCTCTCTCTATCTCTCTCTATCAAGGCCGACTAATTGCATCCGCGATGCTCATCGTCGTGCCTCGATGATCGAATCTCGCACACTCTCCTCGATGTCGCGTATAGCACAGCACGGATAGGGCCAGCATGCGTGCATGCAGGCAATCGATACTTCGATACACACCGGTGGGAGAGAAAGTAGCGGCGGGGACGAGGTGTATCGGCTTAGGTGAATTCCACGTTCCGTGTCACTCTTTCTTTCTTCCGTTCCTCGAGAAGGACACGCAACACACACCGTATTCTCCACCTTTCCACACAAGCTGTGTGTACGTGTGTATATATATATGTACATATATGTGTCTGTGTACGCGCGCGCGCGCGCGCGTGTGTGTGTGTGTGTGTGTGTGTGCCTCTCGCTTCCTCCCTGTTCACCTAAAACCCTTCTCACCTCTCTCGCGTATACGCGCCTTGCTACCTCGTGGCACGGCCCGGCACTCTCGAGGAACCGGTTTTTGCGATGCGCGAACCGGCGTCGGCTAAAAATAAAAGCGCCTCGTATTCTCTCTCGAGCGCTGGCTCCATCCGACGCCCGCAATTTTCTCTGTCCCCTCGTTACCAGGAGATCCTATCCTCTAACCGTGTATCCTTCCGGGTTACCTCAGTAGGTACGAACAGCAACAACGTTCTCCTTCTTCTTCTTCTTCTTCTTCTTCTTCTTCTTCTTCTTCTTCTTCTTCTTCCTCCTCCTCCTTCTCCTCCTCCTCTTCTTCTTCAGTTCTCGATATCGATTCGATCGAGCGTGTTCGATCGTCCGATCGAATCTGCCGCGGTCCCTCGGATCAGCAATCACGTCCACCACCTGTCATAGCTGGACGATCAAAGATGGCGCGCACACGACGGGGTAGATCCTACTTCCTGGATCGACGATACGACAGAGGCTTCGGAAGGATTTCACGTTCCACCGATCAGCAGCGGGACACCGTTGTCACAAAGACATCCCCGAGGAACGTCAAGACCCTGGCGCACACGATCGATCGCGTTCGCCAGTGCACCCAGCTCTCGAGCCAGTCTGCTAGGTTAGGTTCGTGCGCGCTGGACATACGAACCGCTTGATATTTACCAAGGCGCTAACTTATCGATCCCATAGTATACCGAAATACACTCACTTCATTTCCGCCTCGTTTTCTCCGTTGCGCGTTTCTCGCAACCAGTTTCTCGAGACTTCGTTCCTCCGTTCGTGCATCGGTCCCATCACCAGTTCTCCTCCTTTTTTTCCCCTCCCGCTCGTCGATCCTTCGGTCCCGTTTGAAAATCCCGTCTCGGGACTTTCCCGCTCTTTCGTTGGCCGCGCACTCGCTCACGTACCAACCTCTACGCACCGTGTCACTGTGTCACGAGCCGCACGCACGTTAAACGCACACGCGTCGTTAACAGGTTCGGATAGAATCCTAGAGCTTACCCTCCGGTGCCACTCGGTACGCTCGTGCGCACACCCGAGCACGAACGACGACACCTGAATTTTCCACGATTACGATGTTTTAACTTGTGTGCAGTAGACACGGCGCACGGGAACCAGTTCCGCGGGGGACGACGACACGCAAACGCAAACGCAAACGCGCAAACGGCGCACCGCGAGATGTTTGTACTTGCGTATTCCAGCCGTGTTGCGTACCGTAGGTGACTAAGGGTGCAACGGAGATAGGAGACCAGCGGCTAAGGCCGCGGAAAAAAGACGGGAACAGAGAGAAACAATACGCGTACGCGAGCCTGCGCGCTGCGCGGCATACTGACGCGACCGGCACTGACAAGCTGACTCGGACGCCGCGGCTTCTCCCTCCCTTCCACTCTCTCTCTCGCACCGTTGCACACTGCCACTACCCGACCACTCCCCCTCTCGGTTTCTCGCTCGCTCTCCTTCCCCCTCCAGACATCTTCTTCGCGCGACTACCCCCCTCCAATAGCAGTCGCTCGGATTTGCATCGCTGTCGTATGACTTTCGTACGACGTACACCCGTTACAATTGCATTCTTGGAAACTGCATGCAACCGTGCATTTTTATTGTACGGTTCGCTAAGGAAACTAGGTGTCCGCGTGTTGCTCGAAATTTCGCGAGCTTAACTTCCCTTTGTTCAGAATTGTTGCAATTACGTTGAGAGTTTTAATTATGCTTGAGAAGCTTCGAACAGATATTTGTTTCGTCTAACTTGCGTGTGCAATACTATTCATATATTTGTTATTATCAATTTAATATAAAATTTTCCCCCAAAGGGAACATTTAGACTTTTTAAAAAGTAACCTGCTCAACCCTAGTGACATTTGTGCCAGGAAACAACTTAAATTTTTGTTCGACGCTAAATGGAGACATGATTAGTTCTCCTCTTCTAATATTTTCTACTGCTAACTGATCTTCCCCATAACGTACTTACAACTATACCTAGATATTAAGATTTCGACTATGTAATTAATAATTACACGTATAAATTCTAGTGGTCGCTAATGACCTAGATATTGATGCGACCGTTATAAATAAATAATTGAAAAAAAAATTTAATATTAATAAAAGTGAATGCATAAAGATGGGAGAGCTTGTCATTTTATTAATCTTTATTTTTTATGTCCCATTAACTATATACATAACTATACTATTATATTGTTAATGTTTTGTTTCAAGTACCGTTAACTGTACCATTATATTTGTCCGACACGAATCTGCAACACTGTTTTATGTTCACATTTGCGATCGAATGCTTTTTGTAAGGGATAGTAATCTTTTTTGTTTGCATTCCTAGTGGATAATGTTGCCATGAGTTCTCATTAATGGAGTCTGTTGATCTACATTCTGCGCGATTCGATATGAAAACGACGATGATGATTGCATCGTAGGACAACGTTTGGCGGATGCTGAGCCGGGTTATATTATAATTAACCTAGTCTCACCTGTAGCTATGCCAGACTTTCCAGTGTATGCAAACTGATATAGTTTTTGCACAGTCTTTTAAACGGCCGTTAATGCTGCATCTTTGGAGCACTGCTGTTACATACTTCCATAGATTGTGATTAGGTTGCGGATGCTCGTGGAAACCTATATTTACGTGGTCTCGAGTTGAGAATGAAGTATAAGTTTAATTTATGCACGTAGTGAACGCATAAAATCTCTGATAAGATCGTTATAACCACGAGGCTGAGATTTTATCATTATAATTTTTATTGTTATCGTGAAACTAGATTTATAGATTTATAGCAAATGTGAACTTTCCAGGACACTGTAGCAACGTCTTAATTTTATGTTTAATTAAAGACTGTAAAATCATTAGTGGAATCAATACAGAAAAGAAATTGCGACTTCTGTATTTTGTAAAATTAAAAAAAAAATTTTATTTTGTATAAACATCCTCTGTCGAATCACTAAATATAACTACTTACGAAAGTAGTCGTCAACTAATATATATCTCTGAAATATCAGAGTATAAAACAGGATTTGAGTGAAGAATAAATTTAAAATTTAATTAAATCCAGATTTGTTCCTTCATTGGACAATGAGGGTATAGCAATGATGAAAATTGTGACTCCATATTCAATGAAAATTGAGTAGAAGTATTTGCAATTTATTTAAACTTGTTTATTCTATTTTTATGCATTAAAACTTTAAAACTCTCCTTATTTAATTATTATATACACTTACGGAAACATGAAGTCACAAATACAGAGATAGATCGTCTTCATAAAGATAATATTAACATTACCATCCATCTGTCGTAGCATAAAACAGGATTCAACTAAAGGATACACTTTGTTGTTCCCACGTGCCTTATCTAAATTGAAACATGTGCTTTGTCTGCCCTGTCAGCCACTGTCGGTACACTTGTAATGAACATCGTGGTGAATGTAAATAGATTGTGAACTGGATACGGTTGATCTAGAATGGAGCAAACGTTCCAGATCTCAAATATTCGGTACCGGAATATTTACATTACGCTGAACACGAAGGTAATGCAAAAAGGTGTCCTGACGTCAGCGCAACATAATGTGCGGGTTTGGAAGATAATAAAAGGCTTGCGCGGCGAATTCATATTGTCTTTTGCGGGCGAAAAGAGGACGCGTTGATGAGAAAAGGCGAGACGGAAGTGCCAACATTGTGCACGTAATATGTCGAGAATTTTACAGGCAACTAAAACCGTCGTCACTGGTAAATCTATAACGAACCAGACATTTACACTGCGAATGATGCAATTGGACACAGATTAATTTTCGAATCTTTGCGGGGGATTAGGATTTAATTATTTTCATTATTTTAGTCGCACTGTATCCAATATGTTCTGTTAAATGTTCCAATTAATGTTGATGTCTTGCCGATGAATTCTGAATTTTATAGATGAAGAAAAGCATGCATAGATTATGATTACTTTATTTTGATTTCCCAGTGCCTAACACGTTCCTCCTGGTGCAGGAATTGATGCTAATTAATCTCGATATTTTCCATCTACCAATGAATTCTAAATTCTATAGATGAAGAAAAGCATGCATAGATTATGATTAATTAATTGGGTTTCCCAGTTGCCAATACGTTCCTCCTGGCGCAGGAATTGATGCTAATTAATCTCGATATTTTCCATCTACCAATGAATTCTAAATTTTATAGATGAAGAAAAGCATGCATAGATTATGATTAATTTATTTTGATTTCTCAGTGCTGAATACGTTCCTCCTGGTGCAGAAATTGATGCTAATTGATCTCGATATTTTCCATCTACCAATGAATTCTAAATTTTATAGATGAGGAAAAGCATGCATAGATTATTATTTATTTATTTTGATTTCCCAGTGCCCAATACGTTCCTCCTAGTGCAGGAATTGATGCTAATTAATCTTGATATTTTCCATCCACCAATGAATTCTGGGATTCACACACGAAGAGAAGGAAAGTTTCTCAGCGCCAGCAGATTCTCGCATTGCGCAATACCCTCTAAGCGACGATTTAGACAGACATTTGCGAGGAAAAAACACGTGCGACGCAGAACCGTGCAATTACGGAAGTGTAGTGCTTCGCCTGTGCGCTTTGCACACAATAAAAAGGAAATGCAATGGTACGCGCGCGCACTGTCAACAATTGGGGAGGCTAACGTGAGCGAAATACGCATCGGTGTAATTAATATCAAGGTCGTTAGTCGCTTAATGCGTCGTGTGTAATCTCGATGCTCTTTCTCCCCTTGTACGCGCCGCTCGAAGGAATTGCCGTTCCGATTTCACCGTAATCATCAAGATTTGCGATGGAAAATAATTCAGTATGTAATCGTTCATAATTGCACAGTTTAAGGAATACTTCCTATAATCTCGAGTATATCATTCCTCTCGCGTTCAATTTTCATTTTAAGCAAATAGCTACCGACACGAGATGAAATCCAAACGAGTCACTGAAGATACAGGAAAGCATAGTCATCCGATTAACGCTCGGCAATGATATACAATACAATGATTATTTTCATCAACGGTATAGAATACCGACGAAATAACGGTGGGCTTCAGAGAGATTCATTAAAATTTTAATGAATTCCTTGCGGTAATGCTTTCAATGTTCATATCGATATCGAGACCTTTAATTAGCGTTCGCAGATTCGCGGAAGAAACCTAATTAAGAATTTTCCGCGCGGATCTACGCGGGCCGATACGCGTTATCACGGCTGATAAACTAATTAACGTGTTCCTCGTTAAATCTGCGCGATGCGATTCGCTCGTGTAGATTATCAATCGCGGATCCGCGACAAGCAACGTATATGTATAACGAAGTTCATTCATGCTCGTGGTGGAATGTTGTATTGAAACCTACTGGAAACATGGTTTCCCTGGCAACTACGATGATCCGAAGCAATAAACCTGTATAAGGGGGCACATTAAACGGGGGGCGTCATTTCACGATCCATCGATCGCACGCGCCGCAAAAACGCTCGCGGTGGCCATTATGTCGCACTTTCCGCGCAAATTGGCCAAACCGATATACTTACAGGTTGAATATGGGTATCATTGATGCAAAACCTGGCTGCAAAATTGCGTTAAATAAATGCTCATCTTGTATTCCGACTTACTTGTATACCTGTTTAACTATTTTTAGTACATTCTTTATTTCTCTTTAATTTGTTCCAGAGTCGTCAGATGAGGGGAGGGAGCACGAATTGAGGGGGAAAAGTTACCATCCCTCCGCCAGTACCAGATTAGTCACGTGACATTGTGAGTTGTGACACATTCACGACAGAAACGAAACGCGCGTCACGTGACCGGGCAGCGCCGGAAGCCTGGGAAATAGCGTCGTAGAAGGGGAAGGTAGAGTGGGGACACAAGTCTTAATCTGACGACTCTGATTTGTTCCAATTGATTGAGTGGTTCTCGACTAGATCGCAATAGAATTCTTATAAAAAAGAATTTGTTTATGGCTAAAGAATTGCGTTAAATAAATGCTCACCCTGTACTCTGACTTCTAATATAGTGATAGATTGGATATCGGCGTACTACGACGTATATTCCGTTCACTCCATTGATCGCCATTAAATTGACCCCACCTTTTACCTTCGGAACACAATGCTCAATTAACAGATCACGTTTCTGCAAATTAGGAACTACAAATCAAATATTGGCATATGGAAGAAACTTGTTTAATATCAACGGCTGTCCAACATTACACTTTCCCGTGGAAATTCGAATTAATTGCACTGAAAGGGTAATTGCAAAGGAAACAGCGTTATAACAATTTCCACGTGCATATCCGCTCCGACACAATTGATTCCGGTCAAGTCCGGAATCCATTCGAACTTTCCCTCCCTGTCGCAAGACTGTACATAGAAGTTTCGACGAGCTCACGCGCCTCCACGCTCATTTCACATTCACTCGGCTCAAAACAAACAGTTCGACAAGTTTTGTGCGTTACCGGCAGCTATGCAAACATAGAAATGTAGGTCTTCCTATCTTCTTCTTCTTCCCACCTTCGAATCACTTTCGAAACCACGACAAAAGATCGCTACGGTTCGTTACGATAATAATGTTACGTTATTTTTGGATTTCTTTTTAATTCGCGAGGAGAGGAGGGGTTTTTCTTGGAAGAAGAAAAAAAATGTGAGAGGCGTTTAAATTTGGTAAAAGGAAAAAATATAATATAAAATTAGTTTACAATAAATAAATATATATATGTGTTTATTACATTGTGTGTGTGTGTGTGTGTGTGTGTGTGTGTGTGTGTGTGTGTGTTAGTGTACTTGTTTGTGTTTCGTATAAATGTATTTTTAATTTTTGGAGTTGGTACCTCCGCCCTGCTCGCCTAACTCTTTTCTTTATCTTGGACATGGGTATCTACCTATAAAAATTTATCCCGTGACATCTTCCATGCACCGGGATAAATACTACTGTTGCTAGACCGTGAGAGATGATACGCACCGATCTAGTTTTCACAGTGCTGAGGTCCGCACCTGTGAAGGGGAGTTTTGCTTCTGAAAAATCGATATGGATCCTCGCCTTATATACCCATATTTGGAGTTTTTTACAGATCTATTTCTAGCTTTTCGCGGAAATTCTTAGCTTCGAGGGGGGTTACCGTGGTAACCGCTCGTCTTCGGTCGCGGGTCCGGTCGCAGGTGTTCTCGCGGTTTTTTAGTGGGGGGGGGGGGGGGGAGCTCCGCTAAACGCGTTACGCGTGAGCCGGGCGCGTCGCGGGACGTGACAAATGCTATGCAACGAGGAACATCCACGGCTCGCGTAGTTAAGAATGAACTGTGTTCATTCTAGTTGCTTTAGCAAACACCGAAGGATTTCGAAATAAGTGAAATTTATATAATCGAAACTAAAGTCGGTAGAATTTTATACGTAGTATTTTATCTGGAAGCAATTGATTCTACCTACATCCTACTTTGTGCATTCTAAATTTTTATAACTCAACAAAAATTTTATAATTGAACATTTATTTATTGATTTTTCCACGACATATTTTCGGAGCACTTCTTCTAAACACTGTGGTTTTGTTGTTGCACCTAATTGAACAGTTGTCAATTGAAATTGTTTGTTAAAAGGGTTACCATATTGCCTTCAGCTTGACTCTTAATCAAACATATCATTTTTCTGTTTAGAAACTTATTGAAATTCTGACAGACTTATCACAAATTACCACAAAACTTGCAAATAGAACAATCATACAGACACATGTCACTTGTTAATTGCAACTTTAGGATCATGAAGATCAGGTGTCCAATGTCTCTAATTTCCACTTAGGATCTTGAAATCATCATCTAGCATTGAAGAACCTGCACTGTGCGTAATCCTCTGCAACAGATTAACAAATAAAATATTGTTATGGAGTTGAATTTCTTCGATCTTTCCAGCTGTACTTCGGTTTCCATTAAAGTATCTCTTCTCACAAGACTGAATATAAATTCAGTATAGATCCCACTCACCCAACGATCGATCCCTTTTGTTTAACGTTTTCGAGACCCACGTTCTCGCTGAAAACTATTGATTTCTTATTAAAATCGTAGCTAGCATCAAGCAGGCTTTATTGTATCAAGAAAGTACCCGGAGAATCGCCGGAGCAACGACGTTAAGGCGTAGGCAGCTCGCCTGAGGCTTCTCAAGGTTATTCGTTGCACTCTCGCATAGTAATCTTACGCAATAACCGAGACGAGGTAAAACGCACAAGCCGACACAACTCGGGGGTGTTGCGAGGACGATGGACAGCCTCGAACGAACGTAGATGCTGTGTTAGAAAAAGTAATTGAGGTGACCTCGCAATTAGCTATGTATCGCTCGAAAACTGACTCAACTCATTATTCTCTCACCGAGGAATTCCATACAAATACCTTTTTTTCGCAAAATCGCCCGAAAAAGAATGGACAATTTTACTTGATGATTTTACTCTGCCTGTTGCTTCAATCAAAACGTCCCATTATACAAGTTCATTTAATGGACTGTAAATCTTGATGTATTCGTCACATGTGTAGGTTTTATTTATTTATGTATTTATTTTATTTATTTATTTATTTATATAACACTTTACAATTGACAATTGACAATGAGGTGTATATCGTCACACTAAGTTAAATTAACATAAACGGAAAACGCTAAATGCGAATCTTACATTTTTTGAGAAAATTTAAAATGCGTTATTACTAGACTGCGGATTATACTATGCACTTATGACAACAATGTCTTCAGATTTTTGTCGAATCGTTAATGAACATGATCCGCAGTCTAACTAACAAACATTTTCAATCCTCAACGAGTCACACAACATCTGGGACATTATTTAATTATGAGACTGTTCCATCGGTGAGCTTTGTGACAATTTTTACATGTCTGATAGGGTATCGGTAACATAAAAATGAATGTTTATGTTCATTTTGTAACAAGCCCACTAAGGTTTTTTAATTCTTTGTTTTTCCTACACATCTATTAATGATGTTAATATTAAAAAAATGTACCAAAGGTGTATTCATTGTAGGCAATGTATTGATAGGAAACATTCTAATCATTGTAAACCTAAAGAAAACCGTACTGCTTAATACACTTATGGGTTTGAATGAATAGAATAAACATCATAAATAGAACATTATGACTTCATGGTGAAGTTTCGTTGGAATGCAGAAGTGAAGATGCAATCGGATAAAAGCGGCACAATGCCGGTTTGATCGCGAAAGAGGATCCCGTGAGGGTGTAACATCTATTCACGTCATCGGACGGTGTTTAGATCGTTCGGTTGGCAAACGTGTCGATAGAAGGCACCCCGAGGAAAGTCGATTCATCGGAGAGCCCGTGATTTAACCAGCACAGAAAACCGTGCACGTTTGAAAGCGAACCACCGTTAGTTAACTGATGCCGCGCGCTCTCGGAGCACGTGTTCAACGGCGGGAGGATCGATCGATCGGCCGATAAAGGTCGAACGGATTCAAGGAAGATAAATCCCACGGATCGAGAGCCGCGAACGTTATACCCGGTGCTTGCATCGCGAATATTAAAGCCGCCCCGCAGGAATGCCATTGTACTTGCTTGCGATATGAATCCGCAAATCGCGACCGATTGCGCGTATCGGTAGCGAGATGTATTCTTCATTTGTTTAACGAGCCGTCCGTGATAAATGACGGAGAATTTCCACGGCTATTGCTGTCTGCACCTCTGAGTGGCTTGTTAAATGATGGAACGTTGTTTACACGGTCGTTTAGACTGGCAAAGTAGTCATCTGGGAGATGAAGTTAACGCTAGAACTACCTAGCAACGCAACTGATATACAGTCAACCTCATAATTGGTGGCACGTAATTGAAATCAAAATCACTTTTTTATAAATGGATCAGTTTGCTAAATGACATGTAATGGAAATTTTGGAAAAATTGTGTTTAGTCTGAATTACGAAAAAAATAGTGAAAGTTACTTTTCACAACTGTTTTTATTTGTGTTTGAAACGAAAATTTAAAAAAAAAATGTGTATATTGTAAATTCATATAAGTTTTATAGATACATATGCTGATCGAAATTGGTCAATTGGTTTACGAGTTATAGACGATTAGAAATGATAAAAGTCACAATTCTCCACGATTGAACCGGTTAATGCAAACGTGGTGTAGGTCAATATTTGTCTGTTCGGTTTAACACCACGACTCAAGTGTTTAATCGTCATTAAATAAAATAATTGTAATATAATTTTAGTGTGGTTTAGTCATTAAATAAAATAATTATAATATAATTTTAGCATGGCTTACATAAAATAAATGTGACATTCTTCGATATTATTGTTTTGGCTTGTACCATTTTTGCATTGAACGGCTCAATTAATAAAAAAAGAATTCTGAAGCAAGACATTGTGACATTTGTGACCCATCCGGTAGGGCGCCAGATGAAAAGCGCGCGAATTTGCTCCACCATAAGCTTGATTAGCGTGTTATACGGTTGCAAATGAACGCCTTAATGTTCTTGTGCATTCTATTTTAATTCTAATTGAGTCCAATGCTCCGAGGTGAAGTTTTGGAATGGTTCGAAAATGCCACCAACAAATTACAGGAAGTATTACTTAACGAAATGAAAGACACAAAGAGGAGCAGGAAGGTCAGGTGAGCTGCTTCGTTAGCGACGCACAATTTTATTTAAGCACGAGAAGGCACGGGATCTTCCCACGAGTGTAATCTTCGAAATTACGCTAAAACTGTGGACGACCTTTCCTTTTTCCTGGCTTCCATTCTCCTTCGCTCTCTTCATTGACCTTTTCTTTCGGTTATAATTAAAACGGCTCCAGGACGACTGTGACGTCGCACAGTGTGCAATTTCGGCCCAAAAGCGGACAAAATATGAAATCGTTGTTTGATTTTCACGAAACTTGGTATACTAAGGTTTTTTGTGCTGCTGATTAAGAATCTAATACCAAATTAATGTTTAACTTAACCGTTTATTAATTTTCATTAATAAAATAATGAAGTTTTGGATTCAGTATTAAAATTTTAACATATTATCACATAATACAAGACAATTGAAGAACAAGTGATAGGATATTAATAAATTCAAACAGTAACATTCATAGTTTATTTTTTTGAAGCAGAACTATGTAGAATTAATATCATTTTTCACCCCAAAAGCGGACAAAATATGAAATCGTTGTTTGATTTTCACGAAACTTGGTATACTAAAGTTTTTTGTGCTGCTGATTAAGAATCTAATACCAAATTAATGTTTAAATTAATCTACGATCAACTAGCAACTGCGACTCGCGACTCTCGACTATGATCTGCTCTGTACCGAAAAAGGCAATTAGGACCCGTGTCACACGATATCTACCGATCTTATCTTATCGATAGAAAAACACAGGTTTCTAGTGCGTATACAAACGTTATTTATAAATCGAAGTTTAAAACTTTGTATTCTCGAACGGCAACACAAATCAGTAACAGGATGCATCTAATAATATTACGTTTACATTAAAAACATGAATAATTTATTAATAGCATATACATTTCATTGGTGGTCAGATTAAGAATACTCTCTTGTTAGTAGAAATTATTAAATAATATTTTAAGTATACTCATTGACTGGATTTATTGCATCTATGTCATATACAAACGTTAGTGTAGTAAATCCAGGACAAGTCTCTCACACTTAAAACACGTGTATCTTTTGTTTGGGTAAACTTCGGCAAAATTTTCTTTTTGCATATTATTATAGACATATTCAGTAATAACTTCCATGCAATATGGACGTGTTACCGCGTGTTTCTCACTTCTTAAATTAAACTAAGAGTTGGTCAATGTGACTTTTCTTTTAAGCTCTGTACGCTCTTATAATGAATCAGGAATGTCATACTAACGATATAATCTCATTACTTAATCACAGAAGTACCCATTTTCAATAAACAGAAGTCACCCAAGCGTACACATTCGAGACAGGAACAATATGTTCTCATTATCGTTCAAATCATTTGAACGAATAAAAATCGACATAAAACTATGATTCAATAATGTTGTAATCGGTTTTTTTCATTAACTGTTATGGTTTCATATACTTTGAACTATTAACTAACGATATTACAACACATAGAAATAATATCTGTTACTTTGAAAAATAGCATTCGCTTGCATTTTGTCCGCTTTTCGGGCGAAATTGCACACTGTGCGTCGGTGTCTTTGACCTGGAGGTAACGAAGACTCGCCCACGGTTTAATAAGATAAGAAACTGGCAAAATTATTATAAGCTTTGCGAATGCTAGATATAGAAGATTGAAGCTTGCTTAAACATTTAGGCAAGATTTCAGCAAGATAGTTTGCAATTCTGAAGAATTAGAAAGAATTTTCTGAGTTAGGTCCTAGATTTGTGAATTTTGTGATATCTAGATTTAGAAAAGTTAAGCTTGAGTGAATATTTAAGGAAGATCGTTTGCAATTCCAAGGAAGTAAGAAGATTTATCTGCAAATGTTAGTCCACTGTGAAAATATTTAAGGAAACGGCGTCTGAATCGGAACGGAGAGCAGAAATACTTAGGTCGGCTGGTTGCAGGATCGGTGAACTTAAAAGGTCAAGATTATTCGAGTGGATAAGAGGAAATGCCACGAGAGAAACATAGGAACGTGTTTTAATTCTAACGTTCACTAAGCAGGCGTCGATTACTGAATGTTGTTGATTATGTAGTTCGTTTTATTTTTAGAAGAAGAATGCTGGAAGCAGTGAAAGCAATGCTCGGTCGGAATGGATAGACGATAAACCAACATCGCTATCCAACCGCCATCTTGAATGATCCTTTTCGGCGACCCTGCTAACCTTTCACTACCTCGATGGCACGGACACCGAAAAACAGTATGGCGCCGTAGAAGATCAGGCCTCGGGGTTCGTTGAACTCGAACCTCTTGCAAAACGTGATCCACAGATTGTGGTTCCTTCTCTGCCCGTGTCATCGAACTCGCTGACAGCGATTCCGAGCTTCGCTCCCAACCTTTCACTCCGAATCCAATCATACCACGACCGTGCACAAATATCAATTACAGGCAAACAGTACACGCTGCACCAATTTCAAACAGCGATTTTACCTCGGAGAAATAGGGATTGCAACTGAACCGTACTACAATACTTGAGCATTTCACCTTTGGAGGGTGGACATTTTTGACGATTTCTTGGCAGCCATGATGGATGCATTCAAATTTTTATGCTTCATCTTTTTTTTTAAATATTTTTGTACGTATTCCTTTGAAATCCGCATCGATCTCTTTATTGTACTTGGTATAAATGAGGAACAATGTCAGTTAGCTGTTAAAAGATGGCACATTTGATGAGGAAGTTGTAACATTGGTTAAAAATACAATAATTAAGGATCCAAATTCTGTCATTAAAGGATTGAATCTTGAAGAAAATAAATTAACAGACTACCTTATCCACAATACAAAATTGCAGCAGTACACAAAAACATCAAAGAATTTATTGTGTCTGAAACGATAAAACAACAACCACCAAATCTCCTGATAAGCATTAAAGGTATCGGTAAATGTTGCCTTATAAAAATGGCAACACTACATTTTTTCAGATTTCCCATAATTTTCAATATAAAATAGATGCTTGGAGAAGGAAATTTATTCCATTATTTTCCACAAATGAATTTTCATATTTTCAATAATTGCAATAATAAATGCCGGTCATTTGACCGTGGTAAATTTAGTGTTAATTTCCATTAACGAGGTTTCAGACGAAGAACACTATTATGTATATACGTATACAATTATTTAAAAAATTGTATCGTTCAGAACGACGCATAAAACACCATTTTTGACACGAGGAAGATCCCCAAGGTCAGCTCGGCCACAGTTTGTTATTTTCGGGTATCTGGTAGATGCGAATAGGCTGTGTACTCGATGATGTCACTATTTCAATCATCTACGCATGGCAATCTAGGTGACTCACTCGATGTAAGTAGCAAATGTGCACAGCTTCAGAAGAGACTCCGATACAACTCCCATGTTTCGTGCTCTGTGTTATCAATTATTGTTGAAGTTTCAATCGCGATGGAATGATCACAGAGACCAGAGCCATTCGAGAACCGCTAAGAAGATCATCGAACGTCCGAGGAAAAGGCTCAACCGAAGAGCTTGTTGGGATTTCGTCACCTCGGCGAGCACTTTATTTTCCTTAACTGGATTACGCTAGGCGGCGTAATTGTGAGAGGCCGCACGACCTGGAAAACCAATTGACCCAAGTCCAATGAAACGTTGGAACGTGCCCCGGGAGAAAGTGTGACATATCCCGTCAAAAGAATCCGTCGATCTTCAGTGTCGATCGTCGCAGCATATCATTTTCTTCAGATGAATTTGTTTCGAATGAACGGTTCTTCTTAACATAAGACGCAGAGACACTTGCATAACTGGATTAAATAAAAAGGAACTTCTTCGTATTCATCTGTATGTCATGTTTGTAACATGTAGTAGAACAAGTTTATTAATGTTTTATATTCTGCAGAATTTTATGCATTTATGATAAAACTGTAGATGAAAGGTAAGGCGGTGAAACGTTAGAGGAATTTATGTTATTCATGAATCTAGCAAGATCGAAGATTTTATGCATTTAAAAAATGAGAAGTTAAAGTACAAGACGAAGCATCAGAGGAATGTCTCAAAATTGTTAAAAGAAGAATTTAAATTGCTCGCGAATAACTAGCCTGCGGATTTTATGCATTTTCAATAAAAATAAGGACACAGAGGTATTCATTAAAATTATTAAAAGAAGAATTTATATTATTCATGAATAACTACATTGATAATTGAATGCATTTCTGATGCTGAAACAATCAAGACACTAGAAAAATGTATCTCCATTAAAAGAAGAAATTAATTTCCATTCATATCCTGTTTCTTGCAATTAATGTAGAAAAATGCCCTTATACCTAACCCAGACACAAAGATGCGACAGATTTATGCAAGAATTCGATCAATTATTTTTTCGAGCACATGAAATTATCTTTCACATTAGGTTCCGAAATATTGCACGATGTAATATACAGGAAAATATGCGAGAAAGTTTCGGTACACTTAACAAGCAGATGAAGATTGTTAAGAAGGCCAAGTTCGATCGCGGGTAACCCGCCTGCGAAGGAATGCACGGCAGGTTTCAATGAAAATTCCTGGCCGATCGATTGAATCTCACCCAGTTAAACCTACACGGACGATTAACTTTAGCGCCGGATGCTGTGATGTAAATATGTATACACGCGTTTCCAACATTCCAGCAATGTTCTCGTCGTGCTCGGTTTTCAGAATAAAACGATATAAAGAGACATTCCACTCGGTGGATGTAAAGCAGAAACCGGGCACATTATTCTGCATAGTGGCCGACCAATTAAACGAATTTATCGACGATTATTACCCCGTAAAGAGCGAGAAACGAGTTCACAAATTGAAATTCCTATACATTCTTTTTAATAGAAAGAAGGCGTAGAACTTATATTTTATATGGATATTCTATGAGAACACTATTTAAAGAAGTTCCTGAAGGCAACTTTTTCAAAACAATTCTTAAAATACAGACAATGCTTCAATAAGATCATACATCAGTTGCACGGTTTCTATAGCATCCTCTTAAGAATTAGGGACTAAAACATACAGTTAACAGAAATTAATTTTCAGTTACCCTCAGAACCAATCAACTCTGTTAACCTAAGGTACCACGAGAATACCATTTCATGCAGACTGCGTGCACATCATCGCTCTTAAGGGGGTCATCCCATGTGAGAGCTACTTTTTCTTGGAATTTTATTTGAAGGACCCTTAAAACATACAATCTTGAAATTTTTACCACACATTTACAGACATTTTATCAGTCTCTCAGAATTTTTTCAAACCAAAATAACGAGTTGGATCGACTTTACACCGTTCGGAAGACACTCATGTGTAAAAAAAAGTAGGTTGACGGCGACCATGATTCCGGAGGTTTCGATCATCTGTTATCAAAAAATCAAACGGTTTTTTAATTTGTAGACCTGCGGCTATCGGCGGTACCAAAATAATATAAAAATATCGAAAATTGAATTTTTGGCACGGTTTTAAACGTTAAGTATCAA
Source organism: Lasioglossum lativentre (assembly GCA_916610255.1). NCBI lineage: Eukaryota > Metazoa > Arthropoda > Insecta > Hymenoptera > Halictidae > Lasioglossum > Lasioglossum lativentre. The sequence goes on along the minus strand of OU744364.1, from coordinate 22,102,577 downwards.
GTTTCGTCATTTTTTTTCGTCTTTTTCAGCTTAAAAAAAAAACTATAGCAGATATCAGAAATATTTTTGTACGGACGAGACCTGTAGATGCGCTGACTATACCATAACAATTTGAGCGAAATCCGGTCAGCAGTTTTGGAGATATCATGGTCGCCAAAATGAAAAATACAGTTTTGGGAAAAACGCGTTTAAAGATTCAAGTACGATTTACACGAAGAAAATGTAAACTCACCATTATCCTTTTACCTGCATATTCTAGGAATGTTATAGAAGCAATTTGTGCAAAAAAAAAATTTTCGATTTTTTGGATCTGCCACATAGGATGACCTCCTTAATAAATCTAAGAAAAGCAAACCCTGGTGTCCACCAGAACCTACAAACTCTCCAAACACAATTCCTTTCGATCTATCGTCCCCAACAATCTTCACCACCCCAGCAAACGCCTGAACCTACACCCAGCTCCGAGCCATTCAAAGTAGTCGAAATAAATTCAAAGCAGGAGAATCTGTTTGAAGTCAAGGACACCTTCAGAATCCTCTTTTCTTCCAGAGCATCCCATAGGAGCATGGACCCTTGAAAGTCCCCGTGGATGCTCGCTAGATCCCGAATAATCCGGATGACCGTTCGTGGCCGCACGTTTCATTGCTGCGAGGCGAGATTCTTTACGACCCGTAGGTCGACGTGGTCCCTGGAGGTTAACTCGTTTAACCTTCCCCTGCCATGGTCGACCGAGATCGGGGATCTGCCCGATCCGAGATACGTCGTCCGGGGTATTCGATCGGGTACGGAGTCTCTCTTCGTCGTGGTCTCCCTCGGTTTCGAGAGGGTCCTCTCCTTGCGATCCTTTGGTCCCACCGAGATCCTTGCCCGGTAAACCGACCAAGAGCATCGTGATATACCGGCACGTCACGATCCAGTTACTCGACCCACTCGACACAAACACGGTACCCGGTCCCGGTCTCTCGTGTCGTAACAGGAGGTCGCCGGCTGATCCGTGACAACGTCTTCTTTCGTGTCCTATCCGAGTTTTTCGGCCTCGTGACTCCTCGATTCTGCCAGACAGATCGACGTCGCGTCGCGTCGTGTCCTTTACGCCGCTCACTCGTGTCCTACGAATTGCCTGATTGAGGATCATACACTGCATGGGTGGGTCACCAAACCCGGCAATGCGTCGACACAGTTGTTTAACAGTAAACCTACCACTGCCGGTCAAATGACCGGTTTTATATTTTTCATTTTACAATTATTGAAATTATAAAGTTGCTTACATGGAAATTGATTCGATCAATTTTTTTATCCAAGCACCTATTGAAATAAAAATGGCACAAAATCTAAATAAATAGAGCCTTGTCATTTTTATAAGCCACAATATTTTAATCGCATTTAGTGCTCGGTAGGTTTAGTGTTAATGCAAAAACGATGTATTCGGTTGTAACTTTACACTACAGCTTATGGAATAAATCTCTGAATAAACATCGTAATTTTATCTTCGAATTGTAATCTAAAAATTGTACGAACCAATAATATACATCATTAATTTTTTTCAAATTGGATTCATCTTGAAAGTTGATGACCCTCTGTGAAAATTTAAGGACTGAGAAGTCATTTATATTGTGCACAGTCGGTATACTTTCATGTCTTGATGCCAGTAGACGAGGATGGTGAGTAAATGAAACATTGAGGCCAAGAGACCGGTGGTGTCGTCGATGGGGCAATGTCAATTTCATATTGTTGGTTTTAATTATTTTTTACTGAGACTTTTATACTGACATATCGGGGACATTTTTCTGATTTAAATGATACCCAACATGACGCATCATATTTTTCTGTTTAACAAAAATTAAGATTAGATAATTAGAATTAGAAATTAAAATAAATTAATCATGTTTCTTACAAGTAATAGGCCAACGATTAGAAGAACTGAAAATATTTACCCCCGGACAGCCAAATCCGGGTGTATGGTGGACCCACAGTATCAAAATCGTCATTGAATTACTCAGTTTCTGAAGAATTAATAAAATTAACAGTTGCTACTTTAGAAAACAATAGAAAGATTAACGAGTCTATAAAAAGTGCTCTTAAAAATACGATTTAAAAAAATTGATTGAAATTGTCATCACTACATCAATTGTATAAGAAGTGGTCCGCTGTCCAAGGGTTAATGACACAGTTCAAATTATACAAGGGTATACAGGATATAGGATAATAATGTTTCACTGTCGGACTGAATAATTTTTATTCTTCCTTTTTAATAATACAAGTCACTTGAATGTAACCATGCTCCATAGCAAGTCTCAGCTACTGTCCTGCTGTTCCCATACTGCACATTGCTGATGTTTATTTGTTAAAACATGCGACCACAGGATTACGCTCTATTACATTTGGGAAGCTCCCCTGGTTAAGCTACTTGTGGTTGTAAAAAATGTTTATTCGAGTCTCTCCAAAATAAAAAATTTCTCTAAAAGAACTCTTTCACAGATCAAGGATTGTAGGAATGGTTTTGGATCAATAATCTTCTAAATAATTCATAACAGTTTGCGTTATCTTTTATTTTATCTCTATACTACGATTATAATCTACTACTTGAGCGATGCTGTATTGTATAAATATACATTTGCACAGTGTAGAATAGTTTCTATAGTAAACAGTAATTAACAGACTGTGGATTTTATGCATTTATGGCAAAAAAATTGATAAGTGAAGGAGCACGGAGGACATCGGAAAATTTGAGGCTACTGTTACATTGCTCTCGATTTATTAAAACTATTAACCCTTAAGTGAACTATTGGGGTATATGCTAATAATTATTAATAATATTACTGTTTGTGAATTTAGATGAAATATTAATATACGTTTCTAGTTACCATTTCGATAGAGATAAATATTAAATCTAATTGAATTGAATCATTACATTTTTAAAGTACATTTTGAAGGTCCACTTAAGAGTCGAAAGAAGAAATAAATTTTATTCGACTCCTGTTTCATAGAGCTTGATGCAGAAAGTTTTTCCTTTGCAGAAAGATCCACATCTAGTAATTAGTCTATATTAGAGCGTCTTGACAAAACCAAAAAAGAAAATGTTGTGAGAAAAGTTCGGATGGGAACATTAGGCGATAGAATCAGTTGCTAGTACATATATAATATATATTATATTTCCATAATATATCGGTACATGTACATCCACCTTCCGATACGATACGATAACATCCATTATTGTGTGTTTTCAAATTTTAATAATTATTATGCATAGACGTGGGTACGTACATATACACGTTTTTCAAAATTCAGATGGGGAGGAACACGCTCCTCCGGGGGAATAAAATTCCTTCTTCTGATCTTCGAGGAAATCAATGTATTCGACAAATTTCAATTACTCTACGAACATAACTGCGCGATCACCTCCGACGGCGACAGACGTGCATACAGAGGGAGCGGAACACCGTCGTCTGATTGGGAAAAAGTGGCTAGAAGAAACACCAATCAGAGAACAGTGTGCCGACAGGAATTTCGAGATTGTTCATTCGAGATCGCGTCCTGTAATCATCGTAGCCGCTCGAACGAAGATGGCGCTTCAGGCCAGAGGAAATCGGGACAGAAAAAGTATCATCAGAATTTGCCGCGCTTCTCTTCTCCTATGGTAAATTTGTACAAGTTTCATCCGTAGTGAAACTAATTCACCCCTTAACTAAAGAAATCGCACGATCGCGATAAACGATCTCGCCAGGAACTGAAAAATAGGAACTCAAGTTAAATAGGAACGAATCCAAGTTACTACGACTCAATCATCGAATCCGCACATACGTCTGCATATCGTTCTAGTATATTGAAATACTCTCACATACATTCTAGATCATCCTCAACCCAGCAAAATAATACACTGAATCAAAGCATTTCCCACGAAAGTGAAAATCTACAGCAAAATCTTCTGTCAAGCGTAGCAACTCGCCGTCATTTTACAATCAATCTCGCAGAGTCTATCTCTCGATAGACAGCTTTTTAACTTCTCTAACTCTCTATCTAGCGCTCATTATTTGTTTATTTATTCTCTCCGCGAAACGAAATAAAGCCGGAAACGCAGACTTTGTTCCATTCTTTCGTGCTCCGCTTCGATGGGGTTTCCGTGTTCGCAACAGATCGCGAAAGGCCTCCAAGTGCGCGTTAAAAAGCAAAGCTCGAACATAGGAAACCGGAAGAAAGGAATCGTCACGCGAAAACAGAGAGAACGTTATTGTCCGAAGAGCTATTTGTTCAGGATCAGGACAGGCGAAACCGCCGAGGGAATTACAATAATAAAAGCTGCAGTTTGCGTTGTATAATGTGGAACGGGAGGGATAAAAACGGAGAACCCGGTGAAATTTGTTGCCAGAGTATTGTACGCGAGGGAGGTAGATACGAGACGTGCAACGCACAGAAACAAAAACGAGAATGGACAACGGAGAGTAAAAAAACATCGTCGAGGCTGACTCCGGAATGATACCCATGAAAAATTCATCCCCTCGCGGAGCTCTCGCTCGATGGACTAACAATAAGTGATTCCTTCGATAAAACGAACTAAACCTGAATAATACTGAATTGGTCGCATTGCCTCAGACTATTTAAACAATTTTTCGTTGCTGAAGACAAGTTTGCTTCACAAGTTTTTAGTTCGTGTTTCAGTGTTTGTCTGTTTAGCATTCCACCGATGGTGAAGTTGTTTGTATCCGGTTCTCCGATTTACAATTATTGAAAATTATAAAACCGCTTCTATGGAGAATGACTGAACAGACTTCATTATTCAAACACGTAATTATACACTAACGAAAACCGTCTAAATTCTAAATAAATTTTCTCATTTTCATAACGCTACACAGTAATGTTTTTTTTATCTTTGGTAGGTTTAGTGTTAAAGTAGTTTCCGATCGACCATCATTTCTAATTGATTTCAGCAACTCGGAGATCGATTCGTACTTAATTATAAAATAAAGACAACCCCTTGTGCACAAATCTGACTAGAACCTGATTAGAACCACCGTCATCTCTGATTATCTTTCGACTTTACAGAACCAAAGTAAAGTTCCTATCGACGAATGAAACTTCGATAGTTAATTCGTTGGGTGCGCTCGGAAAGGTAAAGGATAAAAGGGCACAAGGGGTTAACGGGATCGACGACAGAATGAAACGATCGCGAGGGATCAGGTTAACTTCGAGGTAGTCGTAATTAAATAAAGTTGTTGCGAGTTGTGCATCGGATTGAAGGGTCGCTTTTAAGGTAGAGAGTTTTTAGCCCCATTTTTGGAAGACTCCCACTCGCTGGCACCGGCAATTCGAGCCCCACAGGTTGCATCTGCAGCTGGAGCTGTGGCAACAGTCTTTCGGCCGGTGGTCGCAGTTGCCGCCGCGTTTTATGCAGGCCCGCCTAAACAGGTAAATCAACGAGGTACGTCTACTCGAGATTAGGGGTATCAGAACAATGCCTTGTCGTGACATCGAGACATCGATACGGGGATGGGACGGGATTCCAGGTGTCCTTGCAACCCCTTTCGCATCTGCGGGGGTGGATACTGCGACGCGACGTTGTTAACAATATTTTTAAAAAACTTTCCTTACGTCTTTTTACTAGGCAACGGATTTGCAAAATAAAAATTTTCTACCTGCATTGCAAAAAACTCGATTGGAATAGACATTTTTTTACTGTTCTAAATTACACCTCATTTTTGTCATAAATGCATAAAATCCCCTGTCTGTTATGTCTTTGTACACATTTGATATACTATTGTAAAAATATGTTTTTACTGTTTTCAACTATACCTACTCATTTTTGTCATAAATGCACAAAATCCGCTGCCTACTATGTACTATGTACGCATTGAAGTAAGATTTTGCTTAATATTAAAACACCATATGCGCATTAATATGTCCGTCATCATGTCAGGAACATATCAGACAATGTCTACCCGCAGTCTAGTTATAAACATGAATTGTCTAGTAACGAGCATTAAAAAAACAAACGTCACATCGCATATCTCAGGAATCAAGAGTTAGGGTACATCAATTAATCCATTCAAGAAGTCTACAAACTATAATAATTCGTAGCTTTTTCTTCACGAATTCTAAGATTCTAAAATTTTACGACACATAAAAGTTTGATTGAATTATTACAGCATGCATTTCCACGTGGGATAACGAATACGGTAGAGTTCAAGGGAATGTATGGATGAGTTTTGTATAGAAAAATGAGAAGGGAATGAACAATTGATAACACAGAGTAATAAATGCTCACTTTTGTTGAGCTCCCCGTAACAAATTTTCTAGTGCGTTGTCTGTATAATCGGAGTCTGCGTCTTGGAGAGCATTTTCTTCTACAACAAACAAAAAAATACTATGTTAGTATGATTTCATTACCTTTTAGTTTCATTGTTTTAGGTGCATTATAGTAATTTTATGCATTTCCTACATCATTTGTTTAATATACGTAAGAATGAGCAGAACATGACATAATCAGTCCGATTGAAGGGTCAAACCATTTTTGCGCAACCATTTTTTAAGAAAATAGTAACACTATTCCCAGACCAGGCTTAAAAATTGATTATTATTGTAATATATTTTAATAAACACAATTTTTCTTATTGTAGGATTTGTAGGATACAAAGAGGCTAAAGTAACAATAGCTATTATTATTCAGATTTTTATCTCCGTCTATGTCTAAAGAAATAATTTCATTGAATAATTCTCTGAAAATGCATATTTACAATCTGAATAATTGTAAGTTTAAAAATTTGGAACCCGTAATTTTCACAAGTATAATTTCCCAGTATTAATAAGTTGCAAGTTCTGGTATTAAGTAGTATAATTTTTGGTGTTAATATTCGCCAGTCGAAGTATTGAACATCAACTCAACAGCACGCTATAGCTAGAAATCGAACGAGACTAAACCCATCGATTGAACTAGTTGATACAGCGTCGTCTCCGCGTCTTTCCCATCTCGAATCGGCAATGGGCCATTGATTCGCACCACTGAAAAGAAAAAGGCAACCGGAAACCTTTGAAACATCCATTTGCGGGGTATCCAGGAAGAATCATTCGAAGAATCAATTTTCCACTAGAAGAAACGTACCAATCGTTTAACGATCGATTAATCACCGAGAGAGCGAGAGAGAGAGACAGAGACAGAGAGAGAGAGAGAGAGAGAGAGACAGAGAGAGAGAGAGAGAGAGAGAGAGAGAGAGACCTTTGCCAGGTTTCCAAAGAGCACGGAACTGGTTCGCAAGGAAGCAAGACGAAAATTAGAGGAATCCTTTGATCGGATGTACTTAATTGTCACTCGACGATCGTGCCAGTGTGACATTTTGCTCTGTGTTCTTGGTAGATGACTCAATCCTTCCGCATGTAACGCCTAAGGAGTCGGAACTACCGCAGCACGCTCTGCGAGAATGCAAAGCGAATTACACACGACTCGGATTCACCCAAGATATCTGCTTCCACGAAGGTCAGAGGTGCCGTCATGTTACTAATTGTAAGACCGTTTCGTCACCGAGAAGGGCGATGCTAAATTTATGCAGATGTGGCAATGTTGAAAAATTGAATTTTTTTGCGAGACTCCTCTCGTTGGCTGCAGAATGCTCCTGTTCTGCCTCAAACTTTTATTAATCCTCGGATGAAGCCAGATCCACTCAAATCGTTATGTTACAATTTTATTTCATATACAGTGACTCCCATTAATATTCGGACGCTCTTAAAAAACGATAACTTTTTTATATTGCACCATACGATTTGAACTTTTTTGAGAAATTGAAAGCAATTAATTTACTACATCATGTGAAAAGAAATTTTTTCAAAAATTGCAATTGGTAGGAATTGTAGAGAAAATACTAAAAGTTATTTAGTATTGAAAATTTAAAAAATATGTTTTGTAGATCTGTGTCAATTATATGCATTGTAAAAGTTTCATCGAAATCGGTTGATGTGGGAAAAAACGATAGGCATTGAAAGATATATGAATCCTTAGATTTATTGCAGTTAGAGGCCGAAAATCGTGATTTTAATGAAATTTTCAGAATATGTTTAATTGATACAGATCTACGAAACGTGTTTTCTACATTTTCAATAGTAGCCCACATAAAAAGTTGTAAAATATAACTTTTAGTATTTTCTCTGCAATTCCGACCAATTGCAATTTTTTTGTTAAAAGTTATCGTCTTTTTAAGAGTGTCCGAATATTAGTGGGAGTCACTGTATTTATGAACCCATGTCTTTGAGATCGACATCAATCCTCTTATTGGATCTAATACAAATACCTAACGATTCTAAGTGGCTGTTGAAAAATTAAAATTCAGATGAAACGTTTATAACTGAATAATATTATTAAAATCATACATAGACTTTATTCCACTTCTAAAAGAAATCAACGACAGATATCAAACGTGCACTATAAATTACAGATGAACAATCATAAAAATTTCGCTTATTTTATGGAAGAACCGCAGATCTGGTTATTTGTTTAAAAAAATAGATACTGACAAGTGAGTATGCGGTAAAAATTTAAGAGGTTTGTGAACAAAGGCTGTGTGACCCCACCCCTGAATTGTGAATAGTCCCATCGATCAGCGAGAGAACCATATAACGAATGTGACAAAAACACTGCGATCGATTATTGAATTTATAGTTCCATGAATCGCTGTGGAATCGGTTTATTCGTATTCATGGAGAGTGGGATGGAAAGGAAGTCGTAAAAAGGTCGAATATAATTCACGGTCATGGGGTTTTCGACGTCGTAAAACGTGTAAATTGCGACTGGACGAGGAAGAAAGGTCCTCCGTGTGTGCTGTATTCATCTCGCGAAATTTTACTGTGCATGAACAATGACTAATCAACGAATGAAAGAAAGTTTTCCTGACTAGACGCTTGATGAATCTTTCCCACCTGAAATCTGCATGAACATCGAATGATAAATGTGAATTACTTTTTTTTTCAGACGAGATTCTTAATTCATCCTAAAGGTCAATTGGTCCATAAAAATCTGAATTTGCATGAACATCGAATGACAGTTACAAAAATATTTCTTCAGATGGGATCCTTGATTAATGAGTGATTTGTTCCATAAAAATTCGAATTTACACCCTCAGCACATTTATCAAATTTTAAAGAACAACATTTGAACTGAAAGTGTTTTAACAATTTTTGCTCTGGCATCCAACTGTCGCAGTAAAATATCGACTTCTTCGGCAAGAGAAAACAGGTAGACGCAATAGCAAGAAGTGAATTATTCCCAAGGATACGCGTCCTTTTGATGATCTCTCTTTGCAGATCCATATTTTCAAAAGCGCGTCACGTAATCAGACTCCTTAACGCCGCGAATATTAAACACACCGCGTGAAAACCTTGATGGAAATCTTAACTCCATTTTCCACCCCTATCGACGAGAACTGGATGCAAAACAGTCTTCACACAACATTGCCATGAATTAATCCCAGCGAATAAATAATATCATAACTTCCAACTACGTAAATAGCAGAAAAGTTAATTTCTCAAAGTTTACTTTTAATTTAATCATGTAAATGCGTTAATTTTCTTTCCATTCAAGCAACCTTTTGCAAACAGGATCTGCAGTAGTACAAACATTAAATAAAAAAATATTAACTGAAGAATCGAAGATCCGTGCATAAATAATACGAAGATTTAATGAACATTTTAATCCCGCCCACTGGAAAATTCGAATCGAAGAAGTCAAATAATAGCAAAAAAATATTAATATCCACGGAAAACATATTCCACGAGATCACTGAGTATTATACATATAAATAGCGAGATTAAAAATACCATATACCAATTATGATTTCAAATATTTTGGTAAACCTTACGTTTAGGGAAGGCAGCTCCGATGACCTTGATCTTCACATATGTTATCAAAGACAACATTCTGAACAACTTTTGTCATTACAACTACCCGGTGCCCGGTCTTAGTTTTCGAGATATTTGCGAAAAACTATTGCTAATACTGTATTGAATTTTACGTATTCTTCCAAGCTCCGTGGCAACGTGAGCCTGTTCCCTGGGGCGGCATCTGTTTATTTTCTGTTTGTAAACACATTGTGGGGATCAGAACAGAGTGTCACTCTATATAGGGTGAGCTTTCAATTTTGAAAGATTACTTCTGGATTTTCGCATGCGTGGTCGGGCCGGCCCTCTGCGCGCCCCCCCCCCCCCCCCCCACCACCTAACCCTAACTAATTCTGATCGCATAATTTTTGGTAATCAGAATTAGTTAGGGTTAGTTGGTGGGGGGCGGAGAGGGCCGGCCGTCAGGCCGGCCCGACCACGCATGCGAAATTGTGAATATTTCAAAATGAGAATTTTATTCAGCATTTAAATAATAGTTTTTCGTAAATATCTCGAAAACTAAGACCGAGCACCGGGTAGTTATAATGACAAAAGTTGTTCAGAATGTTGTTCCCGACAACATATGTGAAGATAAAGGTCATCGGAGCTGCCTCCCCTAAACGTAAGATTTACCAATATTTTTATTGTTCGGTTTATGGGAGAATTTCTCGATCGGTAGATTGACATCTGGTGAATTAGGTAAAACGTGATTCACGGGTGGGTGTGAGTATGAAATCCGGCAAGGAATTCATTAATTCTTTTTTTGTAATCCCGACTGGGATTCACAGGGGGTTGCTTCTGCACAGGCCGGCGCGACGCGTCTGCTGCACACCCAATGACAATTCGTTATCTTTCCTTCCTCCATTTTCTTGGTCCTCGGTATTCCCATCAGCGACCTGTGGGATTAAGATAATCCGACGTGCCGTCTTCTCCCTTTTTCCTTTTACCGGTCCCGCTCTCCTGCCCCGAGGATGTTGTCAATGTTTCAATATACGCCGTGGAAATTATGAAATTTTCATTCGGTCGCTGTCTCGGAAATTTTCCCTGGCTAAAGCTGATCGAGCCCGACCGAATTATCGGCGAACATTCGTGACCTGGCCGCGCGTGGCAATTTTCAGGATCGATTCTAACAACTTGTTGCACGAACTCGAGCACACGTACGGTAGAGTTGATATAATCACGGTCAATTTCATTCTCTATTAAATGAGGCATTAGAAAAATCGCATGTGCCGTTTACATACTATTCTTTGATCCAATGTCGCTAGAACGCAGAAATCTAATCCAGTAATCAACTTTTTTTTCCGCATTGAGTGGATCATAATGTGTGACAATTTTGGGACTGAAAAGTTGCTTATATGTATTGTGTACTACTGCTAATAGACAGGGATAGTAAAAGTCGGAATTAGGCGTTACCGGCGAGACAATACTAATTTAGAGATAATACTTTGTTGTCTCGAATAATTTTTTCACGGAACTTTTACTGACACAATCGTCACACTTTTCCGATTAAAACGATACTCACTTGTTTATGTATTCCTTGTTTTCACTCGTATTCACTTGTATTCACTTGTTAAATTCACGATAAAGTAGAACTTCTATTATCCGAACTAATTGGGAAGACACTTCAATAAAATATGAACAGGAGAGCAACATCTTAAAGATATTTTACTTGTACATTTGTACAAAAATATTGATGGGAATTCTAAAATTTATACTAATCGGGGAATTAGTTCTGTAGAGGTGTTAAGTTAATCGCGGTAAGCTGCTTACGCGAAACAGAATAGGCATCCAAAGCTGTCCAGTTGGAAAAGCTATTTCAACACTTCCTCCTGTTTACGAGCAAACGATACGTCTAATTGCCACCCTTAAGAAACAAAAAATGAACACATAGTGGGATGTACTGTCCGTCCACCACAAGAAGTCTCTTGGTAGGAGTTTCACATCAAACGGACAACAAACCGTCCGATTGGTCTGAGCGGCAGGGGCTCGAGTCGCGTCACACGCATTATCGGTTCTAGCGAGCTATTGGCTACAGCGCTCACATACACTAATCGGATCGTGTGACGAAGAGAGTGAATAGACTCTTCCAAACCGAGTGAGATAATGCGAAGCGAGCGATCCAGTAGCGTAAGGACAGAATCAAATGTATCCTACGACGTTAAACATCCTCGCGCCGAGCCACTTTCAGCATCCAAGAGGAACGTGACTTCACGCATATTCTGTACTAGGAACTCTAACTCGTTGTCAGTTAAAATTTTTAATTAATGCTACAGATCAGAACAAATGAGAAACATTTTCGAACTACAGCTTTCAATTTTGTCCAATATGTACATATATGTTCCCTAGTACCAAAATTATTAATTTCTTGAAAATGAATAAGTAACGATCATTCGTTTAACACATTTCTATCATACGGAACAGTAAAAAATAGATAGATTGTAGCTGTTCTGCAGATTCATCCTATTTTTAATGGTAATTAAAGTTTAATTTTCGCGGTAGATACAGGTACAAAAACCGCTGCAATACTGATCAAACAGACTGCTTTAGCAATTTCGACCAATTTATAACATTTGTAGAAGTTATATGAATTTTATCTAATTTTTGTTGTAACTTATTGAAAGACGTGTCAATCGTGAATTATGTGTTACATTAAATATAAATATAACATTAAATGTAATTTAAATAAATTATTGCATTTTTAAAGTACATGTTGAAGTCCACTTAAACGTTAAATATCGACGATAGGTCAGGAAACTTGAATCTCGAAAATAAACAAGTCCTACTACTGTGTAGCGTGTGACGTCAGGAGCTCGGAGGTCGTGAATACGGGGGTGGAAATAGTGGGGAGGGGTGGAGCAAGCGAAAGACCCCCCCGGACCCCTCAGCCGTCTCGAGGGACTTCTTGTGGTGGACGGACAGTACATAGGTACATAAGTACGTTCCCGAGAGACACCATTGTAAACAGAAGTTGTAGAGGACGCTGTTGAGAAATTTCTACACTTGCTCACCAAACTTTTACTAGAACTTGGAAAAGGATAGTTAGGAATCATGTCGTCCTAAAAAG